>OX608073.1:228882063-229387917 GCA_951509635.1 Eupeodes luniger
CCATTCTTGCTGCAATGCAATGTCTCTGTTAAAAAATATTTTTGTATATCTTACTTATACTCAATTTAAAGCCGATTGAAGCGAATCAAACTCCCAATATAAAATAATTCGATACTACTTCACGGCACCAATTTGCCAATTTAAAGTGGGAGGTAAGTTGCTCATGATCTCTAAGCTTTGTTGACTTTGTTGTCTATTAATCAGCAGAGAACAAATATGGGTTGAAGCACAGTACACCATATGCACCTGTTTTGTATGTGCAACCAAAGTCACTGAAGCTATTCTATATGCAACGCCAAGGAAAAGTAGTTCTTAGAGCTGCTGGTACTCGTAGGTTAGGTTACTTACTTAAGTATAGATACGAGTAGATATGAAGTCGAGTACATATACTTCAATTGGGTTTTGAAGTGGTCCATGGACCATGACTAGTTTTTTGGGCAACTGCCTTAAAAGTTGCATGATATAGTAAGTTATCTGCAATAATTGGTAATGGTAAGGTTAGTCACTTATTGAGTGCCACATGTACATAAACAGTTTGTCAAATTATTAGTAAATAAACTATGAATATGGTGACCATCAGACCTTTATTTATATCAAGTCAAAACTTTTTATGAAAAGAAGGAAATTGATTAATTACTGTTTATAAGTCGTAAACTAATTAATAGTGCAATGCTTTCTAAGTTGGTTGATTCGTACGTTTTTTTCGTCGTCCATAGCTCAAGAACCAGAAGAGATATCGACTTCAAATAAATTTTGTTATACAGATAATAAGGCAGAAAGATGCAGAAAGGGCTCTCAAGAAAATTGCGTGGGTGGTTTTTTTACCATAGCAGTTTAAAAAAAAGGTGAAAATTTTGGTTAACCCTAAATATCTCATGAACCAATGACGCTAGAGACTTGAATTAAATTTTATGTTATATCTTGTAACGTAATACAAAACAAGTATATTTTTGGACAAAAATCCAATTAACGGTTTTTTATACATCAAAAAAACTGAAATAAAAATTGTCACCTCGAAAATTTTACGACCAAAATATGACTTCATCTCCAAAACAATTTTGTGGAACGAAGAATAATGTTTTTGACATTTGATAAAATTTTAAGAAAAATCTAATTGACAGTTTTTTTTTTATAAAAAATAAAAACCTAAAAAAAACATTACTTAAACTTAAAACACCGAAAGTCACGAGTAAACAATTTTTTTTTTCAATAAAAAAATTAAACGTCAAAATTTCGCAAGCAATTAATGTGCTGGGCAATTAAATTGAGAACGAAAAGAGTGGAGTATTGTACTAAGAAATCTAGTACAGCTCTCCACTAAAATGTCACTTTTCGTCGTCCAGGAGCGTACTGAAAAACGAAAAGCACAGCGAAATTTTTCGTTTACGATTTCGTCATGTCATTTTTGTATGGGAATTTTCGTTTCGCATCAGCAGCGTACTAGGCTAAAGGCTTCAAACTTATTTTGACTTATAAGAAATATTGTTTTCAACATTCAGTAAAATTTTGAGAAAAATAGAATTGACAGTTTTTTTTTACAAAAAATAAAAACACAAAAAACAATTAATAAAAGGTGGTAAAAATTGATTTTCGACTCAAATATCTTTTCAAAACGTTGAGGTATTGGTATAAAACTACTTTTATCTTTCAAAAAATATGGTTTAAAACATTCAGTAAAATTTTGAAAAAAATCGAATTGACAGTTTTTTTAGAAAAAATTAAAAACCGAAAAAAAAATTTAACAAAAGTTTGTAAAAGTTGATTTTCGACTCAAATATCTTTTCAAAAATTTGAGATAATGGCTTTTAACTAATTTTAACTTATAAAAAATATTGTTTTCAACATTAGGAAACATTTTGAGAAAAGTCGAATTGACAGTTTTTTTTACAAAAAATAAAAATTATAAAAGTTGGTAAAAATTGATTTTCGACTCAAATACCTTTTCAAAACTTTGAGATATTGGCTTTAAACTACTTTAATCTTTCAAAAAATATTGTTGTCAACATTCCGTAAAATTTTGAAAAAAATCGAATTGACAGTTTTTGTACAAAAAATTAAAAGCTAAAAAAAATGAACAAAAGTTGTTAAAAATTGATTTTCGACTCAAATATCTTTTCAAAAATTTGAGATAATAGCTTCTAACTAATTTTAACTTATAAGAAATATTGTTTTCAACATTCGATAAAATTTTGAGAAAAATCGAATTGACAGTTTTTTTTACAAAACATAAAAACCCAAAAAAAAAACAATACTAAAACTTGGTAAAAATTTACTTTCGACTCAAAAAGGTTTTCAAAAATTAAAAATATTGGCTTTAAACTTATTTTATTTCACAGAAAATATTGTTTTCGATATTCAGTAATTTTTTTTATAAAAATCCAACAGTCCGTTTTTTCATAAAAAAATAAAATCTACAAAAAATACTACGCAAATTTGGTAAAAATTGATACATATCAATTTTAAGCAAGACAAATCGACAGAAGGGATGGGATGGGAAGTTATCAGTGTGGGTCACATCCCAGCCTCTTTTTTGTTTTTTGTTTTGCTAAATTAATAGAAATAAAACACAGATTATACAGAATTTGCTGCCACACTTAATTTGTATAGAGAAATTTAGGAAGAACATATCCCAATTTCCGATAAGTTGCCCAATCTGGAGTGTAAAATAAAATAAAATAAAATACCGTTAGTTTGGTCTAATGAACGTTTTGTCCATGGTCCCTGGGTTATGTTATATGTTTTTTGTACTTAGTTTAAGAAAAAATTGAATTTTAAAAAGAAAGTTGGAGTTAATAAAAAAAGGCTTATATCGAAGTAAGTGTTTCAAGTAAAGCAAGTTGAAATATGTTTCTCCAGATCAATCAAGTTGTTGTAATATTCAAATATTAAAAACTCACAATTTTTGTTTGTGAGATTTCAAAATTTCTGAACAAATGAAAAAGTATTTTTTAATTTCTTTACTTACTCTTAAGGATCGAACAACTTCATGAACAACGTCCATTGCTCGTGCCGGTAACATTTGGACAATTGAGTTTGGATGTGCTGTTAATGTTTTCCATGCTGTTGATTCCTGCAAAATAGTAAAATAATAATGAATAATAATAAAATGAAAAATTATAACACATGGTTTGTTTAATATATTTAAAAAAAAAACGGATAAAGTTTACAACAATAATCTGAAGGGAAAATTCTTAAATTATAATTGTAATTGTAATATGCCGAAAATAAAAAATTGAAAGAAACTTTTCCTTTCTGGAGGACTTATTTTAATTTATTGAAATCACTCAACGTTTTATTCCTTGGATATTACAATGATAATATTTACAAGCTGTTAAAGAACTGTCATTACCTCCAAAGGCTCCTGAAGTTGGGAGACAAATTGTGTTCACAATATCACTGCGATAGTCAACAAGTAAATCTGGGTGGCAATCAAATTATACTTTTTCTTAGATTTTTATGGTCCTTAGTTTGAATCCGACCTTAAAATCAATCTATTACGTTAGGTTTTTAAGATTCAATCTTTTATAATTCGAAAAAACCTCATATTAGGCTTTTTGAGGCTATGTAAATTCATAACGAAGTTTTTTTCCAATACAATTACTTCAATATTCTATATTTTTGAATAATCAGTATCTTAGTTATTTTTCAAGAAATCTTCATTACTTATAAGTAGGTATATAAGTCTTCACCTGCCTTACTTTAACCTAAAGATAACGCTAAAGCATACATTATAAGCTTAAACGGTTCTTAACAGAGAGACGCTAAATAGTATAAAATGAATTTATAATCTTATTACGAATTCGTAGTTTTAAGGTTATAACATCAAGTTTTGGAATATATTGCAAAAAAAATATATAAATAATGTTGAAAACGGGTATTTTAAGTCTGAGCGCATATAGCTAAATCAGAGTTTGAATCCGGAACCAGCACATAAAATTAACTCTAAAACGAGCGATTCAAAACAGGAAAGAAATACATTCAAGGTTTTTTAAAACTTCAGGTAGAGTTAAATGAAAACCCCTAACTCATTTCATTACTAATGAGGAATTATAAAAATTAAGTGAGTTACTAAAATGATTTAAGGTGTATCGAGAAGATACGAGTTAAGTTGGCAAAATTATCACACAATTTACTGTTGCGTTTAAAATTAGCATTTACAAATCCATTTTTGGTTGTCTTTCGCATTATTTAAATGTCATGTTTTAAAAATCTGAGAGTTTAAATTCATTGTTTGTGTAGCTTCTTACCTTTAAATGGCGATACATTTCACGTCCTAATATTTTTTACTAAGATTTTAGAGTTTTCTGCAGGATTTATTATAGTTAATGGTCACAAAATTAAAGAGACAGGCGCAAAAATTAAAACAACCCTTTGTTAAGGGTTTAACAATTTAATTGTTAGCAATTTGCTAAATATAAAGAAATTTACTGAGGGAGTCCAAAATTTTAAACCTTTCTTTTCGTTTTGGTACAAGTAAATTGCTAATTAAAAATAAATAAATTGGATGGCGCAACAGTCCGTTGAGAACTAGGGCCTATAGTGACTTACAACTCTCAACCATTTCTGTGTACGAGTACTGTTGTCAGGGATGGAGGGACCTACAGTTTTAAGCCGAATCCGAAAGCACTTTTCATGACAAGAATTACTCTTGGAAAATTTGTCAATTCCTCGCAAGAGGCAGTACCCGTGAAAAAAACTTTAGATGGCATAGACAGGGATCGAAACCAAGACCTCTGGCATGACAGTCCAACGCACTAACCATCATGCCACGGGTACTTCAATTGCTAATTGGCTTTTATTAAAAAATGAGCATCCAAACATGTCTAAAAAGTGACAATTCGTGAAAATAAACAAAGCAAACACGCTTAAACGTTTATTAATAATTGGAATTCCCAACTGAAGACTGGACCATTCTATCCATTGCTCTTATTAGAAAAATTGTACGAAAATGCAAAAAGTAAAAGGAGCCATTCCGGGATTTTAACTTTAGCAAATTGTTTAGAAATAGTAATACGTGTTAAACTCTTTTAAAATTAGCTAGATCACCTTTTAGCTTAGTAAATTACTAAAAATGGATTTAACAATTTACTAAATTGTTTAAAATTTTGCGCCACTGAGTTTAAAGTTAAAACAAATTATGAATTTTAATAAAAATTCAATATCAATTGCATTAATCATGGAGTCAAATACATATATGTTGAATGGTTAATACCACATTTCATTTCTTAAAATATATTGTTTTTTTTTTTTGGATAGGCCTCAATTATGCAGTGCTAAAATGATTTCATGTTGCTAGCATTTTTATAGCAAATCTAGACCAAATTTGAAACTTAACCCAGAGTAAAAATCTTACCAAAAATTTGACTTTTTATTCAAGAGAGATTTTTTGAGATTGTGTTTACTTATGTCCACCATCTTAATTTTGAATTACTATGAACCAAGTGCACTTTATGCCATGCAACAATCTGGAAACATTGTTTTCAGATTGTATATAGTTAGTTTCTTATTGGCTCATTATATTACCTTAAGTACAAAAAATAGTCATATACTGAAAAGTAAAAATATGCATATTTAGAACCTTAGATTAAGTTATTTGCAATGTTTTGTTTCCTTATTTGCAGTTGAAAATATAAAATTTTGGAGTTTCCAACAAAACCCAAACTTTTTGGTGCTTATATTATTTTTATAGCAAAATTAAAAGAGAATTTTGCCAACATTTAAGAAAAAACCTTAATTCTTAACTTATCACTGCACTCCTAAAGCCTTATCTCGTCTTTGCAGTCATAAAAATACAATTATTTTTGTTTATACAACAATTTTAATGTTTACAAATATTGACTAGTTCAGTGACCATGTTAAAAAAATAAAAAATAATAAAACACAACTCTTAAATATAAACATAAAAAATAACCTTGAAATTTTTGCAGCCGTGAATACAAAAGCACATCGTCGTCCGTCGACGACGCGAAGTCGGAATGAAGAACAAACAAAATAATTACACACGCTATTTAATTAAAGACCGGCTTATGTACCTGCTTTATAACCACATTATTAAGTTTACCGCGATTTTACTATGTATCTATCCAAATGAAGACATCATCAAAACATCAAACAAAAAGATTGTTTGAAGATATGGAAAGATATAAAAAGATATAAAAGACGTACAATCATGCCGATATTTTCTTTTTCCCATGTAATATGGTTTTTGTTGGTGGGAAAGTGAAATATTTAAAATACATTAAAAAGAAGATATTTTCAAAATATCGGCAATCCGGAAGAAAAACTGAGTAAAAAAAGGCAAGTGAAAGACGTTCGTAAAAAATTGCATTGTATTAATATCTATTTAAAAAACACGTGAATTTAATGACACCTCTGCGCAACAGTGTTAAAACGAAAAAGAGTTTTAAGAATATTTTTTTCAAGCTAAATGCAACAACAAATTTGATAAAATTATGCGTTTATGAAGTAGGCTTACATACATACATATGTAAGTAAACTTCGCGAGAATCGTCTTCAGAGTCTAAAAGAAGAAATTTTAGAAAAATGTAAAATTTTAAAAACTATCATGTTACTTTTTTTTACACAGAGTTTTTAGGATCTAAATAGTACTAGCTACGTAGAAGGAATATCTACCCTCATCTGTTATTTGATAACGACCAATATTTTATTAAAGATATCAATTGAAATAACAATTTCCGCTGGGTTGCCCAGCTTTAACCTGGCCCTAAGGCGTTAATATTCCAACATAAATGTAAAATTTTTGAGTTCAATAATCCTCATCTGTTGTTCACAAAAATCGGGTACATACAGTTTATAGCTAGGCAAGCTTTGATAAAATATTGGGCTTTATCAAATAACTGACGAGGGTAGACATTCCTTCTACGTATCTTAGACTAATAAGTATTATAGGAAAATGAAAAGTGAAGTAGAAGAGTAATTGCGTATTGGAAAATTGGAGCCTCTAAAGAAGGAAAATTACACAACATTTAAAAATTTCAGATCTTGAATTTTTCTTAAAAAGTATGGGACAACATCAAAATTTAGTACTTTTTTACATTTATTGATTAATTTAAGCTTTCTGAAAATCAACAATGAATAGTGATCAGGAGGAAGCCACCGAGGTATGATATAGTTTCTCTAGAAGTTCAGACTACAGTAGCTCATTTTTAAACACTTTTGTTGACTGAACTAAACCTTCATGTCTCCAGCTTTGCGATCCAAGACGTGAGTGTTTTTAAGCTGGATGCACCAATATCTTTCGACTAATTGGAACTTACTATCATACAAATGAAAAACCACAAAGCCTCGGGAAGTGACGGCATGCCAGTCGAATTTTTCAAAAACTGTAACGAACAACTTAAAATATTCCTTTTGCATTTCCTCAACCGTGTTTTTAATGCCCTTATTTTTGCAATATACATAAATGGAGATCCGAACCAACCTGAGAATTCTAGAGAAATTTCTATTCTCAACTCACTTGGGAAGATATTTTCTGGGAATTGAAAGTTTTAATCACCTGAACATATTTCAGGATGGTTTATGATCTGGATTTTCTTTAGTGGATCTCATTTTTGCTTTGAGTAGCATTGCTAGAAATCAAATGGAAAAAATTAAGAAATTCTACGTTAGCTTTGTTGATTTCAAAGCTGCATGTGACACGGTGAACATACAGGCTCTAATATAAAAATTGGCATCTATCGTTGTATTCCGTAAGTTTTTAGTGCTCTATTTCAATCTCCTTGCGACATCAAGTGCGACAGTATGGAATGGATCCAATTTGTCTTTGAACGATTCGCAACATCTGCAGGTGTTCCACACGGATGCATTCTGAGTCCTTAACTTTTTGCACTTATTATTAATGATATTTGTGATATTTTTCCTGGTAGAGTAATCTTATTAAGGTTCTGATTTATGTAAATAGCCTTGTTTTGCTGTCTGGAAACCCATTTTCACTTATTTTGAGAAACTTGGAATCAACATATTAACGTCCAGAAAACGAAGACAATGATTTTTAAGAGACATTAAAGGATAAAACAACCGGAAGAAACCTGGCGTATCGGAAATGATAGAATTGAAACTGTACGGAAGTTCAAATATTAAGAAGTGCTGTTGAGAACTTATAATTTAAACTTAGGCAGGCATGTTAAGGAAAAAGTAGGGAAGCTAAGCTAACACTCAATATGATGTTGCGAAAATTGTTTGCAAATGAAAATATTGACCATTTGTCCAAATACAAAGTGATCAATGCAACATATAACACCTTAATGTGTAGAAGTAGGTACATACTTTTCGAAGGAATTTGAAGCTGTTCAAAGATTGTTTTTCAAACTTCAGACTTCCAAGCTTCTTTATAAATTGATCATGATAAAACAACTTCGCTGTAACGCTTATGCTTTTAGAGAAAGGCACCAGCTAGCTCTATCGCACGATTTTACACTCTCGCTAACACACGGAAATGTCTCGGAATCGGAACACAATTTTTGTATTCCCTTATTGCTTCATCATCCGCTTCCAGGAATCTCAATCATAGATTTGTTACTAAATATAAAACAATTTCAATGTAAGATAGTTATCCAAAGTTATAAGGACAATGTTTAGAGCAAGGGTTGAAATTATAGAACTTTTAATTTCATTCCTTATCGACCGTACCTTCGGCAGATTTGTCGTTTATGTAACAGAAGAGAACCTGAAGATATTTTACATTTTATTGCAGTCTGCCCAATTTTGAAAGATAAACGACGCCTGTATTTTCAGGAAAGTTTCTTATTCATTTATAGACTATTCGAATTATTGAAAGAAGTTTCAATCAGAATCTTTTCAGAGCAACTTAACAACATCCAGGAATACATATATGTACTTATGTAGGTACATACCTCTACGAGTATCATCAGAAGCAAACTATTTTAAAAATGAATTGTCGACCGAAGCTATAAGCTTTATCTTTAGAGCACTAAAAAGGAAGATGTACATCACAATAAGTCCAATATTACAAGACATTCATCGACTACATTTTGAAAAAAGCTTTCTTTTTGCAAACAAACTTCACGAAATATTAAATGGATGGGTTGGATGGTCTACCCTATATGATTTTTGTAAACATGCCTTAAATTTCCGAAATAGTTTCTTAACTAAATGCATTAGACCAGTTACTCTAAAATTGTTTACTTTCAAATAATTTTCAAATTTGAACATTCACTGTGTCTTAGTTTAACTAAATATTGTATTATCTTTAATTTCATATTTTATTTTTTTCAACAACTTATTAAATTTTGTATATTGTATATTTTGTTTTCACTATGGAATGTCAAATCAGGCAGACGGTAGGATTTCCAAATCGTTATTCTTAAGTATATAAATATTATTAAACAATTTTAAAGAATTTAATAATAATAATAATAATAAATAATACACTGTAAAAAGTTGCAAACATGTTTAAGCACATAGTAGTAGTAGTAAGTTGTTGTTGTTGTTCAAAAACGTACATCGTAGTAGCTTCTAAAATTCTTCCAGGTATTGCTTTTAGTATATTTTTATTTCATGTTGCAAGTCGTTTCAGTTCATTTAAAATAGCCATGTCTCTATATGTATATCAATGATCAGAAATTTCAAAATTTTCAGTTCTAAAATTCCGATTACAATGGGCAGGTTCAGATGACAGGGACTTGAAAGTAAGGCAAGTTTCTAGCATTTGATTGGCCAGCTGCCAAAAAATTGCATTCCAATTAAATTAAATTTATTGGAAAGTTGACTGGGAAGTCAGTCAGGAAAAATCTCCATTACTTTTGAAGTCAAGTTCATTTCTGTCAATACAATCAGCTGTTGAACACCTACCAGTTCCACTTTTAGAAATTATTTGTCCGTAATAAAATTATATAATTTTAAAATGATATTTTCGGTAAATTTCGGTGGAATTGAACATGACTTTGACGACACAAAAGAAATATATGAAAGTATTTTGAGTGGTAGGAAATTTGTATAAATAGAAAAATCGTTTAGGTATTTCTTAACTAAACTTTTCCTTCTTTTATAGACTTGGAATTTGCGACAAATTACATTGAGACGAATCCTTTTGCTAAAGAAAACTGAAACTTGATTAGAAAGAAACATTTCTAATTAAATTGTTTTATAGGGGTAAAGAATACAACGGAAACCAGACCAGAACATTTTGTAGTGTCCAAAAGTATATGTAACTACGAAACAGTTGCGATTGCATTTCAAACAATTTCGATAAAGATTGTTTCCATACCAACAAATATTACCTTTTTTTACATTAGAAGCGGAATCATCTTGGGACCATAAGGCAACGCTTATTTTTTCAGAGGAATGTCTAAAAAAAAAGACAGACCTGAGAAATATAAAAATAAGGCGACGGACTGTATTCCTTTAAATGTACTAAGTCATGATGACAAAAGTGTCGTATAATTTTTAAAACAGGTCTTTAGACAAAAAGTTGAAAAGCATGAAGAACCATTACAATAAAATTTTGGACAACAACAACAAAAAGTCAACCGGCAGAGAACCCATGACATGGCCATATTTTGAATTGATGTGCCAGATTTATGCTAAAGAGGCTCGGGTCCGAAATTATCCGACGTTTAAGTCATCAGTGCCTTTAAATTTCGGGGAATGCAGTCCGGGACCAAATTTTGATCTAGGTTGTACTATCATTGTGGATGAAACCCCTAGCTCTAGATTTTCATCAACATCAAAAACAGCACAAAAAACAGTCAACAAAAGACCGTCCTACAAAGGTGGATGCTGCGAGACAGAAAGTTTTACTTCTCGAATGGGAAACAATTGCTTAAGGGAAAGACCACCTCGACGCAATGCTAAGGCTCGTGGCATTAAAAGAAAAAGAAATGGAGTTGCTCGAAAAAAAACTTTATTTGAAAATTGAAAAAAAGAATTCAAAAGAAAAGGAAGTTCATGGTGAGACGAAAGAAGCTGCAAAATTTAATTTAAAGATAATTGAGTTTCAACAAAAAACAAGTATTGTTTATATGTACATACATATGTATGTATAAATTTATTTTAAAAAAGACAAAAGATATATCACTTTTGAATACTAAGTTGACTTCGCTGTAGTACATTTTCAACAGCTGGAATGCTTTCGGGATTTGTTAAAGTTCTAGAGATATCTTCCTTTAAAAAAACTGAATGCTCTTTCAATGACAGATCGTATGCTGCTTCGTCTTTCATAAAAACGGGCTAGGGAAGCTCTTAAGGAGTATTCAAGTTTTGTAACTAAGAAAAGGCGGCATCGCATCGCCCAACAGATGAATGAGTTGAACCGCTTTACTATACAAAGAACTGTTTCAAAAAAACATAGCATCATGCAAACGACATGGTTCTCCGACATAAATATCAATGAAAACATTGCTGTGATGGTCACAAACTTCTAGAGAAAGATGTATTTTATATATAACACCCATAGATGGCACTAATTGTTCCAGAAAGTAAATCACCTGATTTTTGACTAAAGACCTGTTTTAAAAACTATTTCATTGTACAAGGTTTTATTTGATTGTGTTTTATACTTTAGAAATTTCAGCGTATTGTGTTCTTGTAGGCCATTTAACAAATTCTTTTACCAAGTCGCACAAAACTCGATGAATGCGCTGAGCATTTCAATAAATTAAAACGATCAACCGCAGATGAAAAGATTCTTGCTTACTTAAAATAAACATAAGTTTTTTGGGAATATTTTGACCTCGTAATGATCTTTTTACTTTATGATGTAATGTCTATCAAATTAATTTTTTTTTTAGATTTAACGTGACCTTACATCAAAAGAAGCACGACTCATCCTAAAGTGCCTATGGAATTCTTTATCGGAATATCTTGGCACTATTTCTTCAAAATAGTTTATGCTTCTTGTTGCTGCTTCCTCTTCTTGCAAACCATATTTACTTTGATTTTGCATCAAGACTGATCAAGTCTCTCATATTAATAGAACTTATTTCACCTAATTATATCTGTAATAATTCTCTTAATTTCATATTTCACCTTATTACACATTATACCATTCTTTTTTTCTAAAATAATTTTACAGACAAAAATGAAGAAGTTAATTCACGCACGACTTACTATTGGTATAATAAAGAAGTAGAGCTTTGACTTTGACATTAACTATACATATGTAAAAAGTTAACTAGTTGCCTTAGCATAAATTTGCGTTTAGAGAATGCAGTTGACTGCAAATGAAGTCCCTTATGTTGTCTAAACCTGCCCAAAAACTTATAACCTATGGAAAGTCACAAACAAACTACAGATTTTTGATCCGAAATAGAGCTTGATTTTCGACTGTGCGATCTCAGGGTAAAAAAACTTTTATTTACTCGCACTTCGATTCTTTTTCTCATTGAAATTTAGTTATAATATAAGTATTTATAAAATTAAACACGGAAAACAAAACTCATAATTAAATGAAATACGTAGTAAGTACCTTTACCCCTCTACGATAAGATCAGCCTAAAGCTTATTTTATTTATTTTAATTGCTTTGGTGTCTTTTTAATTTTGATTTAATCTAGTTTAAAACAGTTTATTTATGTTAAATAAAAAAAACATACCTCCTCCAAATCAGGAAATTCAATGATTGATTCTACTAATTCCTTCTGTGATTCATCTAACTTTCCCTCGTTTTTATTTGAATAATAACAAAAACGATTTATGAGCGAAATTGTCAAAACAATAACTGCAACAATTAGAATGCATGCAAAAATTCCTCGAAATATTGTCAGCCTCATTACGATATGGTTTGTTATTTTGTATAAAAGAAGATAAGCTTAACTCTTGACAATGCGTATATTCAGAGCGACCGAGAGACAGAAACGTTTTCCCCAGTGAACCTTTAAACTAAAGGCTTTAACCAAACTTTAAAACAGACCAGTTCAGTTCGTAATCATTTGTTTTTCTTTATTTTTCACCATCATATGAGTTTATTGGAATTGCGCAAGTGCATGCATCTATAGCAAAGTAGTTTTTACTTATTCCGGAAATGTAAAAGTTCCATTTTCTCATTCAAATAATGGTTGTTGTGCATTACACTTTAGGCCAATTTACAAACTCGCTGTACAATGAATAACATCATCTGTCGTGTTAGATTATAATACAAATTTCACATATTCACGGAAATATTTTAGTGAATAATTGATGTTTGAAATTATTTGATAACTACTGTTTGATGTAAGGAACAAGTTAAATAGTTGTACCTATTTTCAGATAATTATTGAAGGGTTTGTAGTAAACAAACAATAGATAACATGAAGTGAGAGGGTCTAAAAGATCAATAACCGAACCAAGTATAAGCTTTAAACATTAACCTTACATAAATATTGTGAATGCGATTAATTATTGCATAATTCTTCAATTTTATATCCGTGCGAATGTTTTCATTACCAACTTTCACATTGCATAAGATCAGAAAAAAGATTAAAACGCGATCTTCTGTTTAATAAAATTACATATTTGTCATCAATATGACAAGAAAATAACATTTATCACACGTTTTAAAAATATTAAAATTGGTTTGAAATAAAAGACAACAAAAAAAAACACAAATTTAAATTATGCTAAATCAAAGATTAAAATATGTGTTCATGTAACAAATTTGAAATGATTATATTTATACAGAGCTGTGTGTTATCCCTGCGAATTGTTAGTCAACTATATTTGTATTTAATTTTGATTAATATACTTTATAATATATATGGGGGCTTTTGACAGCGTCAACAGGGAATTTATCTGACTTGCTTTGAGGATAAGGGGTTTCCCGGATAAGCTGATCTCTATTATCAAGGAGACTTATGAGGAGCTTGAAGTCCAAAGTGGAGTCAGACAAAGCTGCATACTGTTACCAATTCTTTTCTTATTGGTGACCAATGATGGCCTTGTCAGGAAAAGGAGAAATAACGTAGCAATAAAAGTAGAGAGGGAGGCAGAAATCGTGGTGCTGAAAATCAAAGCGGGAAAAACTAAAATGTTCAGCCTCGGAACTCCACTCTCACTCATCCTCTCTAGTTAACATTTCTCAACAAACAGTAGAAAAGGTAAAGTGTTTTCAGTACCTTGGAAGTTAAGCAATTTACTGAACTTAAAAGATGATTTACCTTGTGTTAAACGAATTTAACATCTTAACAATTAGCTGAAGTTAAAATCACGGAATGGCTTGTCATATGGATTAAGCAAAATTGCCAAAAGTTAAAGTTTGGGATCTGTACAATTATTCTTATAAGAGCAATGGTTGGAATGGTCAAGCCAACAACAATGGGAATTCATATTAACAGGTCCGTTCAAGCGTATTTGCTTTGTTTGTTTTCACGAATTGTAACTTTTTAGACATGTTTGGATGCTTGTGTTTTAATAAAAGGCAATTCACATTTTACTAGTTAGCAAAACGAAAAGAAAGTTTTAAAATTTTGGAATTGCTAAGTAAATTGCTAAATATTTAATGAATTGCTAACTAGTAAATTGTTAAACCCTTAACAATAGGTTGTTTCAAATTTTGCGTCATTGTCTCTACTGAAGGCGGAATTGAACAAGGTATCACTAGCCGTATCGGGAAATCTTAGGCTGCATTAGGAATTTTGCCCAATTTTTAGGGGAACAATTCTCTCAGCATGAGGACAAAGCTGCGACTGTTCCGCTCAAACGTCGAATCAGTACTGTAACATTGTTTCAGCACCTGGAAAATAACAACAACGATTACCAAGAAACTGCAGACCTTCATTAACAATATCTACTGAACATCTTACGGGTTTTCTGGCCCAATGGTATATCCAATAAAGCACTATGTAGGATAACGGGTGAGGAACTCATTGACAGGCGCAAGCTTTAGTGCATTGGACGCACGCTTCGAACAGGTATTGATCGCATACGATGGGGCTAAGGAATCATCCCCGGACTTTCTAGGTCTGAGGACATAAGTAAGTATATTATTGGACGGTCGCAAATTGCTTCTTTAACGTCAAAATTTTCCCAAAAACGCAAAGTCGTCCAAATTTAACAAACACTAACTCTATACATCTGTAGCCCTCTACGTTAACTTTCGCGTTACAACCATCATAGATGAATTTTAAACTATGTTTTTCTTGACACTTGACAGTAGGAAGGTTCTTAAAGGTATGGCAAGTTCATTCTCTGTGGTTGGTTGTTAAAAAAGTTGTCTTCTAGGTTACACATATTTTTTGGAAACTTGACTGGAGAATTGTTCAAAATTTACTTGCTTTAAAATATCATGATCATGTTTTCATGTTTTATTCAACTCGAAGCTGAAGCTTTATTTTGTGCACAATACCATTTAAAATTTAGTGATAAAGGTTAACTCGCCAAATAGAAAAAAAAGTTAAAAATACAACTCATGACAGACTTGGTAACTTCAGCGAAAAGTTTTTTTGTATACAATGTTGAAGTTACTTTTTGCACCATAAACCGAAGTTTAGGGTTAGTAAATTAAGATGCCAAGTTTGAAATTATAGTGAGTTTACTGAATACGTTTCCTGAACCTGTCCCATCTCAGGTTGTTTAGAAAAAATGAGTTTCACAGTTCTCTTGTGTTGTTGACGTTAGACATTTAATAGTAAGCGAATATCTTTTTCTTAACTTAGTATTGAAATATAATCCTTTAAAACCGTTTTAAATCGTCTTCAAAGAAAAAAAAATGCAAAACTCATCTTCTAAGTCCTTCGACGTGCTACGTCAGCTGATTAGAAAAACAAATAAGTATTCTAATTAGCAAAAATTAGTTTTTGTCGAAATATAAAAGTTCATCTTAAGTGACATACAATGTTGGACACTTCTCTATGATCACATCCATCGGGGTGGGAAGTTCTTTGGCGTTAGTTAAAAAGGTCTTAAGTTATGTTAGGTTTTTGATTTGGTGTAACGGTCTTTTTTTTAATTTTTCGTTAAATAGTAACAACTTGAGTCTAGAAAAACTGCTAAATATGGTATTACCTAGCTGACCCGGCCACGCGTTGCTGTGGGTAGTGTTTTTTATCATATTACATTGTTGTAAACGATTTAAGGGGAACGGTAGGAGAACATCAGACATGGGCACCACCATGCTTTTTAACACAGTTGCATTTTTTAAACAAACATGGCGACCTTAATGACTGATTTTCTACTACCATTACCTCTCATTACAATTAAATTATTATTTACGAACGAACACGGAAACGTTAAATCTGGTATATAAATTTACTGGTTTGGAATTTGAAGGGGAAGGACTTTGAACACAATTGATCAAAATTTTCGTACAGTTGATGATACAAAAGATTTAAATTTAAAATGTATTATTATATATATATATTAGTTTTATTCAAGTTTGTAACAAATGTGTATATTACAAAGTTTTTATTAAATAACTTGTGACTGTTAAACTTATAAATAAGGTAGGTAGGACCGATAGCTTAAAACCTTCTAACAATAGTATTTATTATTTTGAATTATAAATACTTTTAATTTCAATTTAATTAAGCACTTATCAGTGCACAACATTTTTGGTTAATCTGTCTTTCGCTAACAAAAATAAGTTCGAAGGTTTTCCTACACGTGAACATGCAACATATAGCTGCCCATTAGAAAAACATGGATTTTCCAAATCTAAACGATAAATGGACATTGTTTGGCCTTGAGACTTATTTATAGACATGTCAAAAGCTAATTGGAAACTGTAGCCTTCTGAATTGGAAACTGTAACCTTCTGAAGGGTATAGTAGAATCTGACGTTATCTTTGGAATACGTGGCAACAGGACCACTTTTCCTTTAAACTTTCCAGTTAAAATGGTTGCTTCAAGAATATTTCCAGTGATCTTTTTGATGACCAAAAGTGTATCGTTGCATAATTGAGATGGATTCAAATTACGCAGGAGAATAATAAGTGAACCAATCTTTAATCGAAGATTATGTGATGGCATTTCAGGTATTTCTAGTAAATTTAAAAATTCAATTGGAAAATGTACACTTTCATTTCCATTAACAACATTATCTATTGATTTCAAAGACATCAGATCATCTGGTAACAACTGTTGTATTTGGAAGTTAATTACGTCAACATCAACATTTTTGGCTGCCAAAATAGCCCGATGACTGAGCCACTTATGATTCAAGTAATCACTCTGTATATCCGGAAAAATACTCTGAATTAATTAATTTGTTTATAAAGTCTGTGTGACCAGTTTCTGGCTTAACCTAACGGCAAAGAGTTATCAGTTTGGTTCGCATGTCAGGTTCTTTTAGCTTTCTTAAATTTTTAATCTTAACCAACTTGTGCTAGAAGAACAACGTCTGCGGTGGCAGCTAGTTCAATATGCTCACTTAATGCGAACAAAAGCAAAATCGCAAAGCCAAAGATGACACCATTTCTAATGTTACTCGACGACACTACACTCTATTGTATTTTATTAACCCAGCACTTTTTTGTAGCGGAACAAATTTGGCGATTTGTCCTTCTTCATTTCTTAACAACTATTTTATTGTCTTTATAATTTTTGGCATAAAAGGCTTCTGTATACAAAACAAAGTACAACATTTTGTTTTTTGTTGATAACTGGTTCAATGTCACAACATAATTTAATTAGTTTGCAGTTTAAAATTTAAATATAAATAAATTCAAAACAAAATACATATATAAAAGGTAGAGATACTTACTTTTAAAGAATTTGAGATCTTTCCGGCTCTAGCAACGGCCCCACCCAATGTTGACGGTGCAATAGCAAAACAATTACTTTTTACAATTAACACTCCGAGAATTGTTAACAATACTTTAAGCACTAGCATAGTCTGTTTTGACATGTTTTTGTATTCTTATGAATTTTAAATTTTAACCACAAAAGGTGTTTTCTTTTTGGGTTGAGCTGGTAATTGTTGTAAAGGTAAACAAACAAAAATATTCGTAACTTCGTGAAGTAGATAACACAATACCACGGCAGCGATGGTGGTGGCGATGGAAGTGACAGCGGCGGCGGCGGCGGCGTTGGATAATGTGTCAACACAGTTCAGTTATAGATTATGCATCAATATTTACAAAATATATATATACACGGCTAAAATGAATATAATTGTTTTGGGGATTAGATAAGTCTTTTCAAAGCTTCTCTGTGAAAAACAAAATAATACAGATGGAGATACTATTAACGGATGAACATATAGAAGCGACGGCGACGCAACGTAACATTGAATAATAAATATGTAGACACAAATAATGATTTGATTAATTAGTATACCGAGTATTTCATATGATTGATTAGATAATCCAGCATAAAACACCCGTAAGCTCTCTTATTACAATACTGAAAATATTATGAATAGATGCTTAATAAAGTGACACACTTTTTGCATTAACAGCTGCTGGTTTTTTGTTTACCGTTAAAACCACAAAATGCCGGTAAATTGTTGTAAAGTTGAAATAATTTTTGTTGAAAGTGGTCAAATAATGTGATTTTTGTATTTTGATTATATTTGATAAGAAGAGTAGAATTTAAATTTTGATGATAGAGTTTGAAGCAAATGTTAAATGTATTTCATGTACATATGTATTTATGACATTTTCAATTGACAGTTCCTCTCTATTTGAGGAATCTTATGTAACCTCCATTCACTCATTTATCATTTAAGCAAAACACCAAAAGAAAGATTCTTCTTCGTCAAGTTTCGTAAGGATCTCAGTGACGCAATTGTTTAATTTAATGGCTTCAGGCTTTAAACTATATAGCGCACAATTTCTTAACAACTGTTTTAAAAAATAATCCTGCAACACCAGTGCTGACATCTTTCTAAAAATGTCTCTTCTTAATTCATTTCTATGATTCAAATTTTAAACAGTCCGTTAGCAACTGTCTTTTTAAGATGGTTTTTTGGAATTTTATACTATAGCGTTTGTTATTTCAAAGTCTTAATTTTATTTTGACCCAAAACTGAAAAAGAAAATTACTATCCCCACCTGCATCCTTTTC
The DNA here is from genome assembly GCA_951509635.1 of Eupeodes luniger. Lineage (NCBI taxonomy): Eukaryota > Metazoa > Arthropoda > Insecta > Diptera > Syrphidae > Eupeodes > Eupeodes luniger. The sequence goes on from OX608073.1 coordinate 228,901,020, forward strand.
AACCTCGCGTTTGGTTTGAAGGATTTTCCATAAAAGGCGGGTAGATCCACCTCAACTTATCGTCGTGCTCAACAATTTCACCTCTTGTTGTTGAGGAACATTATTCATAAAGACTTGCATTTACACGCTCACAAGGTGCAACTGGCTCAAGATCTTCATGTGAACGATATGTGGTTTCAACAAGACGGTGCCACTTGGATCTTTTGCGCTACAAATTCGATGGCCGTGTTATCTCACTTGGTGGCGATGTCAAAATCATGTGATTTGACATCGTTGGACTTCTTTCTTTGGAGTTATTTGAAAGAAAAGGTATACGTCAATAAGCCAGCAACAATTCAAGAGGTAAAGGATGAGAGATAATTCGGCATACTAACGGCATAGACCTCAACTATTCCTCAGCGTCATCGAAAATTTCGACCATCGGATGGAGGTGTGCTGCGGATTTGGCCGATATTTTGTTCCATTCATAATTGAACCATACAACTATTATCATATTAAAAACAAAATGACAATAGTTTTCTAAATAATTTGTGTTTTCAAAATAACGAGCAAGGGCTGCAAATTATAAAATTTTTCTAATAAAACTTGGAGTCGGGAGTCGGTGACCGCAACTTTAAGAGCATTTTTGTTTTCGTCTCGAATCTCAATTTTACCTCAATGGGTTCGTCAATAAGCAAAATAAATGAAAGTTATTGGTCAGCTCATAATTCACCAATCCACAAAAAATAACTGTTTGCGGTTTGCATGCCAGCGGCGGCGTTATTGAGCCATATTTTTTGTCGACGATAATGATCGTCTCGTTACTGTGAATGGTTAGCATTATCGCGCCATGATTACAGATTATTTTTGGACCGAATTGGAAGATATGGACTTGGACGACATGTGGTTTTATGAGGATGGCGCCACCAACCACACAGCACGAGTTACAATCGGTTTATTGAAGAGGAAGTTTGATTAGCGTAATATCTCAAACAATGGGCTGATTGATTGGCTGCCTCGTTCGTATTATTTAACTCCTCTAGACTATTTCCAATTATTGGCTTATGTCAACTAGCTGCAACGTTGAAAGAGCTCAGAGAACCCGAAATAGCAGCCGTTTTGACCGAAATGTGTAGCCAAATCATTGATAATTGGGTCCAACGAATTGACCGCTGCAAACGTGCCCACGGTGACCTTTAGACCGAAGTTGAGTTCATAAATGTTTTGATTGTCCTTCAAGCCGATGGATAACAAACTTTTTGAAATATCTCAAATGGTTCGTGTTTTACTTTTAAGAGAAGTCGTGAAGTCTTTACTTAAAAACCTTTTATATAACATATGTTCTGAAAAACATAATGCAATGGGTGCCGACTTCTGCTTAAACATTAAGTCAAGTTAAATAAAAGTTTGCATTTTTTGTAGAGCAAATCTCCTTTATGCCCTGTAGGTTAAGTGAAGATTATAGGTTTATTATCATTGAGGCATAGTTAACGGAAATATATTTTAATACTCGTAGCTGCATCAAAATGTTGCAATTTTTCTTTTAAAATTTTCTAACTTTTCCGCAAGTAAATTGTATTTTTCTTCGAGAAACCAAATGTATTGCGCACTCTTGCTTTCGCTACTAAATCGCTTCTTCCACTAGACTATACAATGAAGGTAGAAATTTCATTTATAGAGCTGCTTATGCTTAATTGTCTCACTGCGTACCCGTGGCATAATGGTTAGTGCGTTGGACTGTCATGCCAGAGGTCTTGGGTTCGATCCCTGCCTATGCCATCTAAAGTTTGTTTTACGGGTAGTGCCTCTTGCGAGGAATTGACAAATTCTCCAAGAGTAATTCTTGTCATGAAAAGTGCTTTCTCAAATGGCCGTTCGGATTCGACTTAAAACTGTAGGTCCCCTCCATCCCTGCAATTACTCGCACACAGGAATGGTTGAGAGTTGTAAGTCACTAGGCCCTAGTTCTCAACGGACTGTTGCGCCACCCAATTTATTTATTTATTTTTATAATTGTCTCACTCCTGATAAATTGACATTCAGTTTTTAAATACAAAAATATTTAGAACTTATGAACGTTTAATTTTATTTTTAAAGTTTTTTTTAATAAAACTAAACAATTTTTTTTCAAAACAGGGGGGCAGAAAAAGAATTCATCTTGAAAAAAAGGGGACGCATTTGTCAAAACTTTAACGAATATGGAACACATACATAAAAAATAATTAATTGCATTATTTTTACATCAAAATTCATCGAAAACTGTTTCCCTTGTCAGTTTGGTTTTGTGAATCATTTTAACTAATTGATTTTTATAAATTGCATTAGTATTCTCTTAAGAAATAATTTGCATCTTTTTGAAGTTGTTATCTTTGAACAGTTGACCAGTGTAACGAATATAGGCTATTACTTAAACAATACCTGCTTCCGCCAAAGCTTTGGAATTGTGAAAATTCACCACAAACATGGTGAATATTTTGCGGTGCTAATTGGCAAAATTGAAGTATTTTTGAGTCGTCGTGAAGCACCTCTAAGCTGGCAATAGTGAAAGTGGTGGAACTAATGGGACATGTCATGTGAAGAATCGAAACCATGTACTTCGCTCAAGAAAAACAAAATATTCCTTCTGTAGATTGTAGTGTTGAAGAAATCTCAGGTTTGTTTGTTCACCGTAGCTTACTTTGTAAGCTACTTTAATAAACAGAATTTCCGCATTTCGGGATCGGCAAGAACAAAAATGATTGTTAATCGATTCAATTGCTTCAAACTTTGACATTATAACCTTACAACTTTAAAAACGATTAAATAAAACCTAAAATTGGAAATATAACATTAATTCAATACACAAGTTTTCAATATCATTTGTACCAGTTAGAAACTCAGAATGTATTCCTGTATACTCATTTCCGTGAGTCGATGGGGTTTATTAAAAATGAAACTTTCCTCCTAATCGTCAAGGATTGTAATATTGTCAACATATTAAATTAATACAACATTTTTAGAAAATGGACTAGAAAGAAAGTCAATGGGCAAGTTCAGACGACATCATAAGGGACTTGAAAGTAAGACAATTTTCTAGCATCTGATTGTAAAGCTGTCAAAAAATTGCCTTCCAATTAAGGCAACTTTATTGGAAAGTGAACTGGAAAGTTAATCAAGAAAAATTTCAAAGTTGTGTAAAAAGTTTTCCTTGTCATATTTCAAAAGGAATAAGGACTTTTCCTTTACAATACAAAACAAAACTTTTAATGGACTTGTAACATTTGTAAGAAGTTTTTTGTGTAGATAGTAATGTTGTTGGTCATTTCTGCAAGTAAAAGATAGTCAAGTAAATTTCTAAGTTTGAAATTAATGACATCTGAAAAATAAACTAACTGTCTTGGTCTTATTTTGCGTTCAAAGAATTCAGTTGACTGGAAATGAAGTCACTGATTTTGTCTAAACATGTCCAATGAAAAAACCTGTCAAAAGTGTACTCCTGTCAAAACATCAACTGATTATAAGAACATACTTTTTTCATTTTTAATGAAACTTATTATACCATGCGATTTATTTTTGTAGTATACTTTTTGTATTTTAATTCACAGTTTTTAACTAAGGGTTTTGGTTGGGGTCTGAAATTCAAGCAAAATCATTTTAAATATTTTGAAAATCAATCTTTTTTTAAATGAAAAATGATATCTCATGCAGTGAAGTGATATTACAAAAAACACATTTTTATGTTGATTTCTATTTTATATACTCTTAAATTCAATTTTTGCAATAAAATAAAATTAATTATCATCAATTATTTATTTACATATTTTGAATTTCTTTTACGGTTTCTTTTAATTTGAATAATTATCCAATCAACAAAATAGTATACTTAATAAGCAAATTTACTTGACCCAGTCATATCAAAAAATTCAGACCAAAAAAGATAATAATCATTATGCATTCCTTTCGAATCTTCGCCAAAATAAAAACCTGTTGTCTGAATCGCACTTCCCCAATGTCCATTTTTATAATATAACAACTCTCAAAAACAGAAGTCCCACTTAAAAAAAAAAAAAACAAAAACAAACATCAAGATGAAAAAGAAAGTAGTAGATCATTATGTAAACGATCTGTCAGTTGTGGCGAGTCATCGTAAATATTTATCGTTATAATCAATACATTTTTCTTTGAAAGTAAAATAACTGTGTAAATGTAACAATAAAAATTACCAACTTCATGCAATAAAAATAAATATATTCAACCGGCAAATTGTGTGCCAACGAAATGATGCTTAAGCTGTCACTTTATTATATCACCGTCAAACAAAAAAGATACAAGACGCCGCTGATGACACTTTTAATGTAAATAGCAATAATTTATTACAGTTATTGAAAAATTCGCAATGTAAACAGACACAAAACAATGAGACCGAAGACTCAACTTAAGTGAATCATTGTAATTTAAATAAGAGACACCCAACACCCGGAAACATAAGTTCGTTAGTAGTTATAACCTTTTAAACGTCTTATTTTAAGAAAAATGTTTGTAATACCACAGAAAGCATTAAAAAGACATTATTAAAAACAAAAAGATATTAAGTGACCAAAAGATGTAACTAAAGTTTGACGTTTAAAAATCGCGTTAAGAGTCAGACTTACAAATGGTTTATACCGTTAAGCGAACTCAGTTATAAGCAGTCTTTTACGTTTGGCAGTTATCGATTGACTGAACTGAAGAGATAATTTGAAGCAATCCAACTATGCTAGCTGATCATGGTTTTGATCTTACTGCTTATACTACAGGTCATTCCCACCACCGAGCGTTATGTCATTGATTTTTCGGGCTAGCAAGCGCGCGCAAATCAAGTGTTGGCTTTCTGCATTCGATGTCGAAGCTTGCGAAGTCGTGCGAGTTAACAACTTCATAGACAGAGTAAAGAGTTGAACTGAGTTGAGTTGAGTTGACGATGCAGTTCTCTGTGACTGCCACTATGTATATCGTTTATTTGCGTGGAAAAGTTTTAGATCAAGGATTTTCTTCTTTGTGGATTCTGGTCTTGATGGTTAGCGCATGCTTGCTGCTGATGGTCGCTTTGTACAAACGAGGCTTATACCTTCATGTTCGTCTATATTATTATGTTAAATGATTGGAAGCTTTTTTCATGAAAATAGTGACAGTGGTGGTTGGCCTATTGCATTATGGAAGACGCCATCATCGCCACACGCTTATGCAGTTCTTGGTGGTATTTCGATTCAAAGTCATTACCGCGAAGTGAATTTACAATAGGTAAAGTATACCGCTGAGTATGAACCTGCATGTGCTATCGTCTATGAATTGAATATATTGTGTGAGAAGCCGGTTATCGTTTTAGTTTTATTTTTCTTTCTTTTGATGATGTTTAGTAAACAATAAAGTTGTGAAGTATATTTGTTTTAGTAATCATTAATTTTCATATATTGCGTTAAATTATACAATTTTATGCAATATAGTGTGATTGAACTCTTTTGTGGAGCATTTTGAGTACTGAAAAATTCATATTTGAACAATTTATTAATATATGGTTATGTCGTGGGAAGTCTTGACATTAATATATTTACCAAAAAATAATGAGTGTCAAGGTGTTGCTGTCGCAAAATAAGGGCATATATTCCTACTCGTTTTGTTTTATTATATGTACTTCCGCATTATAAATTTTTGTAAAATTTGTGTTTGTTTTTTTAATTTGCAAAATTCAAAATATAAGGACAACCTTGATGAATAATAATTAGATACGTATTTTAAAATCTGTTCAACTCGTTTTTTAAATTATTATTAATTTAAAATAAATGTATTTTTTTATTTTATATTCTTCAATCAGATTTTTGACACATTTATATCGATTTATTTAACTAAATCTTTTAACTTTAAAAAGTAAGTTCAATGTCGAAAGTAAAACTTCGAATTAATATTTTATGAATGCATAAATTTAAGTGTGAAGATTTTTTGTTGAAGATGAATAAAATTGTATTTTTTAATGTTTTCAACATTGATGCGGATGGTGCATTATTGTGGCGTATGTGCAACTAAAATAAATTAATTTTTAATTAATGGTACGCTCCAAGTTAAATCTTGTAATCAAGGATTATTCAACGTAGGTTAGCAACCTTAACAACTTTGAATTTAATGAATAATTATATTATATTTTACGAAAAGAATCAATTTTTTTTAAACTAATTATATACATATGTAGCACGTGATATGTAAGAATATCATGTAGGATGTAGATCTTGAGAGTGAATGCCAACAATGTTGTCCCAGAAGGTTTTGACTTTTTTAACATCACTTGCGAATAAAGTGATAAAACATTTTTATTGGAAACTATCAGTTTTTGAAATTTAACACTGATTCAAGTGAATCAAATCATCTTTGCCAATATAAAAGCTTGTTTCCTTGTGAATTGCGGATAAGTTAAGCAAAAGGATGCATCATGTTCAGCTTGCCAATGCATAAGCGGATCGCTTCGCATGACCCCATCTGCGGCACTGCAAATCCTTAATCTACCTAACACTTCTTGATATACTTATAATGGAGATGGCATAACAGTTTAATATTCACCTTTGCTGAGTGCCTGCTCTAGTTAAAAAACCTAGGAGGATTCTTCATAGTAACATAATCTGTCTTTCACGTTTCGTAAGGGACTCAAACTGGTTTAATTGAACTTAGAAGAAAGCCTCAAGATTCATCATTCATGTGGTATCACAATGGCCTAGTTGTGTCCCACTCCATTACGGGCAGCTACTTTAACCTAACCTAACCATGTATCAAATAAATCTTGTGGTACCATCGTTTTTCTTATTTTCAGAAGAAACGGGAATAAAAATGCAGAATGAGTTTTTGTCTCAATTACCGCTAAAATAACTGACTGTATATTATCAAAGCATTGAAAGTATGAATTCGAAACTCGAAACTTTTTTCTTAAACTGTGTTGGTGGATATTTTGACGTTATAATACTCAATTAAACATGGTTAAACTCATCTATGCTTGCAGCTGAAATTTGTTCACCTAAATAATATTTATAAAAGAGGACACCACCTCCTCTTTTATAAATATTATTTAGGTGAACAAATTTTTTAATTTTGCTGTTAAATGTTGTCTGAACCCGAACTTCTACTAACTTATACTTTGATTGATTTACTCAAAGAAAAAAACAGTGTTTGGAGGATAATTAGCGATTGTTAACGAGAACAAAGTTAATGGTCGCATTCACAAAGCTAGTGGCTACGTAGTCAAGGGATTCTGATTGGCTAAATCTAACTACAAAAGTAGTTGAAATTTCCCCTCCAACGTAGTGTAAAAATTTCGGCTACAAAGTTAGTGCACACTGGTTTTGACGTTTCACAGTCAGCTGCTCGGTAAGGACAAAATGAAATGAATGATTAATACAAATATTAATCAATCATATTATATCTTCTATTTGGTTTTATCGAATTTAAAAAGAAAAAAAACTATTTAAAGTTCTGACAACACAAATGTTTCTTATTTTATATTTGTCATTAATATGACAGTTCCGGATTGACTAGCTTTGTAGTGCAATTTTGCATTTACAAAGCTAGTTGAATTTTGACTACGTAGTCACTAGCTTTATGAATGCGCCCATGCGACTATTTGGGTCTATCGGCAAAAAATCTGGAGTTCCAACAGTGTGAGCGAGCGCATCACGATAATCAGCATCAAGGCTAAATCCGTCAACATAAGCCTCATATGCGCGCATGCCCCAACAGAGAAGAAAGATGAAGATACCAAAGAAATGTTCTTCGAGCTCTTGGACAAGACATATGAGCTGAGCAGTGCCCTAGCTATGACATTAAAATTATTTAAGGAGATTTTAACGCCAAGCTGGGAAAAGAAGACATCTTTAGTGGCATAATCGGGAGATACAGCCTGCACGACACCACCTCCGACAACGGATTCAGGCTGATCGATTTCGCTGCGGGCGAGACGTTTTGGTAGATAGTACCCAGTTCACACATCTTGATATCCACAAGGGGACATGGAAATCTCCTGATCAATCAACCGTCAACCAGATTGACCACATTGCGATCGACGCACGACACTTCTCCAGTATACATGATGTGCAAACATTGACTCGGAGCACTACATCGTTGTAGCTAAGGTATGGCTACGGATATCCCGATCCAAGCCAGAAGTATTGTGAGAAGATTCGACGTTAGACGGCTACAATCGCAAGAGATTGCCATATACTTTTCCGATCGAGTCTCTAACAATCTCTTAAGAAGTCCTACGCTGCCTGCATTAAGCATTGAAAACCAGTGTCAGCATTGCCTTGCAGTTATCAGAAATGCCGCCCCTGAAGTGCTAGGTTTCACACGGCCACCACAGCGAAAGCCCTGGTTTGACGACGCGTGCCGGCAAGAGCACGCAGCTAAGCAACAACACAGCTAAGCTGCACAGAAGGACCAGAACTGCTCGCGAGCTCTACGAGCAAAAGAGGAACACCAGCTTCTTAGATGGAAAAAAGGGAGCATGAGAAGCGCGCGATCGAGGAGATAGAGGGATGTAACAACAGGTATGAGGTTCGAAAATTTTACCAAAAGGTAAAAACAATCTTCTCAAGGGTACCAGCTAAGAACTTAAGCTTGTAAAGACAATCAAGGGAGCATCGTAGTAGAATTGCAGCCTATGCTGAGAATATGGAAAGACTTTTTCTCCAAATTATGTAACGGCGATGACGAATCGAATTCCGCTGTAAGGGAGATAGAACCATTTAACCAAGGTGTTGCAGAACAACAATTCCGCCTATCCTACCTCGACGAAATGAAAATATCTTTATCGAAACTGAAGTCCAACAAAGCTACAGGAGCTGACGGCATCGCTGCCGAATTATTCAAAGCATCAGGCGATGACTTGGTAGGGATTATGCATTAACTCATCTGCAAAGTATGGTCGGAAGAAAGCATGCCCGATGAGTGGAATCTCAGCATAGTTTGCCCAATACATAAGAAAGGAGACCCTCTAAATTGCGCCAGCAATATTGCATATAAGATCCTTTCTGTCGCATTATGTGAACGTCTGAACCGGTTCGTCAACATCCTGATAGGTCCTTATCAGTGTGGCTTCAGACCAGAAAAGTCAATTATTGACCAAATATTCACATTATGGCAGATCTTGGAAAAAAACCAGGAACTTCAAATCGGTGCATACTCACCATCTCTTTATCTATTTTAAAGCCGCGTATGATAGCATCTATAGGGAAGAGCTCTACAGAGGAATGTCTAGTCTTGGCATCCCTGTCAAACTTATCCGTTTGTGCAAAATGACGATGGAGAATGTACGCTGCTCTATTAAGGTCAGAAAAGATCTCACCGATGTATGTATTTGATGTCAAAAAGGGTTTTAGACAAGGCGATGCACTGTCATGCGACTTCTTGAACATCGTTCTGGAAAGAATTGTGCAAAACTCAACCGTCAACACTAGAGGCACAATCTTCCAAAGGTTCAATTAATTACTCAGATACGCCTATGATATTGGGCGCATTCACTAATAAATGTAGTTACTACGTAGTGAAGTCATTCTGATTGGATCAGCTGCTTATTAAAGACACAAGAATTCAAAATGAAAAAAGAGGCTGGGATGCGACCCACACTGATAACTTCCCATCCCATCTGTAGATTTGCCTTGCTTAAAAGTATATGTATCAATTTTTGCGTACTATTTTTTGTAGATTTTATATTTTTATGAAAAAATGGACTGTTGGATTTTTATAAAAAAAATTACAGAATATTAAAAACAATATTTTCTGGGAAATAAGATAAGTTTGAAGCCAATATTTGTAATTTTTGAAAAACTATTTGAATCTAAAGTAAATTTTTACCAAGTTTTAGTACTGTGTTTTTAGGTTTTTATTTTTTGTAAAAAAAACTATCAATTCGATTATTCTCAAAGTTTTTTGCTAATGTTGAAAACAATATTTCTTATAAGATAAAATGAGTTAGAAGCCATTATCTCAAATTTTTGAAAAGATATTTGAGTCGAAAATCAATTTTTACCAACTTTTGTTAATTTTTTTTTCGATTTTTAATTTTTTGTAAAAACAACTGTCAATAAGATTTTTTTCAAAATTTTACTGAATGTTGACAACAATATTTTTTGAAAGATTAAAGTAGTTTAAAGCCAATATCTCAAAGTTTTGAAAAGATATTTGAGTCGAAAATCAATTTTTGCCAACTTTTATAATTTTTATTTTTTAGGTTTTTATTTCTTGTAAAAAAAACTGTCAATTCGATTTTTCTCAAAAATTGTCCTAATGTTGAAAACAATATTTTTTATGAGTTAAAATTAGTTGAAAGCCATAATCTCAAATTTTTGAAAAGATATTTGATTAAAAAATCAATTTTTACCAACTTTTGTTACATTTTTTTTTGGTTTTTAATTTTTTGTACAAAAACTATCATTTCGATTTTTTTTCAAAATTTTACTGAATGTTGACAACAATATTTTTTGAAAGATTAAAGTAGTTTAAAGCCAATATCTCAAAGTTTTGAAAAGATATTTGAGTCGAAAATCAATTTTTACCACCTTTAATACATTTTTTTTTAGGTTTTTATTTTTTGTAATAAAAACTGTCAATAAGATTTATTTTCAAAATTTTACTAAATGTTGAAAACAATATTTCTTATAAGATAAAATAAGTTTGAAGCCTTAGTCTCAAGTTTTTGAAAAGATATCTGAGTCTAAATTCAATTTTTCCCAACTTTGAGTAATGTTTTTTTGTAGGTTTTTATTTTTTATAAAAAAAACTGTCAATTAGATTTTTCTCAAAATTTTATCAGATGTCAAAAACATTATTCTTCATTGCAATAAATTGTTTTGGAGATGAAATCATATTTTGGTCGTAAAATTTTTGAGGTGACAAATTTTTTTTTTCAGTTTTTTTGATTTATAAAAAAAACCGTTAATTGGATTTTTTGCCAAAAATATGCTTGTTTTGTATTACGTTACAATATACAATATAAAATTTAATTCAAGTCTCTATCGTCATTGGTTCATGAGATATTTAGGTTTAACCAAAATGTTCACCTTTTTTTTAAACTGCTATAGTAAAGAAACCATCCACGCAATTTTCTTGAGAGCCCTTTCTGCATCTTTCTGCCTTATTATCTGTATAACAAAATTTATTTGAAGTCGATATCTCTTCTGGTTCTTGAGCTATGGAAGACGAAAAAAACGTCGCGAACGTACAGACGTACGGACGTACGGACGAAGGGACGTACGGACGTACGAACGTACGTACACACGCACGTACAGACACATTTTTTTACATTTTATCTTTATTGAACTTTTTATATATTACAATTGACTTAAATTAAACTTATAATTAAATATTAAATGGTAACAAATTTTGTTGGCACTTAGGGGGCCTAACTCTATACATTGTTTGTTTTGATAAATTAAAGAATAAACTAAAATATAAATGTTGTTAGATAAAAAAAATTAATGAAAATTTAAAAATCCTCGGGTTGTTCAGGCCCGGTTGTCTGTTTGGTGGGCTGTTAGCCACAGTGGTAAGCTGACTCCGTGTCAGCGTAAAATTGAAGATTTCCTTCTTCGATGGTGGGCTCAAGTTCCTCGTTTAATATATCCATAGCACACAGATATCTTGGTTCAGGGTGGCGTTGCTGGGAGTTCATCCTTCTGATTAGCTCGTTATGGTGGTTGTTCAATCCTCCTGTGATCTTCCTGGCTGTTTGGAACAGATACTTGTCCAATGGAATTATTTTGGCTTCGTCGTAGACTCGTTTGTTGCTGTAGTGTCTTTGCTTCTGATAGTTGAAGCAAAGTCCAGTGCATCTCCGTAGGATTTTCCTTTCAAAGACGAGAAGTTCCTTCATGGCTGTCTTTGAAATTGTGAACCACACCGGGAAGCTGTAGGTGATGATGGGACGTAACAATTGCTTGTAAATTAGCAATTTGGTTGGCTGGCTGAGTCCCGTTCTTCTTTTGAGGATCGGGTTAAGGCGGTGCAGTGCCAAATTAGCCTTTCTAAGGACAGCTCTGAGTGTGGGTTGAATTTAAACAACTCGTTGAAATGAATACCCAGATATTTGGCGTTTCTCCTTGCTGGTATCACTGATCCATCTGGGAGTGTGATAGCAATACTTCTGCACCTTGTTGCTGATCGACCTCTACCGTTGCTGGATCTTCGGAAACAGACTAGTTCCGATTTCGTGGTGTTGATTCTTGTTCCCCATTTCTTATAGAAATCAAACAGTCTGCTGATGTGGGACTCTACTTTCCTGGCTGCAATAACGGGGGACATCGATGAAGTGTATGTAAGCGAGTCATCGGCGAAGAGAAGACTCTCACAGTCGCTGGATGCTGGTTGGTCGCTGGTCAGCAAGCTGAAGAGGAACGGTCCAAGTTTAGAGCCTTGAGCTACTCCTGCTCTTATGATTTTCATCGAAGACTTGCATTCTCCCAATTGGACAAAGAAGTTCCTGGAAGAAAGAAATGAAAACAAGATTTTAATTAGACCGGATGGGAAGCCAAGTAGGTTTAATTTGTGTGTGAGCGCTTCGATCCAAACGCTGTCAAACGCCTTTTCGACGTCCAGGAAACAGGCTACGGAAACATGATGTCGGTTGAGTGCGGCTGCAGTGTCGTGTTGGAATTTAACCAGTGGGTGAAGTGTGGAGTGCTTTTCCCGAAAGCCAAACTGGAAGTCCGGGATCAGGTTATTCTAGGAGCTGAAAATTTTTAGTTTCCTAAGGATGACCTCTTCTAGTATTTTGCTGATGTTGTTGAGGAGGGAGATGGGTCTGTAATTGTTGATCTGGTTCCTTGCTCCTTTCTTTGGTATAGCCACAATTTTGGCCATTTTCCATCGTTGCGGGAAGTAGTAGTTGTTGAGGCAGTTGTTTAAAATGATGGTCAGGAATATAACAAACACGTTGGACAGTCTCTTTAGGATGAAGTTGGAGACTCCATCGGGTTCCGCGGACTTCTTGGGCTTCAGGGTGCTGATTATTTCACTGACTTCTTCCTTTGTGCAGAGATGTTCATATTCGGTGGGGTCATCGGCTGGGTTAGTTTGGCTGAATGCTACCTCTTCATTGTGTGGTTGAACAGCTTGTTGAACTGAACTCTCAATGTCCGCAAGGAATGCAGGATCGGTGGATGGAGTTGGTTTGAAGTTGTCTTCAAAGAAGGACGCAAATGCTTCAACTTTGTCACTTGTTGATGAGATCTCGATGCCATTATTGAGTATGGTGTCAGGAATATTTTCTTTACAGCCAGCTATCCTGTTTATTTCCTTGAATGCTTTGGGACCGGGTTTTATTTCTTGTAGTCTCCTTTGGAAATGTATGATGTTGTGGTGCTGAATCGCATTCCGAAACATTGTGTTGGTGCACTCTAGTTCCACTTTTACTGCTTGGTATTCTCTGTTGACCGTGTTGAGTTCTCGGTGATGAATTCTTTGGAGCCGTTTCCTCAGCCGTTGTCTGTGGGCATACAAGTTCTGTATGTAGGCTGGGAGATGTTGGTATCTATCCCTAGATGTCCTGGGTGCCTTTTGTTGAGCTATGGCTGAACCAATGGCCGATTCAAGTCCTTCAATGGCACTGTCAATCTCTTCGTTGAGGAGATTCCTGTTACAAGGAGGAACTATTAGGCTGCGCTCCATATCACTGTTGAGTTTCTCCACGTCAAGTCTGCAGTAGTTGATGCAGTCGTCCGGGGGTCTTCTTATAAGCAGAATGGGAAGGTGTAAATTGATGATAAGTTGTACTGCTTCGTGGTCGGAATCGCTACAAACTGTTGAGCACATGTAATTCCTAAATTCAGGAAGGACATGTACCAAGTTTGAGGAGGCCAGAAAGAAGTCCAACCATGACGGAGTTCTCGGAAAGGTTGGTTTTGGCTGCGAGATTACCACCAGAGAGTGATCGCCGCTGTTTTCATCCATCCAGTCAACAATTGCTTGTCCTTCAATGTTGATTGTGGTGTCCATCCATTTGCGATGCCTCGCGTTAAAATCACCACCGATGATCCCATATGTTGTTTCCTTAACAGCATTGTTCAGTACGTTGAGGTCATGCTGTATGTTTCTTGTCAGGGAACCGCATTTTATGTACAGACTGATCACTGTTAGGGTTTCTCCTCTTCCTATATGTATTTTGATGGCGGTCGCTTCACTAGTCCGGAGTCCTCTGATTAAAACTTCGCTCGCTTTAGGATACAGATTTGTTCTCACGAATATGGCTGTGCCTCTTCGATTTTCGTCCTTATCCTGCCTGAATGTGTTGTAACCGGAGATGCTGATGTTGTTTCTCCTGGTTACGTTGCTTTCGCTGATGAGGGCTAAATCTGGGCTGTTGTTCTTCATGAACAAGTTGAATGACGTCCTAATCTCGAGGCTGTACAATGAATTTACATTGTACGTCATGATGCGTAGCTTCTTCAATTGCATAATTGGAAGATAAAGGTGGCTAATGCCACTGACTTTTTCTCCTCGCTAAACTGTGCGTAGTTGGAGGGAACTGCAGATTTAGCTTTTCTCATCACCGTCAATAGGTCCGAACCGAAAATTCGTTGAACTTCAGCGTTGATGTTGACTGGTGCGTCTTGGTTGGTGTTGTTCTTCTCGGTAGTCTTCTTAGCTGCTGGAGGTTGTACTGGTTTTCTGTATGTGTTAGCCTGAAAAGAGATATTATGATTAATTTTTGGTTGAACAGGCTTACGTATAAGTCCTTTGGTCATCGCTGCGTAGCTTATGCTTGGATGAGCAATAGTACTTGCTGATTTGGCTGCAAGAGTTTGCTGAGCCTTCTTTTCTGCTGCCCTGTTCTTCTTCTGGGAGAGTTTGGCCTTGATGGTTGGGCAACCTTTGTAGTTGGCTGGGTGGCCTTCCTTCTTGCAGTTGGCACACTAGACACCTGGTCCAACATTGTCCTTCCGATTGCACTTTCCGGGTTCGTGGTCTTTCTTGCATTTGACGCAAACGTAGTTGCGTCCGCAATTTGTTGCTACATGTCCAAGTTGTTGACATTTTTTGCACTGAACGATGCGATGTCGTTGTTCTTAAGTCGTTCCCAGTGGACTTGTTGGTTCAATATTCGGGTCTTGGTGTATATTTCCCTGATGTCACAGGATTTATGAAGTTCAACCACGAAGCTGTTCCTGGCTTTGGCGTTGGCTCTAGCCGGTTTGAAGGGTGTTACCTTAATAATAGGTAGTCCTTCGATTCTTAGTTCATCCTCGACTTCAATTGCTGCATATGAGTGGTGAATCCCTTTTAGTAAAAGAAGGTTTTTTCTATCTTCCTTTGGTGTGAAGGTGTTGAATTGCATGCCGTTTTGCACCAGATATTTCCTGATACGGTCATGAGAGTTCCGGTCTCCAGCTTGGATGTACGTGGTTTCCTTAGACTTGTTCCTGATGTTAAAGTTCAGCTTTTCATTGCGGCAAAATTTGCTGATTTCGGCAATGTTGCATGAGTAGCAAATGATTGGTGGTACCTTTGGTTTCTTGCTGTCGGTACTTGTTTTTTCGAGTTGTGGTGGGCTTGGTCCTGGGGCATTATCAGATTGAGGAAGTACGGGAGGTAGGATATTTTCTGCTGGTTGCAGGTTGTCAGTTTTAGGTTCCTCATTCCTTGGTTTCTTCGACTCAGTCTCTGGTGTTGTTTTTGTCCTCTTCTTTTTCTTATTTTTGACTTCCGTGAAAGGAGTCTCGTTGTCGGCCTCATCACCAGTGAGGCAAGTGGATGGGCCGTCGTGTTCTTCAATAACAGGAACGGTGTTAGTTGTTCCTGTTTCTTGGACTTCCATTCTGGCTTCAGCTGATTTCTGGTATTCCGCCAGGTGTTCCTCGTGGGTCTTCTTAATGTATTGATAAATCTGGACGGTGTACTCCGGGCCCAGGTCGTCAATCATCTTTCTCAAGAGATCCTTGAGTGCAGCGCATGCTGATACAATCGTAAACTTATCCATTCCAGGTAGCAGGTATCTTTGAAAACACAATTGTATAGAATTTAATTTCCGAACAATAGGTCAATCAATATCCGTTTCCTGGGAATCCCTTGTTTATTTTTGTTTGTCTTGGATAGCAGGTAGGCGCAGGTAGTCCGTCGCTAATCCGTTAATCTCTAGGTAGTTCTTTAAATTTATATGGTGGTAAATTTATTCCGCAAACACGTCCGTGCGCTATGACTGACTGTGAATGATGATGCTTGATTAAGGATGAGCACGTACAGACATCTCTCTAAAAATCTTTTATTTCGACTCTAGGGACCTTGAAACGTCGAGAAATGTCAAAATTTTCAATTTGTCAAATCGGACCCATTACAATAACTTCCTATGGGAAGTTAATAAATCGTTCAATATTTAAATACAAATATAAATCACTCAAATTGTGTCTTAAATTTGATTTTATTAAATTTAAAAACACAAAAGATTATTTAAAGTTATCAAATCAAAAATTTTTCTTATTTTATATATGTATGTATGTATTTGCATTTGTCATTAATATGACAGTTCCGGATTGACTAGCTTTGTAGCGCAATTTTGCATTCACAAAGCTAGTTAAATTTTGACTACGTAGTCACTAGATTTATGAATACGCCCATTGTCATAATTGGAAGATCAAAGCGTGATATCAATAGAGCGTTTTTGAGCACGGAAGCGGAGAAGATGGGTTTAGTGGTCAATGAGGGCAAGACCAAGTACATGCTGTCATCAAAAAAGGACATTGAACGACGACGTCTTGTTCAAAATGTCACCATGAACAGCTACAACTTTGAGGTAGAAAAGGACTTTTTCTTCCTAGGCACTGCTAATTCAGACAACGACACCAGCGCTGAGATCAAACAAAGATGGGAGAGAACCGCAATCAACTTGGTGTTCGAAACTGGAGACAGTTAGCTTGGGACCGAGCTGGCCAGGTCCGACCGGACTGTAGTGCCACCTTGAGTAAATAAGTAGAACGCTTCTATGGTCTTTTTTAGTCTTTCTAATTGGCTTTCGATATAAGTAAACCATAAACCTTTTGCAAATGACTTGACTACAGTCAATTTTATCACACCCTTCAATCGAGACTTTGAACCCATTGGATATTTAGGAGATGCATTTTTACGATACAAAGAACACAATTTTAGAACAAACAAATTAACAAAAGTTATATTTTAAGTTTGTTTATTTTCTTAATTTTTAATTTGGTGCCTACTTTCTTAAATAAATTAGTTCTAAGTCAAAATATAAAAAATTGTAAGGAATTAAAATTGACTAGTTGAGATTTCACAAACTAAACTTATGGCCATTCATCGTGTAATAGAAATTCGTCTTTAACAGTATGAAATGCTAAACCATTACCTTCAGGCTTATGTATAGAAGGCAAAAGGACATTCATCCAGAAAGACCTAGAAATAATTAGAAAAACAAATACACTGAAAACAAATTCATTAAACAAAAACCAAAAAAACAAATGCTTCAAACCTTCCTCTAACAAGACCAAGAAAAAGTTTCCAATTCTTCTTCGTACCAAAATCATATGGATTCACATAGATTTTGTTTTCCTTCATAAAACGCTTCCTTTCCGATTGATTTATGTGCGATTCGATGCTTGTTTCTCCGTTTGTTACTAATTTTGCATGCCAAATGGTAAGAGAGCCCAATGCAATTACCACTGCTACATTGATAAATGCCATAAATATTACCGCACGTCTTTTACTCAAACCATTTGCGGTGCTTGGCGGAGGTGTGGGCAAAATATGTTGAGCTGGTCGCAATCCATCAATACTATCATCGTATTCACTCATGTGAGTCTGGGGAAAAATTGAATTCAATCGAAAATTATGTACTTAATTTAGGAACCTACGACTTACGACTGGAATAATATGACCACTTAAATTGAATTTCACTGGCTGCCCAAGCAGGGGCTCGACTTCTGACCAACTTTCCTCTTGCTCCAGCCACAAGTACTTATATCCAATTTCTAGACCGAGTATGATTATGAATAAACAACCAATTGTTGTGTAGACCATGTACAAGAAGAAATATCGATGATTTGCGTATCCGACGCAATTGTTTAACCAGGCTGAAATTGATTTTTAAGAAATATCATAACATATTATTGACGACCTTTGGATATTTCAAAATATTTATGTGTAATTTTTTAAATAAATAACTACAATAAGTGCATTTTTTTAAGACTTCGCAATGACTGCAGATTTTGGCTAAAATCGTGGCCGATGCAAATCATGGTACATTGCAATTTAAAAACATTAAATTATACAATTCCATAATTTCAAGCGGACGTGCTCTTTCAAAAAGGTTTGGTATCATACGAGCTACAGCATATACCATAAAAGCAATTAAACAGGCAAATGGTTAAAAGTTTGTTGACACAGCGCAAGGCATATTAAAAATTATGTAAGTGAATAAAATTACAACTTCAACCAAGAAATTAGTTTTAGCAATTTTTTCGGTCATTGTCACTGAATAAACCTTGGTCAAGTGTCAATGTTAATTTGTAACTTATGACGTCACTTTCTTTTGATCATGTCAAGTAAAATGAGAACACACATTGTTTAAAGGTCATAAGACCTATTTTTATCAGTAATTGTGCGCGCATTCAAGGGGGATATGAATACGCCTATAATGATTTAACACAGTGCGAACAATTAGGAAGGGAGGATAGGTAGAATGTCTGCACTTTGTAATGAGTGGGAAAGTGTGGTAAAGCGTTCCACATTCGTGTAGTGCGGCTAAAGACACAATCCCTATACTTAACAGTACGGCCGAAGTTGGGCTCAAGGTAAACTGATGAGCATTCCTAGAAATACGGATCTTACGGTTGATTGTTTGAGGGGGGGAAATACAACTGGTTATTTCACTAAAGCATTGTTGGTGAAAATATCGATAAAACAATGATAGACATGAAACCTTGCGGCGGTGCTCAAGAGAAGCAAATGTCTCGGTAAAAAATGATTTCCTATCATTTTTAGAGTTCTCTTTTCAATTCTATCCAAAAGACTAAAGTACGTTGTTAGAGCACCAGCCCAAATATGAGAATGATACTCGAGTTTTGGAGGAATAAAAGCTTTGTAGCTGCATAGCCAGATCAGAAGGGGTAAAATTTTTTCATCGTCGGAGAAAAATTTAACACTTAGCAGCGTTCTTAGCGATTTCAAGTATGAGCTCATTCCACAAGGGATGGTTTGTAATGCACATACCTAGAACTGAAAGCTATTCAGTCTCTTCGATGCAAGTACCACCCATGGATAGTGGCATTGGGGAAAGGATACACTTTTGGTTTATGATTCCCCACCGGCAATTCTTTCAAGATCAGAATATAATGAGCTTAGCATATGCTGCCGTTGATAGTCCACATCCGAAAGGCAAGGATGGAAATCTAAAATCGAATATGAAGGGTGAGAAGTCTCAGACAAAAGTTCATTTATAAAAATAAAAAAGAGTGTCGGAGACAAAAGGGAGCACTGAGGCACACCAGTGTTTATTTTGTGTATCAGAATTGAACCGTTCCAAAACTACTTGACAAGGTCCAAAAAGTAATTTCAATACCAAATGCACGCATTTTCGATAAGAGAGCTTGAAGCCAAACCATATCAAATACCTTTGAAATATCAAGTGTAACAATCTTACTTTCTCCAAAGCGATGTAAAGATTTGTTTTAGTTTTAGTTTTTGGTGAGATTAAGCATGACATCACCAGTGGACCTATTGCTACGAAAGCCTTACTACCGGTAATTAAGAAGCTTTTGTTCTTTAAGATATTTCTTAAGCTGAAAATTGATTAGCGTTTCCATGACCTTGGAAAAAAGAGACGTTAGTGCAATTGGACGATAGTTAGAGGGTGAGGAAGATTCCCCTTTTTTAGGAACATGCTGGACAAATGCTGTTTTCTATCCACTCGGTTAGAGACCATAGAAAAGGACAGATGGAAAAACTTATGCAGTGGTTTTGCCAGCGTTGAAGAACACCTCTTCAGAGCAATAGCGGGGATACTATCTTGGCCAGCGGATTTGTGAATGTCAAGATCATTAAGTACTCTTGCAACTTTACGATTCGTTCAATAGAATGGGTTAAGCTTTAAAGTCAGAGCCATGTCACTCATTGCCAGCATCGAATTAACAGCAAACTGTGCTGCAAGCAAATTGGCATTATCAATTGAGCTTACAAAAGGAGTGCCATTGGAAACGAGCGTCGAAACCGACCGACTAGCTTGTTTGAACTTTTTCTAGTTTTCCTCAGTGGCGTTGGTTTTGTAATTCCGGAAACTTACATTTTTGATCCTTCCTAATAACCTCTTTACAGCTCGAATCAAACTATGACATTTTTTTGGGTTTGACAGATTTTACCCTATTTTTGAAAAAGTTTTTCATTCAACAAAAAAAGAAGTGGACATAAACCAAAAGGAGGAAAAGGCTGACAACAAATAAGTGAGATTGTAGGCTTAATTTTTGTCAAAATATCAACGTCGATGTAAGATAGCTTAGTGTTTATGACTGTAGCGGTTCTTAAATAGTTCTTTAACTCCTGCAAAAACAACAATTCTCCGCAAGACACGACTTAGGTCTAGTTCCTTCTATGGTTTTGGTTAGGTTTCGGAATTTAAAGATCACACAGATACGAGTACTTTATTTTGATGATACCTTCATAGATAAGTAGAACAGGAATACTTACGACAGTGATGATCCATTTTTAAAACGCATTTCCTACACACTGAGCAATGGTGGGCTCTAGGAGGCTTGGGTGCAATACACTTTTTACACATGCTAACTGACTCTACCAAGACGGAATCCTAAAACGAACGAAAAAAAAAACTAAAGTAAATATCTCTTTTAACCAACATACAAGCATTTAGTTGTTACTTACCTCTGGAGGATTACCGGTTGGAGTTATAACAGCCATAACATAATGAAATATAACATTAACCAGGAGCCAATTGCCAACAATTACAATTGCAATGGAAAAATTCTGGCTTCTCTCCCACCAAAATGGAAGACCAATCCAATACGAAATGTAAACAACAGCAGAAGTGAGTATAGCCACTCCCACGACAAAGAACTACATAACAGACATAAAAGGTTCCAAGTAACTTTCAAGAACTAATGTATGTTCTAAAGAAAACCCTACCGGTCCTAATAAATAAGTGTAATTGTCAACGAACCAAAATACTGGTTCCATCAGAACATCACTAGCATAGCTGGCATTCATATGATGATTATAAGTTAAAGAATGTAGGCATGTTTTTATATAGTTCCAACGATTTTTAAAGCTAGATCTAGAAGAATTATTAAAACAGATAATATTACAGTGACCTCTTCTTTAGAGAGGAATAGTTTTTACATCAAGAATTTAGGAATTCCTCGAAAACGCCATCGTATTCTACCCATTTTCGTTTTAAGTATGTAGTGTGTGTACTTTGTCCGAATAATAATAATACTAATAATAATACAATTTATTTCAAGAACTACACATTTTTAAAAAAAATAATACTTTTTTATTTAAATGAAAACAAAAATCAATTTTTGTTTGGATTTTTTGTTGTCTTTTTGACAAGTCGAAAAATGACAGTTTGATGGAAAAGAGAAAAATTCACCACGTTTTCTTAGGGTGCTATATGCTACAACAGAAGGCCTGTTTGTAAATTATTTTTATTTTATATGTTACCGGTCTGTTCTGTTTAAAAATATTTTTAAAAAATACTCTCAAGAATAAGAAGTACAATTTTGATCACAAAAAATTCGTCTATTTTTAAATTATATGAAAAAGAATTAACACAACATCTTCCTGCCTACTTTTAAAAGAAGATTTAATACTATATAGGGAATGGTGCAGTAAAAATCGTCTCATTTTCAATGTTGATAAATGTAAAACCATGAATTTTACATGCAAGAAAGTTATTTACATGTTTGATTCTTGTTTCTTAAGTAGAGTAACTGTTTTTACTGACTTGGGTGTAGTTCAAGACTCAAAACTTACATTTATTTAATGAGCATATAAGCTTTGTTGTTAAAAAAGCAAGTAGAGTCATTGGCTTTATAAAGAAATATGGTTGAGATTTCCGTGATTCTTATGTTCTCAAGTTATTTTTTATTTAATTTGTGAGGCCAATTCTGGAATATTTCTGTGTAGTGTACGCACCTTATTGTTCTATACACAAAATGAGAATTGAAGCGATTCAGAAAAGGTTTTTGTCTTTATTCTCTATACCCCCTTATTCTCAAAACAAAAGCCTTCTTTTATTAAAATTCCTTCTATGACAAACCATATTTACAATTTTGTTTTGCTGCAGCAATAAACAATGTTTTATAACAGTTTAAAATAAAATTAGATGTTAAATAGTTTTTAAGCATTTGTTCATAAGCGCATTGTTCACATTAGCATTTAACCAATTGAAATAAATAAATAAATAAAAATAAATAAATAAGTAAACCGATAATATAGCTTTTTAATATATCTCAAATGGTTTGCGTGTTATTTAAAACAAATGTTGTCAAGGCCTTTTAGGAAAACCGAATCGATTCTGTTAAAAGATGACATAACTTTAAACTTTGACACACAAGTTTGGCGACCATTGCAGCGACAGCAATAGAGGAGAGAAAATTGAAAATGATTTTGAGCTAAGGAAGCTCCAAATTGAAAGAGAGGAACGAATTGCGATGAGAGAAATGGAACTGAAACACAAAAATAACTAATATAGATATCTGCAAGACACCCATAGCTGCAATGCATGGTATACATATATGTATCAATATTAATTAATAATAATGTTAAGACTCACAAATGTGATTTAAATTTAAAAATAAAACGCAATGAACTTGAATTTAAATGTTTATTTTCTACTCTTTTTTCTCGACAAAAATAAACCTTAAATTAGAGTAGGTTGGTACTGTTTATTTAAATATGAGATAATACAGTCCTTGCCTTTTTATCTCAAAATGTTTTTTGTTTGTATTATTTTCATAAGGACAATCTTCGTCATCCCCAAGTTCCTCTTTGTGAAAAGATCTACCCAACTCCAAATCAGAGTCACTTAACAGGATGTTATGTATGAAACAGCATACAATTATCCACTTGCAACACATTTTGTGGCTACTTTTATCATGAACGCGCATCCTCAACTCTTTTAGATTACCAAATTTCAAAGCAATGTTCCACTCTTACTGTATACCTGCTGTACCGTAAATTGAATGCTTTTCGTTTTGAACTGTCAAGTTGGTCTGAGTTATTTCTAAATGGAGTTATAAGGGAGTTATTGAGAGGATACGCAGAGTGCCCAGCGAACCATTGATGAGCTGCCACATAATTTTCTTTGTTTTTGAAAATTGAGCAATTTTGAAAAATTTTGGCATCATGACTACTGCCAAGGCTTCCTACTACCACATCACGATACCTCAACTTGTAGTCACATACTACTTGAGCTTTCACTGAGTAGATGTGATTTCTTTAAAAATATGCTTCGTGATCTACTATTGGTGCCTCTGCCCACTTTATTTCAGTACCGTCAATATAGCTTATGCACAATGGTAGCTCATGATACGTTTCCGCGACGATTTTTCTTCTCTCTTCATTGTTTGGCCAAAATATATTCTTGGGTAGTAGTTTTAAAAGAGCTCGAAGAATTCGGTTCGTTATTTGCTTAATGTACCTCCATCTCCAAAAGTTGTTGCAATTTTTGGAACAGCAGCGTTTTCACCTGAATTGAAAATTGTTTGCACGCATGTGGTTTTTGGAATTCAACATTATCACAAATTAAGGAAAGTAAAAATGAAAATTGACTTATTTCCATTCTCTGCAGTATTTGGCGGAAGCGATCGCTGTCCATTGTTGATAAAATGTGCTCACGCCAGAAAATGGATTTAGTCACAGTGCTTGTTAATCCACGACGAAAAACATGTTTTCGTTTAGTTCATTTAGGATTTCATCGTCCTCGTTTTCACTTTCTTCGCTATCTATAAAAAAAAGTTTGGTATTAGGGTATTCATGCAAACACAGAAAACCCATAGAAACCTTAAAAACTGTAGAATTTTCTATCGGTAGAAATCAACTGGCAAAATTTGTATGGGAAAAATATTCTGCAAAATATAGACTTTTATCTCTCAAATTTTAAGCAGAAATCGTAGAAAAAAAAACAGATACATTTTGTGTTTGTTTCTAACGTTTCCGTAAATATTTCTAATGGGGTGTTCATGTAAACCCTTTGCGGAAATTTATATTTTTCTACAAAGTAGAAAATTATATCGTTACATGAATACCCTTATTATTTTTATCTTTCCATTTTTATATTTGTTCATACTTTCAGTTAGCATTATTTAATCAGCAGCATCTTCCATTAAAAATTCAATTACATTTTCTTTTTCACTTTTTTTAGATAAATAAAACAAATTTAAATCATAAATATTTTTTATTTGACATGACAAATGTCAGTTTCAAACTAGTCTTGATATTTACTCCGGTTTTGCTAAAGATTAGAAAAGGTGTGTTCATGATTTCCAAAAAAAAATAAAATTTCTCAATTTTGCACTTTTTGGTTGCACCGGATCGTGAATACCCCCAATGCGAACGCAATTTCAAAATAAACGAGTCTGATATAGCGGTCAAACTTTTGTGACAAGAATGACAACAGCCAGTGTGGTGAATAAATAAACAAAGCCAACTACATGACCAATGAAAAGAGACAAACATATGCACCACAAATTTATATTTTTATTTTCGAGCTTCGTTCGACGTTCGTCTTTCCTGATGGAAATAAAAACAAAAATAAACTAAGAAAAGTCATATTTTCCCTTTGCAAAAGAACTTTAAAAACCCACACAGAATTTTCACAGCAAACTGAAACTACAGAAACGTAATTAAAATATAAAATGGATTCAGACGCTGAAGGTAAATAAATTTAACTTTCCCAAAAATTCTATTCAATAAACGAAAACTAATCAAAACTCTAAAGTGGATGGTAATTTGGCAGATGAAAATAATATTGAAGAAATCGCAGAAGAATCTCTAGAAGTTCTCGCTACTGGATCACGAGGTAATATCGATATCGAGCCACCGATTGTTTCGACTCAGAGGGCTGGAACTCAGAATGCAACTGCACGCAGAGATTCAAGTAGGAGGAGACACAGTGAGCCCAATCAAAATGATACCAGCTCGTCTTCAGACGACGATGACAACGATGGAGAGCCAAGTAAGAGATCACTCTCTGAGTTCTTATACATGATTTATAACTTTAAATGCCTTCAGGTTACTCCATACCTTGGGAGCCTGATGAAGCTGCTCACATTTCTGACTCAGAATTTGAAATCGAAATTGGTTTGTGCCTTAAGAGAATATGATCTTAAGAAAAAACTTTCTTAAAGTTCAACTTTCTAGAGCCTGACGAGCGAGATCTTACCGAACTTGTAGCACTGGAACGTTATTCTAATCTGGACGGTGAAGATGCCTCCGATGGTGATGCTGAGGAGCGAGCTCGTTCAAATGAAGTTCGATTCGATACAAATCTTCCTGCCGAACACACGTATCTCGGGAATAATATGAATCGTGTCTCAGGAGTCGAGTATTTGGAAACGGGACGAATACACAGAATTATGCTCTTCATGCATCAACACATCGTTTTTCCCGGCGAGGTGCTGCCATTCATGATTCCAGGATTTATAATTGACTCGGACATAGATTCGGACAATGGTTTGTTGTTTGGGGTGGCGTTTGGTCATGTGAGATGTCCCAAAACACAAGCCATGTACGGAGTAACTTGTCAGATCTATGAAAAGGGAACAGATGAACGTGGAAATACGCTTATTAAGTCGAGAGCACTGCAGAGATTTGTCACAGCCAATGATACAAGAAGAGAGTAAGTTTAAAAATGAAACAGTCTGCAATTAACTCAACAAAATAACTTTTCACAGGCATTTAGAATACATCACATCAAGACCACAGCTAAAAACCTTTGGCCATGTTAAAATTCTACCTGAAATCAGCCTACCTGATCCCCTGGCATCGATCAACATAGGCAGCATGAATAGGTTTCGAGATATACCCGGACTAGCCAGCTATTTGACTGATTTCCGAGCTACGTCAACAATTTGGCCAAAGCATGTCTATAATCAGTTTACCATCGGGACAATTATACAAAAAGTACTCAAATCTCTTGAAACAAACAAAGTGCAATCCATGCCAACTGACCCGACAAGGCTTTCCTTTTGGCTAAGTCGCAATGCTCATATATCCGAAGATCAATTGAGTAAGATTTTCATGACTGATTGTGTAAATATTCGAATGAGAATGATTGCTGATTCGTTTAGTGACGTAAGCATCCAAAAAATAGCACAAATAAACAAATATGGGATTCATCTTCTATTTTGGTCAATTTTCAGGGCTCCGTATTTGTTTGTCGAGTTTGTCGCAACCCCATTGCACATTGTCGGGAGCTGTTTGCAATGTCAAAACATGGCGTGCAATCACAGTACTGCAACTCATGTAAGATTTTTCATTTGATACCTTTTTTTCTTCACTCTTTGGACATTAATATTATTTCCAGCTGGATACATACACGAGACAAATACGGTGTATAAAGTTTTTCCAAATGCTATCACATTTAGCGGCGAGCCTTCAAGTGAATTCAGCTGGTTTCCTGGGTGAGTTAGTTTTAATTTAAGCTTATCAAAAAGTTTTAAAATGAAATAATTTCAGATACGAATGGCACATTATTGTTTGTAAAATGTGCAATCGTCACATTGGTTGGCAATTCCGCGCCCATGAAGAGAACTTAAGTCCAGTTCTGTTTTATGGAATTACAGGCGCCAGTGTTAAGGTGTCGAAGAAAAATGAAACCAGAACACTGCGAAATAATCTTTTTAGTAATTTATTTCAATTAATTGATTTGTAGAATGTAAGAAAAATTATATACAAATATTTGCGTACATAAATAATATAATAATTATAAATAATATAATAATTATAAATAATATTATTTGCCAAAAAAAACTTATTTAAGATGAACCGAACTCAGTTCACACATCTTGATATTCACAAGAGGACATGGAAATCTCCTGATCAATCAACTGTCAATCAGATTGACCACATTGTGATCGACGCACGATACTTCTCCAGTATACAAGATGTCCAAACATTCCGACAGCCACCATTGACTCGGACCACTACCTCGTTGTAACCAAGGTACGGCTACGGATATCCCGATCCAAGCCTAAATAAAAGCTTGTACTGTGAGGAGATTCGATGTTAGACGGCTAAGATCGCAAAAGATTACTATTTTCTTTTCCGATCGAGTCTAACAAACTCTTAAGGGATCCTATGCTGCCTGCATTAAGCATTGAAAACCAGTGACAACATTGTTTTGCAGCTATCCAAGATACCGTCTCTGGAGTGCTAGGTTTCACACGGCCACCACAGCAAAAGCCCTGGTTTGACGACGAGTGCCGGCAAGCGCACGCAGCAAAGCAACAGGCATACAAAATGGCGCTGCACAGAAGGACCAGAGAAGGAACATCGTCTATGCTGAGAATATTTAAAGACCACTTTATAGACCAAATTATACAACGGCGATGACGAATCGAATTCCGCTGTAAGGGAAATAGCACCACTCAACCTAGGTGACGCAATTCCGCCTACCCGACCTCGACGAAGATAAATCTGCTGGGACTTACGGCATAGCTGCCGAATTAATCAAAGCAGCAGTATGACAGCATCTATAGGGAAGAGCTTTACAAAGCAATGTCTAGTCTTGGCATCCCTGTCAAACTTATCCGTACGTGCAGAATGACGAGGGAGAATGCACGCTGCTCCATCAAGGTCGGAAAAGATCTCACTGTCATGCGACGTTCTATGAAGAATTGTGCAAAACTCAACCTATACAACGAGCACAATTTTTCAAAGGTCCATCCAATTACGCGGATGCGCCGATGATATTGACATAATTTAAAGATAAAAGCGTTTTTGAGCACTGAGACGGAAGCGGAGAAGATGGGTTTAGTTTAATGAGGCAAGACCAAGTGTATGCTGTCATCAAAAAAGGACTTTGAACGACGGCGTCTTGGATGAAACATCACCATGGACAGCTTTAACTTTGAGGTAATGAAGGACTTTTGCTACCTAGTCATAGCTATATATTCGGACAAAGACCAAACAAAAATGGCAATCATCCTTCAAGGGGCATCAAGCCTTCGCGCAGTCAGTGGAATTCCATCATTCCTTTACATTATATATGTTGATTGCAAGGATACCCTTGACTGGCTTAACTTTATTATTATTCCACATGTAACGACTGTTTAAAGAGTTCGAAAAATCTCAAGATAATTCCAGGCTTTGAGGAAAGTGGGACAGTTTTTTTAGTTCTTTCAAAGAGAATGTTCTTGGTTGAGAATGTATTGATGCTACAGTTGATCTCAAACGTGAAAAGTGCTTACGAAAACGATGAAGAAAGTCTGTTAGATCTTTAATTGTCTGATCTTGTGATGATTGTGTAAGAAGTTTTCCATGAAGTCGAAGTGTTTCTACATAAACAAGTTCTGCTGGCGTTGAATTGATGTCTTCCTTCCTTTAGAGCACAAATACTTCAATCCAGTTGTCATTGTTGTGACCAATAATAGCAGCTTTTAACTGACGATGAAAACGCGCTCGATCACCATATTGCTTAAGGATACCAACTCAGTTTAGAATGAAGTTAAATGCCATATTGTTTCGCAAGGTCTTTACAATTTTATGATGTAAATTGCGATCCTTTATTTACGGTACATTTTTGTGGACAACCAAAACTTGATAAAAATGCTACAGGGACAGATTCAGCAGTGATAGATTGGAGAGGACACACAACATACCCATGTTAAAATTTCTTGGTAGTGTTGCAGTCTCTTAATGCTAATTTCATGCAACGAAAGCTCTTAGTACTTTGGGAATATAAGCAAGATCACACATTGATAGCCATATGAAACGATTGGCAACTAGACAATCCAGGGTGACTCAGGTTGTGTAGTTGATCAAAAATCTGACAACTATAGGATTTGGTTACAAAAGATTAATCACAACGTTAATGAATAGATGTTCCAGGTATCAATACTTTTCTTTTACATCGAGAGACATGGTATTAATATGAGAGATGATTCAGTTGTGCAGGTGATAGCTTGTCTCGTTTTTGTTGGAATGCATAGACCAAGGGTTTGTCTTCAGTATAAAACGTAAATGGTTGACCTTCTAAAAGATGGTGAATGTTTCGAATCGCTGTATAAATGGCAAGCATTTCTCGATGATAAATTGGACAAGCATTCTCCCTAGCAGATAGTTTCTTTGAGAAAAATGACAGCGGTCGAAAGGTCAATAGACAAACACAATTGAATGATTGAAACATCCGATGAACCAGAAGAGTCGAAGAAGATAAGCCATCCTTACTACTGCAAAATTCTTCTTCTAACTCTGGACATTAACGTCGATATTACACATTGTTCATTTGAGTCTGTTAAAGAATTGAAAAAAAAAGTTTTTCCCAACAAAAAAAGGGGGTACAGAGTTGTGTAAAACAGTTCATTATTTTATAGGGGGAGCGATAAAAAAACACGTTTCTGATCGACGACGGCTGAATGTATTTTATCCATTCTTCAATGGATTTGATACTTTCTTGAGGTGGTTTAACTGCATTGGCATTGATTGTATATCCAAGAAAATTAACTTCTGGAACTCCAAAGACACATTTCGGTGTACTTTGAGTCCGAATAAGATTTCATCTATTGATCTTTGAAAAGTATTTCCAGCATTCATATAATCCAAATGGAGAGCT
Organism: Eupeodes luniger; assembly: GCA_951509635.1. Lineage (NCBI taxonomy): Eukaryota > Metazoa > Arthropoda > Insecta > Diptera > Syrphidae > Eupeodes > Eupeodes luniger. The sequence continues at coordinate 228,930,778 of OX608073.1, forward strand.
ACTGCATTCTTGCAAACGTCATCTTAATTTATTGGAATTTGTCGATATGCTTTCAATAAGTCGATAATTGAAAACACTTTGCTTCCATGGACAATTGGTGTGATGTGAACATGATGTGCACAATAATTAACCGGAATTGATAGGGCATTCAATGTTTCGCAATCTCCACAAGCACGCCATTTTCTGCTTTGAGTGCCAAATTTAGAGGTGGAGACTAAGGAATGTTGCATGGTTGTATTGTTCATGCTTTCTGAGTTTCTTTCTAAACTATCTTTGATTTCACTAAAGGCAATCGGCGACGACGAGAAGGAACTGGAGGGCCGGGTGTAGTTGGAATGTGATGAACAATTTAGAGTTTGACAACTTTGGGTAAACTAACTGAAAATTTGGTGAGTAATGCAGTGAATTCCTGATTGCTTTTACACTTTTAGTGGCTGTTTGTTCTTTGTTGCTTATTACCTCTATCCTTCAACAAGTTACGATGATTTCTGGTTACCCTTAGGAAACAATTAGGAAGAAGTGGCCACAGTTACAATATCAATCTGTAGACCATTAAGGTTCCAGAACTTTAAAAAGATGACGTACATTTTTAGTAACCAGATAAAAGACAGAACGCTGTGTTTTTATTTTACGATTTTTCTTATTAAACTGCCAAAACAGAAAATAAGTTTGATGGTAAACAGTTATTTCAAAATTTCAGTAAATGAGGTCGAAAGTTTCTAAAACAAAAATAAGCCCCATTTAATTAAAATATTCTTTTGGTTTATATCTGTGGTTGTTCATATACTTACGCTTTTACAGAATGGACACGCTCCAAAAGAAACATTCAAAAACACCTTTCCCTCGGTTAAAGTAGTAAACCATTCCTTCAAACAAATAGCATGGTACACCAAACTGCAGTTCCGATTGTCACAAGAAACAAATGGAACATGTCCCTCGAGCTGATAGCAATAGCAAATGTTACAGCAATCCTCTGATCCCTCGATAGCCATGGGAAAGTAAGTCAATTCGAAGGTCCTCAACAAGTTGGCATGAACATCCATTTCGGTGTCCCAATTTTTGAGCCCTTCACTAAGAGTGGGGCGAAGTGATTCGACTTCATAAGTTGGTCCATACAAACTCAAATTCACCGGACTAGATGTAAACGGATCGAGGACCATTTTCACAAATACTCTGTCTTTGAGTTTGAATATTCTCCAGTTGTCCTTTGTGCTGGGATTTGTCGGCTGGACCACATAACATAGTTCATCTATGTCAGCCAAATTTGTGTAGAAATCTTTGAGTTCTTCGAGAAATTTCAAAAATTGATCCAAGAAACTCTTGATTGATGAACTGCTGGAGAGTAATAGTTGGTCCCATTGAATGCCCCTAGGAAGACTATGATCAAATATTGTGTAGTTTTTTGTGTCGTCCAGTCCCAGCTGCAAGTAGTGTCCTTTAAAATGATTGAAGTCAGTGAATCGTATGGAACCGCATTGAATATTGGTGTAGATTTTGTAGGATGTGGATTTTAGTTGAAGGATTTCGTGCTGGGCATCAAAAATTGAAAAGGGTTTCTCATAATTGACAGTGTTTGACTCTCCCAAAACGTTTGGTATTTCTTCAATGGCACGACTGACTGTCCACGAGGGATCGAAATTGCTACTTTCAAGGGTAGTTACAGAGATTCCACTGTAGACAAGTAGATTGAGTTCCTCTGTCGATGGGTAGTTGGGACAAATCAACCTGACACGATATCTATTGTTCTGGAAGTCGAAAATAATCGTTTTCAGAGCTTTTTTCCAACTGAATTATCTTACCTGAATTCGAATGCTTCCTGTGATTTCTGATTTATCTTCGGTTGACTGCAAAAGACCTGGGTACTTCAGAAGCAGTTCTTTTAGTATTTCAGTTTGCTATAAAATTAAACTCTCTTAATATTATTTGTTTTTGGTCGGAGATAATAAAACGAGGTGTACCATAATGGAAGATATTGAAATAAATATTATTCCGGAAATATTTTATTTATAATTTTTCAACGCAAATTAAAAATTCTGGTCATTATTTTGTATTTGTTTTTAATTTTTCAAATTCGAATTCGAATGGCAAAATGACAGTAGCCATCTGTCAACTTAAGTTCGGGTTCGGAAAATAATTTTGGGTATGTTTGTGTAAACAATTTTGGACGGTGTTCTGCAATTGGAAACATTAGTAGAAAAGCCCATATATTATTAAAGACTCGCATTACTCGCTGACATTTAAAAATAAAGTACAATTTTTTATAAAACAAAATAAAAAATGCAAAATGTGCATTGATTTGAGTTTATTGAATGTTTTTTAAATATTGTGAGGTTGCTCATTTACTTTACTAAGTTGTTCTCAGATGCAGTGTAGAAACTAGAATTTTGCATTTGAACTATTTTTACACTACGTTTCCACCAACAAATAATCCGAGATTTAAGGTAAGTGATTTAAAATAAATCATGCGGTGTTTCCACCAAAGAAAAGGAGATTAATTTGACGTTTGGTTAATGTCAAGCAAACGTCAAATTATTCTCCTTTCGAAAAGAAAAAAAAGACCCGATTACACGGGATGTTTTTTCGTTCGTTTTCGTCTTTCGTCTTTTTGACAGGTACCTACCCTCGTGATTACACCTTTCCTTTTTTCGTTCCTTTCGTTATTCCTCTTTTTGACGTTTGTGACCGAATTGTTTTTATTTTACTTTTTATATCCGAAATTGTAACACCCGGTTTGATTTTTAAAAGCTCTTTTCGAATAATTTCAAGTGCCTCAATTCTTCTATTTCTATTTTTATAATTTTTGTTCAGCTTGTTATACAAATTGGGCCAACTTTGAAACAGCGTTAATAATACTTCCTTTTGAGTTTTTGTCCACATTTCTTAAATCGTTTAAATAAATAATTAAATTTACATTATTTCACGTTTATATTTGCCTTTACTACACCGTACTCTGGAAAACTGAACTTATAGTTGTTGTAAATTATGCATTTTGTTTTTTTTTATTGGTTGTCAAAGCATAAACGTCAAAGTTCAACCAAAAAAAGTCCATACATTTTCAGGACTCTTTTCACGACTTCTTTCCCCCTACGTTTCTACACCCCTCACCCGATCTGTCAAAAGACGAAAGAGGAAACAACCGAAAAAACATCTCGTGTAATCGGGCACAAATATGAAATTAAAAAAATATACATAAATAACATAAATTTATTAATTCAAAATAGCACGTTTGTTATCACAAGACAATCAAAAAACATCACAAATAAGTATTAAATTCATCCCAAGAAAGTCCTCTGGCTTGAAGGTGCAGCATCTTGTTGAAGAGATTCGCAAGATTTTGCAATTCTTTCCAATATTGCGTTTCTTTTCTCCTCAATCAAAATCAATTTTTCATCAGTTTCTCTTATTAGTTTGATTATTATTATTATTTCCATCTGTCAATAAACGAAATTGGCTTTTAAATGGGTCGGTTCAACAATTATTCTCCGAAAAAAAAGTTTGTTTGATTTGACAAACTAATGTTTCCAAGTAGATTTCAATGAGTTTTATTTGAAATTTTCATTTGAGGAGATTAAAATTTGTATGGTAAATCTTCGAGATTTCAAGGAGATTTGTGACAAATCTAGCTAAATCTCGGTTTAGTGCCCGGTGGAAACGTAGTATTAAATATGCTGATATTGACATACTGGATATGGAGTGTTGGTCGATTCTCATTCCCATTGGTTAGGTTAGGTCAAAGTGGCTGTCCGTGATGGAGTCGGACACACTAAGGCCGGTTTAATGGCCCTTTGTGATTCCACATGAATCTTGAAACAAGTTTGAGGATCTTACGAAACTTGAAAGACTGATTATTTTATTGTGATTGAGATCGATAGAATGGGTTGTATTGTACCTTTTCTGGCGAGTTCCTGGAAATTTTCTATGGCCCGGCACCCAGCAAAGAAAAATATTAAACTATTGTGCCATCTCAATTAGAGATGATCGACAGTTATGGGTTGTTATAGAGTTTGTAGAGACAGCGTTCAGAGACTTGATAGCGGCCTGACTATCTGAGAAAATACGGATATCAGATGTTGAAATCATGTTTTCTTTTATCGCCAAAAGTTCCGCCTGGAACACGCTACAATGATTGGGAACGCGGAAGAGAAATAATTTCAGTCGTTCAGAGTACGCAACTCCACAACACCCCTTCATTTGTTTTTGATTAATCGGTGTAAAAGTGGATTGACTCGTCTTTCAGGCATGCCCTTTCCTCTCAAAAAAATGTGGAAGGTAAGGAAATCTGGAAGTTTCTGTCGTATTGCAGTTGAGAGATTGTGTAGTCTGTGTACTTTGGAATTGATTCTAAATACTTAAGGATTACAGAGTGGTCAACGTTGTTGCTAACCCACTTCTATGAAGCTTTGAGCGAATAGCAGAGCTTGCAGCTAGTTGTCTCATTCCCATACAAAATCTAATCTTTCGTATAATTAACTAAATACAAATATAGTTATGTTTTTTGTAGCTGGCTCGACTTAGTTGTTTAATTATACGCAAATACAAATTATCTGTAATATTTGTTTGTTATTTTAATAAGAGTTAGTGTCAAAAACTAATCCAGCGATGTCAAGCTGTCTGAAAAAATGCAAATGGCTCCTGAACAATTTCAAGCGAAGAATCGGTGAACTTACTACTGGATACTTACTTTCCTGTTCCTGGTTGCTCTCTAACCGCAACTAAAAACTTGGGCTGTCAACAGTTTGAACCATTTTAATCTGCAGGACCAGATGGCATAACACCAGCCGAACTGGTAAAAGCCTCAGATATACATGATTGCACCAATCCTTGAGACAATTTTTAACAGCAGTCTATAACCTGGTCAATATTCCCTCAGAATGGAGAGAAGTGAAAGTTGTTTTTATACCCAAAGCAGGAAAATGCTAGCAAGAGTAGCAAGTCAACCTTAAAGATCTATGACCTATAACTATAAGTCTATCATCATTCCTTCTTAAACCTTAGAAAAATAAAATTATCCAATTAAAGTTCTGAGACGAGGCTAAGTATTTGGGTCTTAATTTAGACAAAAAAACTAAATTGGAAACGTAATATACAAGAAAGTGTCAAAAAAGCTACTGTAGCCCTCTTTTCTTGCAAAAATAAGCTGTTGGTAATATATTTGGCCTACAAACCCGAACTACGCATTGATTATAAACGTCGGTAATCAGACCGATTTTAATGTACTGTGTGGCAGTATGGTGGATTGCTTTAGACAAATTTATAAAACGCGACAAACTAAATAAAGTCCAACTTTCAGATTGCCTATGTAGTGGATCGCTTCGCATGACCCCATCTGCGGTACTGTATACATTATTCTACCTAACACCTTTTGATATACTTAGCAAACAAATACATGCAAGCTCTGCTATTCTCTTCAAAGCTTCATCGTAGTGTGTTAACAACAACATTGGTCACTCCGTAATTCTTAAGTATTTATAATAAATTCCAAAGCTAGTAGACTACACCATCCCCCAACTGCAATTCAACAGAAACTTCTAAATTTCTATACCCTCCAGATCTTTTCGGGAGGATAGGGCATTCCTAGAAGACGAGTCAGGCAGACGGCAAAGCCATGCTTATCGATTTTTGTAAATATTATTTATGTACATAAACAAGAAAAGAAACAATAAATCTAATCTATCTATCTAATCTATCTAGAAGACGAGTCAATCCACTTTTACAAAGATTGATCAAAAACAAATGAAGGGGTTAGTGGAGGTGTGGTGGAGGCGATTAAAGAAGTCTTGTCCTGGCTTGAAGAAAACGTGATATCAACATCTGATATCCGTATTTTCTTAGATAATACTGGCATACCAATCGCTATATGTAAAATAAACATCCAAAAATCAGGTGAAATAACATCACTATCTGGCCTACACTAGTCTTAAAGCGATCAAGGTGCTTGCTATCTCTTAGCAGATCGCATATAAGCTCGATAATCGGTGTCATAACCGGGCACTGTCTAATAGGAAAGCACGCCATCCACGCGGCGTATTCTCAAATGATTTTTGCAGAAGCTGTATGTTCTTTATCTTTCCTGTACATGACCTTCTCTAGCTTAAAAATGCAAGATTTACCTAGAATAATTCTTCTATAACGATATAAACGATTTCAATCATATTAAGATAATCAGCCATTCGAGTTTCGTAAGAGACTCAAACATATTGTAGTATCAAAATGGCCCATTAAACCGGCTTTTTTAACTGGGGAGAATTAAACAAGGGCGGATACTTTGCGAGGAATTAACAAGTCCTCCAAGAGTAATTCTTGTCATGAATAGTGCTTTCTTAAATTAGCCGGTCGGATTCGGCTTAAAACTATAGGTCCCTTTCATCCCTGAGAACATTACTTGCACACAGGAATGGTTGAAAGTTGTAAGTCACTAGGCTCTAGTTCTCAACGGACTGTTGCGCCACCTAATTTATTTATTTTTTACTTTGCATGTTAACCTTACACACATTTCAAGGGCTAAAGTGGCAACTTTGTTATTAGATTATTTTAGAACACAATTGTCCAGCAAGATACATATGGTTTAATTATTTAATTTACGTGTACATACAAGCATTCCAAGATTCCAAAAGGATTCTAAATATGCCATATTTAAGATTACAAATGCAATAGTTTAGAGGGGTTTTGGTGCATTTTTTTTCCAAAAATATATTATTCTGTTCTTGTTGGAAATTTTTTAAATGCGAAGAACGCTACAATAATATAAATCCAGAAACTCAGAAACCCAGAAATTGAGAACGTTAGCCGGAAAAATTTGATCTTTTTTTCTAGGAAAATAAAACAGAGTTTAATATGTAGAATTTTCTGGTGTATTTTCTACAGACGCAATTTTCGGGAGTCTATTATTACTATCTTTATCAATCTCCTTACTCGAAGATTGGAGCTAGAAGACAAATTCTAAAAAAAATATTGTTTTGCGTGAACTTTTTAAAAACATTTTGATCTTAAAGGAGTCATGAGAAGGAAATAGGTGCATTTAAGTACATAATTTATCTAAAAACTAAATGAAAACCAAATTAAGGTAAACAAATAATTTGGGAAGAAACTTTAGTGTGGCACTCACAAATAACAAGTTTCTTGAGAGATTTAAAGCTTTTATATTAAATTAATAGATATGAAACGTTCATTGTTTTAATTAGTCATTAGTTTAACGAAAGTGTCACCTTTGCTGTTCTTGGGAAATTTATATTCTTAAAATTTGCGTTAAAATCTCAGTTCTAGAGCATCTAAGGCAAATTCACTTCAAAAAGTAGATTTCTTTAATTTGTTAAGACTTTAAAAGTTTTTGCATTTAATACAAAATCAATTTTGAAAGAAAAAACACTTAAAGAAATCCTTACACTATAAGATGGAATTGAAGACAAGTTTCAGGAATTTAAAGACAACTTAACATCAATTGAGCGATCTCTTATTCAAGGTTTTTTCTTAACCTGAATACATATTTGCTCTTTCTCTCAGAAAAGATCTTATGAAAATAAATTCCTTGGAAAATTAAAAAAAAAAAAATAATCTTCCAGAGGGAGGGTTATATCCCCTAAGAACCCATCCCCCCTGGATCAGAAATTGGAATTAAATAGATCGTATGCATTTCACAAAATATTGTCAATATTTAAAAAAAATCTTACTTTTTCAAAGAAAGACGCAAACTTAATATCACAATTATTTGTATTTGTTTGATAACTGTGGCGCTTGTCTGCAACGATTCTGCTACCATAATGATTGGTAATACAGAAATGCGCATCTAGCTAGACGAAACTTTAAGTAAATACTTTCAATATTAAATGAGGGCATGAGGGCAGGGCAGTCGATAAATTTATTTAAAGATTCTTTTTTAAAGACCAAATACACGAAGAATGCTGTATACACTTTTTTCAGCTGTAATTTATTTCACAAGACTGAAAACAGAAATAAAAACCGACTACCGCACTGACCAGTAGCCTAAATAACTTTGTATAAACAATTTGTACATTGTGCAATTTTATTGATGAAAAGAATAATAACATTTACAAAACTTATAGTCAATCGTTTGATACAAAATAAAAGCGTCTTAAACTCTTATCCTATGTTAGCCCTAAAATTGTTGGAAGTCATTTTTAACAGTTGCACTCATATGTGGTTTGGTTGCGAAGATGGTGCAATTTAAGAAGTTACTTAAAATCATAATTATTTATTGATAATTTATAAGGTAGCAAGACAGTTATGAAAAGGAGTTCTTATCAAAAACTTGACTTTATAAAAACTTGATTTTAGTTTCGAAGAATTTCACTTAAGGTTTTTTCTTTGAACTGTGATGTCTGGAAGTTTAAGATTTTAAATGTTTCGTTCAGTGATTTTGTTTTTGGCTATTTTTGCTGTGTCTATTTCTGCAACCAATGTCAGAAGGTGTAAGTTGAAATCATTTTTTGTTTCCGATAATGTGTTGTACTTGTGAAGTCCTGAGTCCACCGTTCCGCCAAGTTTTTTATTAAAGAATTGTATATATCGGGTTTTCCAATATGGACTCGACAACTTTTTTTTTGTAAATAAAATGCAACTATTTGAGATATTTTAAAAACTTTATTATGGGCTTGAATAACTTACGAGACGTTGCCCAAATGAAAATTGTGTAGAGGCGTTAAATCGCACGAACGTGGTTTCCAATCGACTGGCACATTTCTTGAGTTAACGCCCTCATCAAACTTAGTCCTCATCAATAAATTGATTGTAGCTTTGACTGTGTGGCTTTTGGTTTCATCCTGTTGGAACCAACTGCAGTCCTCCAGGTCCATATCTTCAAATAACGTGACGATCATTAACGTCGACGAAAAAATATGGCCCAATAACGTCGCTGTCAAGCAAACCAAACCAAACGAAAATTTTGTGTGGATAAAGTGGTGATTCATTAAGCATATGTTGTTTTTCACTCGACTAATGACGCATATTTTGCCTACTGAACATTGAGATATGCCAAGAACTGCGACCGAAAATGTTAAGTAAGGTTCTTAAGGTTGCGGTCACTGACTCCGAATTTTGGTAGAAAGATTCTATAACTTGCAGGCGTTGCTCATTCGTGTACTTTACTATAATTAAAATTTTAAGTTAATTAAATAAATTGACAATTACAGTAGTTAGATGATTATTGATTAGTAAAAGGGTGCGTTCACAATTTAAATTCAAAGTTGTCAAGTCCCTATCGGAAAACCCTTTCTACGTTTAAGAATTCTTATATGGGAACAGGACATTTTGGAAATTTACCTTGTGAGCTATTGGCATGGCACCGATGCGGTGATTATCCGCCATTCACAATTCTTCCAGAATAAGTTTATAGACGGCTGCCCAGGTGTCATATTGGTCATTCCTTTTTAAAAAAATATTTTCATAAGATCGTTAGTGAAAAGAAAAGGAAAACTGGTGCTACTGAAAGTGTCAATTTTATAATAGTTGTCAGCAATGCACTCATCCAAATGTTTTCTTTTGGTTTCTGTTTTGAAATGTATATCATTTTGTATCTTTTCATTAGAAGAACGGTGTTGTTGGGAGCTATCGTAAATAAAACAGCCGTTAAAATTTTGTCCTCCTATATCGAAATAATAAACCTGAATAATGTAGAAAATATCGCATATTTTCAGGGATATATGTACTTAAATATGTAAATAAATAAGTTAATACCACTCCAACAATTTAAAATAAAATAACAAAAGTACCCGATGGTTATGTGTCGAATGTAAAGAAAAATATGTAAATTGCTTTCATAACCCCCTAGGTTCCGTTGCTTAAAAGATAAAAGCGCAAATTTTAAACGATTTTTTTGTTAAATCCATTTCTAGCAATTTAACTACTAAGCTTAAAAGGTGATTAAGCTAATTTTAAACGATTTTAACATATTACTATCTTTTAACATTTTGCAAAAAAATTAAAACCACGGAATGCCTACTTTAAGGCACATCTGCACAATTAATCTTATAAAAGCAGTAGATAAAATGGTTCAGTCTGCAGTTGAGAATTTCAATAAATAGGTCAGTTTAATTGTGTTTTCTTTAATCAATTTCACGAACTGTCCCTATTTAGACATGTTCGAATGCCCTTTCTTAATAAAAGGGAGTTAGAAATTTATTATGAATTGAATTGCTAATTATTGGTAATTGGTAAGCCCTTAATAATAGGTTGTTTACAATTTTGCACAAAAGACATTTATTAATTTTAAAATTATTTAGGTACGAGAAACAGACCTTTCCCACTGTCAGTTATTATTGAAGGATGTGACATTATGCCATGTGAAGCTATAAAAGGAAAAATTGCAGTTATGACAGCTACATTTGTTGGAAGTATGAATTTATATATTATTTAAGATTTTTATAGAGTCGTTAATTGCAACAACAAACGATTCTTAAAAATATATATGCTTTCATTTGTTGTTCTTTTTTTCTTCTTCTTTTTTATTAATTTCAGCACACGATGGCATTAAAGCAATTACTACACAAGCAAAAGCTTCAGTTGTTGGTTTGACAGTTCCGTATATTCTTCCCGCAGACGTTGCTAATGTCTGCGCCAATTTAATGGATGGAGCCACATGTCCAATTAATGAAGGCGACGTAGTCACCTATAGTTTCAAGTTTCCAATAGATCATTCTGAACCAGAGCTTTTTGTTAAGATGGAAACTTCTTTAGTTGAAGATGAAACTTCTGAATCAGTTGCTTGTTTTGTTGTTGATATTAAAGTTAAGAAAAGCGATATTGATGATGACTTTCTATATGAAACTAATATTATATAAATAAATGCTTGAATCCAAATATTTAATTGTGATTGAATTTTTTAAATTTATATATGAAGACAAGTTTAATCATGACTCGCCCCTATGAAACATTAAGGCTCAAATCTTTGCCCAATCCACCCCTGGGAAAACTGCTAGCCGATTTGGTATTGCATTAAATTTTCATTGATTAACTTTGTTACAGTTTTAAAATGTCCACGCGTTTGTAAAATCATTTTCGAAATACATTTTGCTTAAGAATTATACGTATTCCATATTTGTGTAATAAATAATTAACTAATCGCAATAATAACATAAACAAAACTGTTATCGACAATTCGATAAGAAAATAAAATTCGAACACCTGTGTTTGGCCCTAATTGTTGGGCACCTGTCCACTTAAAGTGTTGTTATTGGATTATTTTTATTAAGAGGATGGTATGATTTTTAAAAATTACTTAACAGAATATTTTTCGATAACGTAAGATAGCCAGAGGTATATAAGTTCTTATCATAATCATAACTTTATAAACTTTGTTACAATTTCGAAGACTTTCACTTAAGGTTTTTTCTGCTAACAGTGAAGTGTGCTAATTAAATTAAGATGTTGCGTTCTGTGATTTTGGTCTTGGCTATTTTAGCTGTTTCTATTTCTGCAACAAATGTCAGAAAGTGTAAGTTTGTACAATATTTGTGTATTGAAATTAATAATTTTAATTTTGGTTAAGTTGACATTAAAACATAATTTGCTATGTACTTTCCGGTCAGAGTTGAATAGACTTTCTATGATTTATATATATAAAAGCATAATTAATTTTGTTGCTTTAAGCAGTTGTGTTTCTTGTGGGATTAAAGTATAAACCAATTGACGCTGTTGACAGAGTTGGTGCTGCCTTGTCGTTGATGGATTGAAACTTGAAAGTAATGGCTGCTGGTTTCATCTGCTAAGACTTCATAAAAATGGAAATGTTCAGTTCATCTTCATATCTTGATCTGATACATACAGTATAATATTATATTCATACCCCTTCCTATAACCTGCGTTCGTAAAAATGGTCTGCATTTCGATCTTCTATTATAAGCTGCGTTGTATTATTATCCTGCGAAAATAGAACGATGTATGTACATCCAAGTCATGCAACTTTCATGTATCTATCTCTTTTTCATATATGAATTTGTTTACTTCGCAAATATTATCTGTCCCTTTTTATGACTACAGTTCACACTACCTTACTGTTTGCAGCACAAAATAGCCATCTACCCGTCATAATGAGAACTAATGTTCAGGTTTTTGAATTTGACCCAAAAAGAAACCAGGATTTTCGATAATACAGGGTTATCCAATTTAAAAAGTAAACGTAAATAAACATGATTTATTTTTTATTATAAAGTTTGAACGTTAACATTATCGTCGTTTTCAATTGGCAATCTGGAATTGTTCTTCGATTCGGAATCCCAATTGAACAGTTTTTTTTTATTCCGAAGAATCTGAAGTTTGGTGAGAATGTATTGGTTGAGTATGACATGTGTCACATATATGTGTATTCGCGCTAAATTTCATTTTGTTTTTGTGCTGCAAACATGGAGGAAGTGACATTTAAAATTTATGAATGTGTGAGTGATTCTGCTTCTGATTCTGTTTTTAAAACCAGAAGGGAAATTCTCTTCTTTTCAGAATCAGAACTGTCACTTTTGCCCAATTGAACGCATTCAGAATGCTTTTTTTCACTTCCAGATTGCCAATTGAAAACGACGTATGTGTGAACCATTACATCATTTAAGTGACCAACACGCAAATTGTTTCAAACATCGATTGTTTTGAGCTAATTTTTTCGACCTTTTTGACACATACTGGGTGATATCTCAGCCATAACTTGACGAAAATTGGTTTTTAAGTGCTCAAGAGTTAAAGGTTTATCTGCATAAACACGGTCTTTCGCGTAGCCCCACAAAAAAAGTCCAGCGGCGTCAAATCGCATGGTCTTGGTGGCCAGTTGATATCACCACGACGACGCACGAGAAAAAACGCGGTCAGGAAGTCTCTTGCAATAAAGTCATATTCGCTCAAATTGTGTGGCATGTGACACCGTCTTGATAGAACCACATATTCTCTAAGTCGTATTCTCCAATAGCAGGCAAAAAAAAGTCGGTTATCATGTGACCATAACGCTCCGAATTGACGGTGACAGTCGTTCCATCATCGTTTTCTAAGAAGTAAGGTCCAATCACACCTCCGGACCAAAGAGAGCACCAAACAGTGACTTTTTGTGGATGTAATGGCCTCGCTTCAATTACTTGAGGATTCTCAGAACCCCAAATACGACAATTTTGTTTATTAACATACTCACCGAGTAAGAAATGTGCTTCGTCCGCGTCGCTGAAGAAAATTTTGTTCGAAAAATCGCCTTCCACCGCCTGTTTTTCAAGCACCCATTCGACGCATCTACGACTTTGTGAATGGTCAGCACTCAGCAGGCTTCAGTTGTTGTGTTAGCTGGACCTTATATGGATGTAGGTGTAGATCCAAATGCAAAATACGCCATAATGTGCCGTAATACAATCCTAATTATTGAGAATAAAGAGGAATGTAAACCATAATTTCCTCTTAAAGCACGATATGTGGCTGTGGCAAATCAATGGATAATTTAATAATTAACCAAAAAAGATAAAAATTTGAAATCAATTTTCAGGTTTCTTCAAATTCAACCATATGTTGAATCAAATGTTCTGTCAGATAAACACATAATGTATGCGAGAAATTCTTGGATACCTTTGAATTCCTTATTTGACATCCTAGCTGTTCTTTTAAACGGAAAAAGCTAACAAAAAGGTATCCGGATATCCCATCTGTTTGAAATTGAACGTAGCCAATCAATACAAATATTTTTAAAATAAAACATGTCCGCATTTTTTATTTGATTTTTTAAAAATCAAGTTTCAAATTAATTTAATTGTTGCCGTTTTGTAACTCTGACTTTCAAATTGAACTGAAAACATAATAGCTGAACCACAATCTTGCAATTTACTAAGGGAGTCCAAAATTTTAAACCTTTCTTTTTTGCTAACTAGTAAATTGCTAATTGCCTTTTATTAAAGAACGAGCATCCAAACATTTCTCAAAAGTGACAGTTCTTGAAAATAAACAAAGGGACTACGGTAAAACGGACCTATTAATTGGAATTCCCAATAGTTGATTTGACCACTCCATCCACTGCTCTTGTAAGAATAACTGTAGAGATGTCATATGGATTTAACAAATTGCTAAAAGTTAAAGTACCGATAGTAATTAGCTAAATCACCTTTTTAGCCTATTAAATTGCTAAAAATGAATTTAACAATTTACTAATTTTTTTTTTAATTTTGCGTTAATGATTTTAATGAGGTAATCTGAAATGTTATATCGAGCTTTTTCGCTTTAGATTGTAAACGACGCCGACGTAAGCTCGAGCTCTATCGCGCTTTGACAACTGACGACTGTATTGTCATTTCATTTTTGTTTCTTTCATTTTAGAGTCTGTATAGCAACAGAGTCTTCCCTTCTAGTTTAAATTATAAAAAGAAATCAACAAAATTAAGTAAACTTTCAACACAACGCCCTAGGTTTAAAGCTACATTATGTTTTGCGAATACTTAGGTCGCGCTTCATGACACATGATATCCTAAAATATCGTAAAGTTGTTAAGAAGCTTGTCAAAAGCCAGACTGCACTACTATCTTAGAGATATTAGTTTCACTAAATTTATATTGTTGAAATATCATAGCATATTTTAAGGCAGAAATAGAAATATACGACTCTCCAAACCCCTTTATTAAATTCGTTGCGTATTTGGGGGAATGATAGATTGTACAACATGCAAACATATGAACAAGTCTAACGTCTATTTAAACTTATTTCAGGTACAAAAAACAGACCAGAAGCACTGTCTGTTATTATTGAAGGATGTGAAACTATGCCATGCGATGTTATTAAAGGCACAACTGCCATTATGAATGCCCAATTTGTTGGAAGTATGTTATAATATGCAATTTAAAACTTAAAGATTTGCCTTCACTTGTCCTTTTAATTTTTAGCACACGATGGCATTAAATCAATGACAACTGAAGTAAGAGCTACTGTTCTTGGTTTGACAGTTCCATATATTTTACCCGACGAAGTTGCTAGCGTTTGTACAAATTTATTGGATGGAGCCTTATGTCCAATCGATGAAGGCGAAGATGTAACTTATAGTTTTAAGTTTCCCATTGATAATTCTTATCCAGAGATTTCGGTTAAAGTGGAAGTTTCTCTAGTTGAAGATGAAACTTCAGAATCCATTGCATGTTTTGTTGCTGATATAAAAGTTAAAAAAGGGCAATCTGGTTGATCTCTTGTACTATAATTATATTTGTTTTGTTAGCATTAAATTTATTAACCATAACATGTAAATATTTATCTTATACGAATTTGTTTTAATTTTTAAACCGGTTGACATTAGGGATTGAAATGCAATTGAAGCTGCAAGGGAACCAACTGCCAAATTCCTTATACAGCGGTAGTTGTAGTTCCATTGATCAGTGATCAACAATTTTAATTTAATTTTATAAACAATCCCTGAATTCAAGTGCGTTTGAAGTTGTTATTTAAGAGGTTATACGCTGGAATACGCAGATGGCTTAAATGCCAAGCTCTTCACAGCAAATGGAGATTACTTGGATAGGAGCATACACTAACTTATCTGTAAGATATGTTCGGAAGAAAGCTTGCCCGATGAATGGAACCTCAGTATTGTTAACCCGTTATTGAAAAATGGGAACCCTCTTAACTGCACCAACTATAGACGAATCAGTCTACTTAACATCGCTTACAAAATCTTCTCTGCCGTAATATGTGAACGTCTAAAGCCCATCGTCAACAACCTGATAGGTCCTTATCAGTATGGTTTTAGGCCAGTCTACAGTCGATCAAATATTCATAATACGGCAGATCATTGAACAAAATCCGAGAACATCATACTCACCATCTCTTCATCGATTTCAAGGCCGCATATATCAGCGTGGACAGGGACGAGCTGCATAGAGCCATGTATAGTTTTGGCATACCTGCCAACCTCGTCCGTTTGTGCAGGATAATCATGGATATGAAAGAATCCGTAGCTCCCACTACTCCCGCACTACGGGCACTATCTTTCAAAAGTCTGTCCAATAGCTCGCATATGCTGATGACATTGACATAATCGGATCATGTCAGCGTGATTTCAATGGGACTTCTGTGAGTATTGAGGCAGATGCGGCGAAAATGGATTTAACGGTTAATGAGGCAAAACAAAGTACATGCTGTCATCAAGAAAGGACCTACAACACCGACACGTCTCGGTCAAAACGTCACTATCGACAGACGTAACTTTGGGGTAGTTAAGGACTATGTCTACCTAGGCTTCGCTATGAACGCAGAAAACAAGTCCAGCGCTGAAATCAAACGAAGAATTACTAATGCGAACCGATTTGGGCTAAGAAAGCAATTGAGTAGTAAAGCCCTCTATCGAGCGACTTAAGTGTCGCTATATATGACCCTCATCATCCCAGTCCTAATATACGGTGCAGAAGAATGGACTTTGACAAAAGTGAATGAAAGCACGTTTCGAGAGAAAAGTTCTTCACATGATCTACGGTGCCGTATGCATTAAAGGTGAGTGAAGGGGATTATGGAACGATGAGCTGTACAGGGACGTAGACTTAGCCAGAGGAATAAAAGACCAACAACTTAGATGGCTGGTTCACGTAGAGCATGGAGACCAATGTTCCGAACCGGAAAGTCTTCGAGTCCAACGCCCAGAGGACAGCGCAATAGATTCGCGCACAGGAAGACCGCGAATCAGATGGCGCGCACAATTGAAAAGTGACTTCACCCAACTTGGAGTACGTAACTGGAGACATCTAGCTAGAGACTGAGCTAGATGGAGAAGTTTGTTGGGTGTGGCCCTAGTTTAGACAGGGCTGTAGCGCCACCTTAAATAAGTAAGTAAGTTAAGTAAGCTAAAGACTATAAATACAAACATAGATGTTAATTTTAGAAGCGAAGTTTATTATTATATTTATTGGCACTCAAGTAAGATAACTCAAATGTCTTTTAACCAAGGACGAACGAGTACAGTGCTAAACTAATTAAAAAATGACATTCATTGTTTAATGACCATGTAATAAACGTTTTGATAGTGAGTTTGAACTTCAATTATTCATATTTTTTTAACTATCATTTAGAATAATGATTTAAATTGACTTCTGCCAGGTGCAAAGTTATTGAGAATTATTATTGTTAACTATTTGATTGGGTTATGTTTTTAACCCCAAGCTAATTTTTACGATATACTT
Organism: Eupeodes luniger; assembly: GCA_951509635.1. NCBI lineage: Eukaryota > Metazoa > Arthropoda > Insecta > Diptera > Syrphidae > Eupeodes > Eupeodes luniger. The sequence goes on from OX608073.1 coordinate 228,947,898, forward strand.
GAATTTTATTGATCCTATAAGTTTTGATTTCAATTCGATGTGGAAGAAGGGGTTATCTGTATCACAACTTATGGAAAGAGCATGACATCGATGAATCAATCACAAAAATTCTAAAATCTAGATTAGGTTTAGTGGTAAGTTTGCATTTTTAATAGAAAAATATTTTTGTTGTCAATGGAACACGGTTAATAGAAGTGTTTTTTTTTATCACTGGGTAGGTTCAGAAGACAAAAGTCACCTGAAGGTAAAGGCAAGTTTCTAGAATCTGATTTATGGGCAGCTGTCAAAAAATTGACTTCCATTTAAGGAAATTTTATTGGAATGTTTACTGCAAATATATTCAATAAAAATCTCCCTTAGGGGCCGGTTATAGCTATGAGTAAAATCCATCAGTAAAATTGAAACAGGAGGAATCTGAAATCATTTCAGTGAAATGTTTTACTGATAAGCGTTTATAGCAATCAGTAAATTTATGTCATTAAATTAAATGTCACTTTGAGGCTCCGCGCCTTAGACAATTTTCTACTGTTGCTTTCATCAGTAAAATTTTGAATGATGTGATCGGAACAGTAAAAAATTGGAACACCAACAGTAAAACGAAATGGAATTTTTTTGCCTTTGCTGTTCAGTAAAATGAAAATTCATCATTAAAAAAATTAAAATGGATTAATAAATTAAATAAAACTTTAAATGCGTTGTTTCTTTTTGAAAAAAATACTTGAATATAGGATTTATCTTATTGCATCAATATTTTGCTAGAAATAAATCTGTAACATTTATAAAAACTAAAAACAAACGTTTTACTGATGGATTTTACTGATAGTTTTAACCGACCCCTTACTATCAAGTCAAGTCTACTTATGTAAGTCAAAATATCAGCTGATCATATTTCTTTAATTCAACTGAGCGCTGAGCTTCATAACTCTGTGATTTTATTGTAGTTCATCTGTAAATTGGGCAAAGGAAGGAATATTGACTTTTTCTTTAAAATATAAAACTGAGGATGTTTTGTTTGTAGATAATAATTTTCTTGGTAGAAAAAGATAGTGAAGTAAAGTTTAAATTTAAAGTTCAAAATTAGTGACATCTGAAAAATTCCAAATGAAGTCCCTTATGTTCTCTGAACCTCTCCATTTGATTTGTGTTTATATTCTTGCCTTGCTTTTGCTTATTGGCTAAATTACAACCAAGCTCGAATTTACAATATTTTACTATATCGTATGTCATAAAGCGCGACCTAAGTATTTGCAAAACTGAATGTAGCTTCAAACCTCGGCCACTGAGAAGAATGTTTACTTAAATTTACTTAATTTGTTTTGATTTATTTATTTATTTCTTTTATTTTGGTATTATAAATTAAATAACAGAAAGGAAGACACTGCTACTGTACACAGTTTCTTAAATAAAACAAACAAATTGCAATGACAATACAGTTGTCAGCTGTCAAAGGCCGACAAAATAGAAAATAGATCTTTTTCGGGCTTTAAGCTCGAGTTAACGACATTTGCGATCTAAAGCGAGCACAAAGTTTGAGGTAACATTTCAGATTGCCTCATAAGAGTCCATTGTTTTTATTCAATATGTCAAAGTCGTTACGACCGAACGCATGATTGTGGTTTAGCTATAATGTACCAACTGGTCGTAATTTAGAGCTTATATTAAGCTTTCTTAGGCAAAGATCTTATAGTATTATGCAAAAAAAAAAATAGTTATTTCAAAACTTCTTCCATAGTGATTTAAGGAAGAAGTATTCCTAAAATAGGTTTAAAACCGGTACTAAGCGAAACTGACCTCAAAGTAAGAATATAATGCGTTGTTTAATGGTTTTTCATCGACTGGGATTTTTGACTGGAAAAAGGCAAAGCTCAATCCGTTTCCTAAAAATGCAAGAAATATCCATGACTTTAATGAATACCGACCAATTTGTCTTTTTCCCGTTCTCTTCAATTTTTTTAAAAATTCGATAAGGTGACCACAGTTCCAGTAATCGAGCAACTTCACAAATAGGGTGTATCTAAGAAATTACTAAAGATTATATTATCCTTCATGAGTAATAGAAGTTTTAAGGTAAATATACGAACGGATATGATTCCACACTAATGAAATCAGTTATTGGCACACCACAAGGTTCAGTACTCTCAGTCATTCTTTATAATGCATATATTGACTCCTTGATAATTGAACTGTCGCAGTCAAACTACAACCTCGATTTTATCGAATTTAACACCGATAACATCTATGTCGTTGTATAAACCCTACCTGATCGGGTTAAAGATACTCTTAAAAAAAAAACTCCGAAAAAACAGGTGCTGTCATACCTCCAACGAAAATTGAAATACTACATCTCTGCAGGAAAAAAAGTGTATAAGAAGCCCACTTGTTTTACGTAACACCACCTTTCCTTTAGAGAAAGAATTTAAAATTCTTGAAACTATTTTTACAAACAATTTAAAATAAATAAACACGTCAGGAAGGTTACAACCGATTAAAAATCTAGGAAAAACTTCTTAAAAATGATTTGTTTCAAACACAAATATTGAAACATCCCTTCAAATAGCCAAGGCCCTTGTTGAAGGGACTAAAAAGAATTTTTCAAACATTAACACAAGCAAGGCACCTTGTATCTGTTGATTGTTGATGTCGAATTTTCGAAATTGTGGAAACAATTCTTAAAATGAATTAAATAAATTGGGTGGCGCAACAGTCCGTTGAGAACTAGGGCCTATGGACTTACAACTCTCAACCATTCCTGTGTGCGAGTACTGTTGTCAGGGATGGAGAGGACCTACGGTTTTACGCCGAATCCGAACGGCTAATTTGAGAAAGCACTTTTCATGACAAGAATTACTCTTGGAGAATTTGTCAATTCCTCGCAAGAGGCAGTACCCGTGGAAAAAAACTTTAGATGACATAGGCAGGGATCGAACCCAAGACCTCTGGCATGACAGTCCAACGCACTTTTTTTTTTTTTTTTTTAATTCATTTTTATTAATTCAATCTTAAAGCTAGACAAAAATTCATAAAACTAGCCTAATTAACCATAACTTACAACTAACTTACTGGTCCCATACGGACACTCTAAGTTAAACAATAATACTTAATGCTAATGCCTTTCGGCCCTAAGATCTATTTTAACTTCAATTCAATTTTATTTATTTTTGTATTCATTAGAAAATTTAAAAAAACTAATGTCAAAGTCCAACGCACTAACCATCATGCCACGGGTACTACGGAAACAATTCTTACGTCAGTTAAAAAGACAAAAACGCGCTCGGTATCTGTGCTGAACAATATGGCCTCAATAATTCTCAAAATTACTTCCCATATAGATATGCCCCAAGTTTTCGACAATATCCCTCCGTTACTTCCCATATATAGATATGCCCCAAGTTTTCGACAATATCCCTTCGTGGAAACGCAATTCTCGCAAAATCGATATCAGTCTCTTCAAACATAAAAAAGTAAACACTTCCGACACAATGTACAAAACACTTCATGCAGAATTAATTGCTGACATTAAAGCAGACGGAATATTTTACACCGATATGGTTCGCAAAACGAAGACCTTTGGTGTACCTATGCGGTAATAGAATACCAACCCGAAGCGCAATCTTCTGCTATTCACCAAGCTCAGCTTCCGGAATATGCAGTCAGCTTTACAATAATGAGCTAGCTGCAATTTTCAAATCTGTTTCGGTAGCTCAACAAAGTTCTGAACGTTCCTTAATTCTAACATGTAACCTTAACCTTGGTATACTTAAGGGATGATGTAGTGTCTCCAAATGAAACAGCTCTTACAACGTGGTATATTTTTGTTGAGTTCCTGTTTCGCGACAGGTAGACTCATCTATAGAGACCCCAGCTGAAATTCTCGCCAACGTTCTATCAATATCAATTCAATCCGCCGAATGACGACCACAAGTTTGTGGATATATGACAAAGTGCCACTATACGATTGGAATATTTTTAAGTTATTTTAATAAATAAATAACAATGTTTAAAAGCCTTGTTATAATAAATAACGAGTATTAGCTGTTTATTAACAATTGATTACAATTTGACGATTTATAATATGTCAGAGGAATTGACATTTTTTTTCCAAGGGCCCAAACTGTTTAATATAAAGGGTTTATCAGTTAGTGGGGTTAGATTTTGGCCCCCCGTGTCGGCCATTTTTGTTTTGGTGACATTTGTCAAATTTTTTGTTTATTATTCAGTTGTTTATGCCAAATCATCATGGCAAGTTACACGATTGAACAGCTCTATCAAATGATGAAACTTTATAATCAAAATGAGTGTTCGTTAACGCAAACACACAGTCGACTCTTCACCGTTTGGTGGCCAAATTTGAGACGACCGGTTCAGTAAACAATCAGAATCAGTACATTCAAGGAACGCAAGATCGGCGGAGAACATCGCCGCGGTCCGTGAAAGTGTACAGCAGAAACAGTGGCAGTCTATTCCTCGCCGTGCACAAGAACTTGGCCTTTCGCAGAATTCAACTTGGCGAATTTTGCGAGCTCAAAGTTCATGACCATAGACAACGCCGTTTGTTCGCTGAAACCAATTAACGCGAGGTTCACCAGGTGATAATGCATCCTCAAAAAGTTACCGTTTGGTGTGGCGTAATTGGTCAGTACTTTTTTGAAAACGACGTTAGTAAGGCGGTCACCGTCAACAGCGAGTGCTACATAACGATGATAATTAATTTCTTATGGCCCAAATTGAGCCATATGGACCTACACGACATGTGGTTCTAGCAGGACGGTGCTACGTGCCTCACAGCAAACGCCACGATTGACATTTTGCATGAACGATTTGAAGGTAAGGTTATCTCTTGCATGGGTGATGTGAATTGGCCACTAAGGTCATGCGATTTCACCCCGCTAGACTTTTTCCTGTGGGGTTTCTTGAAGTCGCAGGTCTATACAAATAAACCACAATTGACCGATGCTCTAAAGGTGAACATAACACAGGCCATGGCTCAAATTCAGCCGGATCTATGCGGAAGAGTCATTGAAAATTTGACCACTCAGATCCGTGCCACCTTAAGAAGCCGAGGTGGGCATTTGAATGATGTCATATTCCATACTTAAAGGCATACATGCGCCTTTCAAACAAAAAAATAATTTTGTTAATACCTCACACACAGCTTGTTTTATTCCATTTAAACATTTACCCGCCCTTATTGAAAATCCCTTTATTTAAACAATTTTTAATTACTTAACACATTCAAAATAATATAAGAGCTGTATTTGGTTTCTAATTGAACTTAAGGTCCTGCTTGCTTATTCATTGTTCTTTTTCACCTTTACCTTCTTATGATTAGTTTCTTTAAACAAAACAATAAAATTAACTTTCTTTATTATTTCTATAAGCTATCTCTATGACTGTAACTTAGACTAAATGTTACATACAACGGTTTCCAGGCAGAGTACATTGGAAATCGATAAGATTATTTCGAACAGGTATAAATAAACCGATTCACAAGTCTACTAACACCATTTCAAAAAATCAAAACAGCAGAAGTGAATAGTTTTGAAATCTAACATGTTCACGCGACTATTCGTTCTTTTGGGTTTAATTTACACTTCACTCGGTGCTGGAACTACAGTGAGGAAATGTAAGATTAAAAGAATTAAATTTAAAATTCATACATTTATCCTGTTTTTATTTTTAAAATACTAAAAAAAGGTTCCGGGAATAAAAATTTTCCATTAGAAGTTCGTGTCTTAAACTGTGACATTCCACCTTGCGACATAATCAAAGGCCAGGATATGGAATTCGAAATCGATTTTGTCGTTTGTAATTAAAAAATTTATCTTTAACGAATTTTTAATTATTATGTATGTATTTTCAGTCAATTACACTTCTGAAATGAAAACCTTGGTAAGAGCAACAACCATGGGAATAACTGTACCGTATGAATTACCAGATGATGTTAGCGACGCGTGTTCAAATCTTAAATATGGTGCCTATTGCCCATTATATCCCGAAGAAGATGTAACTTATAAGTTTCTATTTCCCATAAGCAATATTTATCCGGAAATATCTAAGTGTAAAAATTGAAATTTCTATTGTTGATCAGAAGAAAAGAATTGTTACATGTTTCGTGTGTGATATTAAGGTCAAAAAAGGATCAATTAATCCAAAACTATTGACAAACCTGAAAGTGAATAACTTGACTCGTATTTAAAAAATAAAAGACGAGCTAAGAAAACATTAGCGATGTGTTAGAATAAAGTAAAAGAGTGCGGTTGTGTTTTTATGTTTCTTTTGAACTTTTAAGTACGTTTTCATATTAAATAACCAAACCTTTTCAAGACCAGGTACAATTGCTTAATATGTTAAATAATTTATCTCTCAATAGAATTAAGGGGGTATTCTAGTGTGGAGACATGAATTTCGCCCGGTTTTTGAAGCGTTGTACAAAGGAAAAAAAAATATTTTTACCATCAATTTTTTTATCATTTGTTTATTGATTTGTTGTTCATACATACAAAAATTAATTAAAAAAATGGTTGCCTGTAAAGTCGGTTTTACGGGCGAAGATTTTACGTGACAACGTCTTTTTCTCGGTAGAATATTTATTGATATGAATATAATTAAATTGCACAATAGGAAGAAGGAATTGAATGAAAATAAGAATTGCACAAATTTTAACTATAGAAATATATTTTGTTTACTAAAAAAATATCAGTGTACAATTATTTACCTTTATTGTTGTAGTTGTTGTAAATGACGAATCTAAGCACTCCACATTTTCACTACAGACACAGCTGACGATACTTTAACCACACGTGTGAACTTGTATTATGACGCTTTCTTGTTTTTCCAACGCCAAGAACGTTCGAGAAAGACAAAGACAGAGACACAAGCATGCGCCGATTCAATGCGTTGAGTGGGAGAGAGACGCAAGGCATTCGGCGGGCCTCTCTCTCGTTCGGTGACTCATCGTAACGTTACCGGGCGTTACACTTTTTCATAAGTGACTCCCAGCCGCAACCTAATTTAAGACGTTGTCACGTCAAAAAAAAATTAAAATTAATAAAGTTACAAGCAGTCAAAGTGGGGGTCTAAAAAAAAGAGGGTGTCCTAGCGTGCATCCAACCCTCCTGGTGATCTGAAAAACAAAAACCAGACGGATTCTTAATTATTATAGATGTCGCTATTGTTTCACCCTTGGATAAGTTAAAAAAAAAAACTTTTTAACAAAATGGCAGCAGTTTGAAACAAAAAATGTTCTTGTTGCATATTTTTCAACAATTCCGAATTTTTTAAAAATACTAAATGAGAAGTTATATTTTTGGGCAAGGACCACACGATAAAGAGATGTATAAAGAACATCCTCTCCAAATTTGAAGTAAATCGGTCTATTAGAACTCGATATATCCTTACCGCCAGCTCGAAAAAAGTAGTTTCGAGAAAAACGCGTTCAGAGTTTTGAGACAAGTTTTCGACAATTTTACTTATAGAATGATACAGAATACGTATGTGCATATTTTTAATCAGCGATTCCTGCTGACACGTTGTCAGAGCTAGCACTTCCACTCAGTATAAAGGTTGCCACAAAAATAACTTAAAATGAAACTAAAAGGACAAAACAGTTTCTATGACCTTCAAAACCAGTTTCTATAACCTTCAATTAACTTGTGAAATAATAGGAATATTAAAAAATCCTTTTAAACGCATATTCTTGAATGTCTAAACTTTGGAAATATGAAAAAAAAAATGTTTGATTTTTTCAAAATTCTACACTAGAATGCACCTTTCCAATCGGTTTTGATAGTCTTATGTGAAATAAGACTTCAAAATTACACTATCACTTAAGGCCTTTGAGATGTTTCTTATTAAAATTCGAAAAAAAAACATATATACAAGTCCTTTTGAGGTTATCTAAATTCGTGGCATACCTTTTATTCGATAAAGTTTGTGATGGTTTTTCAAATCTATAATCCCTTTCTTCAATATTGAGTTGAAATATTTAGATTTTCCAAAACTCTTCATAATTTGTTAGATTTCTTTAATTGCCCCTCAATTGCGGTAACTCGTGGATTTAGTCATTTCCTCATTACCCAAGGTGTAGATTGTGCATTCTAGAGGGCTAAAATTTCAGGATTGTGACGTAGGAACCCTTCCCTTTCCATTGGTGTGCCTATAAATAAAACTAAACTTTGAATAAAACTAATTGTACAACAAGTTATGGGCAAAAATCCATGTTCCAACTTAAAATGCGAATATCTCGCTTAATATGCGTCTAATTAGGTTAAAAGTCGGCACCTAGAGGGCAATTTTTGAACTCCATTACTTCTCCATCTAGACCACCTAGAGGGCTGAAATTTCAGGATTGTGATCTAGGAATCCTTCCCTTTCCATTGATGTGCCTATCTTTGAATAAGACCAATTTTACAACAAGTTATGGGCAAAAATCAATGTTCAAACTTAAACTGGAATATCTCGCTTAATATGCGTCTAATTGGGTTAAAAGTCGGCACCTAGAGGGCAATTTTTGAACTCCATTATTTCTCGATCTAGACCACCTAGAGGGCTGAAATTTCAGGATTGTGATCTAGGAATCCTTCCCTTTCCATTGATGGGCCTATCTTTGAATAAGACCAATTTTACAACAAGTTATGGGCAAAAATCCATGTTCAAACTTAAAATGCGAATATCTCGCTTAATATGCGTCTAATTAGGTTAAAAGTCGGCACCTAGAGGGCAATTTTTGAACTCCATTATTTCTCGATCTAGACCACCTAGAGGGCTGAAATTTCAGGATTGTGATCTAGGAATCCTTCCTTTTCCATTGATGGGCCTATCTTTGAATAAGACCAATCTTACAACAAGTTATGGGCAAAAATCCATGTTCAAACTTAAAATGAGAATATCTCGCTTAATATGCGTCTAATTAGGTTAAAAGTCGGCACCTAGAGGGCAATTTTTGAACTCCATTATATCTCGATCTAGACCACCTAGAGGGCTGAAATTTCAGGATTGTGATCTAGGAATCCTTCCCTTTCCATTGATGGGCCTATCTTTGAATAAGACCAATTTTACAACAAGTTATGGGCAAAAATGCATGTTCAAACTTAAAATGCGAATATCTCGCTTAATATGCGTCTAATTAGGTTAAAAGTCGGCACCTAGAGGGCAATTTTTGAACTCCATTATTTCTCGATCTAGACCACCTAGAGGGCTGAAATTTCAGGATTGTGATCTAGGAATATTTCCCTTTCCATTGATGGGCCTATCTTTGAATAAGACCAATTTTACAACAAGTTATGGGCAAAAATCCATGTTCAAACTTAAAATGCGAATATCTCGCTTAATATGCGTCTAATTAGGTTAAAAGTCGGCACCTAGAGGGCAATTTTTGAACTCCATTATTTCTCCATCTAGACCACCTAGAGGGCTGAAATTTCAGGATTGTGATCTAGGAATCCTTCCCTTTCCATTGATGGGCCTATCTTTGAATAAGACCAATTTTACAACAAGTTATGGGCAAAAATCCATGTTCAAACTTAAAATGCGAATATCTCGCTTAATATGCGTCTAATTAGGTTAAAAGTCGGCACCTAGAGGGCAATTTTTGAACTCCATTATTTCTCGATTTAGACCACCTAGAGGGCTGAAATTTCAGGATTGTGATCTAGGAATCCTTCCCTTTCCATTGATGGGCCTATCTTTGAATAAGACCAATTTTACAACAAGTTATGGGCAAAAATGCATGTTCAAACTTAAAATGCGAATATCTCGCTTAATATGCGTCTAATTAGGTTAAAAGTCGGCACCTAGAGGGCAATTTTTGAACTCTATTATTTCTCGATCTAGACCACCTAGAGGGCTGAAATTTCAGGATTGTGATCTAGGAATCCTTCCCTTTCCATTGATGTGCCTATCTTTGAATAAGACCAATTTTACTACAAGTTATGGGCAAAAATCCATGTTCAAACTTAAAATGCGAATATCTCGCTTAATATGCGTCTAATTAGGTTAAAAGTCGGCACCTAGAGGGCAATTTTTGAACTCTATTATTTCTCGATCTAGACCACCTAGAGGGCTGAAATTTCAGGATTGTGATCTAGGAATCCTTCCCTTTCCATTGATGTGCCTATCTTTGAATAAGACCAATTTTACAACAAGTTATGGGCAAAAATCCATGTTCAAACTTAAAATGCGAATATCTCGCTTAATATGCGTCTAATTAGGTTAAAAGTCGGCACCTAGAGGGCAATTTTTGAACTCCATTATTTCTCGATCTAGACCACCTAGACGGCTGAAATTTCAGGATTGTGATCTAGGAATCAGTAGAATACCAGGCAGTTCAGCATGGGAATTTTTTTTATGGCTTTTTTAATGGTTTTTGTTTTGAATAGTTTTTAATGTGTTTTTAATTGGTGCGGTATTGTGTTTGATGTATTGTTTGGCGCACGCCTTGGCGCCGCATGCGTAAGTGATGATGATGAAGGGTTGGTTTGTGATGTTGAGGATGGTAAATGTTTTATTGGATTTGAATAGAAGTGAGGAAGAGGCGGCGGCGGCGCGGGCTCTCTGGATATTTGGATATTTAGAGAATGTGCGGTGGATGGATGGTGATGATTGTGGTGGTTGCTACCGTGCGTCGGTCGGTCGGGATAGTTTAAAGAAGATGTGTGTGAAGTAGTTTTGGATATTTGGAGAATGTGCTGTGGATGGATCGTGATGATTGTGGTGGTTGCTACCGTCGGTCGGTCGGTCGGTCGGTCGGGAGGGAGTTTAAAGAAGATGTGTGTGAAGTAGTTTTGGATATTTGGAGAATGTGCGTTGGATGGATCGTGATGATTGTGGTGGGGTGTGTGGGTAATGTGTTTGGTGGTGGTTGCTGCCGTCGGTCGGTCGGTCGCGTCGTCGTCGTCGTCGTCGTTTATGTGGTATGGTTGTGCGGTACAGCATGTGCCGTGGTGGTGGTTGTCGTCGTCATGATCGTCATGGTCATCGTCGTCGTCGTCGTCGTCACCATAGCTATTGTCATAACGATCGACTGTTAAAAAAAGAAATGGGGATGGGGAAAGAAGATGTGTGTGAAGTAGTTTCGGATATTTGGAGAATGTGCGTTTGATGGATCGTGATGATTGTGGTGGGGTGTGGGTAATGTGTTTGGTGGTGGTTGCTACCGTCGGTCGGTCGGACGGTCGCGTCGTCGTCGTCGTTTATGTGGTATGGTTGTGCGGTACAGCATGTGCCGTGGTGGTGGTTGTCGTCGTCATGATCGTCATGGTCATCGTCGTCGTCGTCGTCGTCACCATAGCTATTGTCATAACGATCGACTGTTAAAAAAAGAAATGGGGATGGGGAAAGAAGATGTGTGTGAAGTAGTTTCGGATATTTGGAGAATGTGCGTTTGATGGATCGTGATGATTGTGGTGGGGTGTGGGTAATGTGTTTGGTGGTGGTTGCTACCGTCGGTCGGTCGGTCGGTCGTGTCGTCATGGTCGTGGTCGTCTTTGTTGTATGTCAGTAGGTAAAGGGTCCCTTGAAGAAGGAAAACAAATAAAGGAAATATTTTTTTTATTGATGTGTGAGATGGTATGTAGGCCAGGGGTATGATGTATCGAGACGAGGAGGTGGCGATGGCGGTGCGGCAGTGTGATGGTGATATGGTGATCTGTTGAAGTGAGTATGCATTTGGTTAATTTGTTGGTTTGTTTAGGATTTTATGAGGAGCGATCGTTTTTGTGAGGATGAGTGAGGGGAGATTCTATTTGTGTAGGGATGTATGGATGGGTTGGTTACCATGATGATGATTTATTTATAGATATGAGAATGAGATGGAATTGTATTTTTTTAGTCATAATGTGAAATGGAAATGGGTAGGTATTGAGAAAAATGTTGAAAACTTTGAAAGGCTGTAACTTTTGAAGGAGGCGTTTTTCCGCAAAAATAGCCTTATTTTTCATCACCGTATATATATTTATATATCTAACTATCTATCTATCTATGTATAAATATATCTTTAAAAAGATAAAAGAACAAAATCTGAAATATTGCTTTTAAGAAAGAAAATAAATAAATAAAATAAAGCATAAATAAAAACATCAATTTGAAATTTACTTATTATTTATTTTAGATATGTGTATCCATGAATTATATTCAGGAGGGAAACCCAACCATTTTACAAATATTTTATCTTTTTTCCATTGTATAAGAAATGTGTTTTCTATAAGAAATGTGTCTGGATATTTGGTTTTTTGTACTTTTAATTCATAGAATCCACCTTTAATAGGATGACCTTGATAGTCTTCTAGCAGATATGTTAAAGGATTACTTCGTTGAATTTGTTTGTAATTTTAAAAATTTCAGTTGTCCAGTTTGGTGTGTATCCTTTTTCAAATACATGTTTGTATTTACTGATTCTCACTGCATCTCCAACTTTGAATTTAGGAGTTAAACGAATTTTTTAATTTAGGAGTTAAACGAATTTTTTAGTATATTGATAAACAGAAGAGAGTACCTAGATGTTTTTCGTTTGCAGTATTTACTTCGGAAGGTTTCATTTTTATAGTTCGATGTTTTGAATTGTTATAAGTTTTAGTTAGTGTTGACAGCATATCGGTCCATTTGTAAGCTCATTAAGAGGAACAGTAATTGGTTTAAAAGCTTCTTCTAACTGAGATAAATAAGCTCCCCTATTATATTTCAGGGTTTTGAATTTTCTTCGAAGGTCATCCGTTGTTTTAATAAGTTCTTTCGTTAATTTTACATCTACGTTCATCATATTGTTGGAAATTTTATTTTGCCTGTATATGATGATGGTGAATAAATTCAAACGAAAATATGTATTGGGTTTAAGATTTTATTTTATTATTAAGATAACTATTCTTAAATGAAGAAACGCAACTGCGATTTGTACAGATAGAACTGCTACACTGAACTGTAAATAACTGGTCTTTACCGTACAAAACCGAGAATAAAAACCGAACTGAACTGCAAATTACTGGTCTGAACCGCATAAAACCGAAAATCAAAACTGAACTCAACTGCAAATTACTGGTATGAACCGCATATAACCGAAAATCAAAACTGAACTCATCTGCAAATTACTGGTCATAACCGCATTAAACCGAACTGAACTGTAAATTACTAGTCTTAACCGCAGAAAGCCAACATTCAAAACTGAACCGAACTATTATTAACAGAAAGTACTTCTTCACTATACTGCTCGCAACTGTATTTATCAACCATTACTGGGCGATTGGCTTTAATTGATGTTTGTTCCTTATATCCTTGGGTGCGTAAATATGGAAAATTTTTCATTGGACCCACAAAAATACACACAGATTCTGTCGAATGTTCAAATTTAAAACTTGAAAAAATCAGTGGTTTAATCAAGTGCAAAATATTACCTCCGGATCAACTATTTCATCCTGTTCTTCCTATCAAACAAAATAACAAATTGATGTTTATCTTGTGCAGATGTTGCAGCGATAAAGTGTGGAACATGGGTAATTGAAGAAGTTGTTAAAGCCATTAAGACAGGTTATACAATTCTTACAATTTACGAAATATGGGAATATGATACCATACAGTATGATAAAGATACAAATTCAAGAGGCTTATTTGACGCTATGATGGATAAATTTTTAAAACTTAAACAAGAAGCGTCGGGGTGCCCTGCAGCTTGTATAACGGAAGAAGATAAGGCTAACTATATTTCTAATTTCCTCAAAATTGAAAATATCGAGCTTGATTATTCCGAAATAATGAAAAATGAACGTAAAAGATCTTTTGCAAAACTTATTCTTAATTCATTTTGGGGTAAATTTGGTCAAAGAGAAAACCAACCCCAAACATCCATTATAAATAATCCTGCTGAATTATATGAATTAATAACAAATCCTTCCGTGAACGTCTGTTCAATATTTCCTGTGAATGAAACAAATTTAATATTGAACTATCAATATAAAGAAGAATCTGCTAAGCTACTGAACACAGCTAATGTCTGCATTGCAGCATATACGACTACACAAGCGCGTTTAAAGCTCTACGAATATTTGGAGGAATTAGGTAAACGAGTGTTGTACTACGATACGGATTCCGTAATATTCGTAAGCAGAGAAGGGGATAGTGATCCTGAAACTGGCAACATGATTGGAGATATGACTGACGAGCTGGAATGCTTCGGCGAAGGAAGTTTCATAACTGAATTTGTTAGCGGAGGACCAAAGAATTATGCCTACAAAGTGTTAAGTGGAAAAAACAACACAGAAGAAGTTATTTGCAAGGTAAAAGGAATATGTTTGAATTACTCGGCATCAAAAAAAATTAATTTTGAAACAATCAAAGAAGCAGTTCTTAACTCTGATGGCAATAATCACATTCAGATTATTTCTGACAATATTTGCAGAACAAAAGATCATCAAGTGATAACTAAGACACAATGTAAAACCTATACACCCAGATCGGAAAAACGTCACTTTCTCTCTAACCATAGCTCCCTACCCTTTGGATTTTATCGTCAAAATAGCTCTACAGTATTCTCACCCTCTTAGATTTAAAATTTGTGAGATTCTGGACTTGCTGTCAAAATGTTGTTACGAAATTGAATTGAATATTAAATAAAAAAAAACTAAAAAAAAACATTGTTTATGTGTATATTTATTTGGAATAATAACATGCTAAGTGTTGGTTTCAACAAAATCATTGAGTTCATGTAAAAGATTTATACATAGTTAGATAAAATGTTTTTTTTTTATGAAATTACTTTTGCTTAGGAAAATTATAATTAATGAACTTGTGTAAGAGGTATACATTTTGAAGGGCGCAGCATTTTTCATGGTTCTGGCATTTCATTTCATAGGGATAAGTATTTCTAAGCTCCCTTAAATTGGGGCAGTTGAAAATATCTTCTAAGTTGATGACTTCTATATTTTCATTGAGTAGTAATTCTCTGAGCCATTGTGCTTTCCCAGTTCCTTTAACATAAACAACTCCATTTTGAATTTTGTTTCGAAGAAATTTCTTTATTTGAGGAAAACTTGTAAATCCATCTTTCCATGTTAAACCGTGATGATTCTTAAATAACCATCGAGTTTGTTTTCTAAGAGATTTTGATAGAAGACTCAAATCGAAAGGAGGAGAAACAATAAAGTGATGGTGATGCCCAGCATGATATACAGCTACTTCTTTCACAATGAAGCCACTATTAAAACCTCCATACCCTTGAAAATCCGCAATATAAGTATTCATTTTTAAAATGTGTGTATGACTGTCGAATCCACTTTCCTACTGATTAGTTTACATGTCATGACAGTCAATTTAAGTAAGTTTGTTTACTTCTCCAGTAACGGGATTATATTCTATAACTCTATCATGAAGAATAAGGCAGTACATAGTTGTTGAAGCTGGTACTGCGACTGATGTTTTAAGTTCAATTTTCACATCCACAGGTCCGGATTTAATTGATTCATTTTGACGGGAACAATCAATTACTATGATTGGTGCGATATTCTTAAAGTCTTGCAATGATAAAAGCGGTTGTGATTGTTTCTGATAATATGATTCTTGAAATGTACAGTACATTTCGTACAGAATAGCATATCGGTCTATCGGTGTATATCTTAGATTTAAATCTTCCCTAGGGTAGGATTCAGAGTTTAAATGCAATTTGACATTGCTCACATTACAGTGATCAAATTTACTTGCATCTTTATCCTTTTGATTTTTTCTATTGGTTTGTAGAGCAATAATAACATATCTCGGTTTCTCAAGTTGAGTTGAAGTCTTAACTGTCCATACATGATCAGTGTTGGTAGGTAGTGTTGGATATTCATACATTTCCCAATTTCGAAAGTGAATTTGAATCGGTTTTAATTGTATTTGTTTCAATAATGTGAGCTTATTGGAATCGGACAGTGTGATATGTGGAACTCTCCATTGCAATTTAAAAATTGATAGTTTTATTTCCTCGTTTTCTGTAGTATAGTAAGCATTTTCATTAGATCGAGTACGAATTAAAATCAACTCATGTCTAGCATTTGGTATGATCTTTTTATAGTCTTCGGCAAAACCCAATAGAAATTTCAGAGGTATACAAAAATTAAAAGTTCCCGCTGAAGGTGAAATGGTGGAGTTTCCAGTCCATGAAGCATTTTCTAACCTTTTACTTTCATTTTCCGTTAAAGATATATAATTTTTCAATGATGATGTAATGCCCACATTCTTATTGCTCTCAATTTCCATGCCATTTAGTTCATAATGTATTTCTTCAAAAAGAAATGCCATAGCATTATTAGATAGTTTTGCTGTAGATGATAACGCTCCATCTTGTTTAATTAGGCCTCCTTCTATATAAATGTAGCTTTCACTGGGTAAAATGCACAAATCCTGTTGTTGTATAGGGATACGTATTTCATCACTTGGATTGAATGACTGAAGAAATGGCGAGTAACTATGGTACTCAAACTTAGATATGCTATTATCATAGTTAGGTCCATGGGTAATGTTTAATATTTCGTTCATATTGTTTTTACTTTAGTTTAAATCCTAATGTAAGAAGGTAGGTCTTATTTTCAGATGATAGTTTTGGTCTTGACGGTGGTGCTGTTCTAATAGAACTAAATGGATGGTTACTTTTCGTATCTATTTTATAATTACTATTATAGATTAACATTATTGTGATTTTGGAGTTAAATGCAGTCGTACAGTTATTCTTTCTCCTCTGAAATTTATCAAGTCACCGTCTTGATCCACGAGTTTTAATGTTAGACTGCTTATTCGGTTGACGTTCACAGGTAAATAGATGACATTTTTCGGGACTTCTATGATTTTATACCCTGCTCCTGTTTCTGGAGAAAATTCATGTAAAGTATGCACAGGAGTATTATTAAAATAAGAACCAGTAATGATATTACACTCAACTCGTATTACATTCACCTTATTTATATCAACAGGTAAATCCGACAAATGTACCACACCGGGGTCAAGAACACATTTACTGAAACCAAGTAGTTTTCCAATAGTTCTATCCTTATTGAAATATATTTTTTCGTTGCTCCGGATTTCAGATACCATAGTATTATTATTTGCCTCTATTTGAACAATAGCTGTAGAATTTCGTGATAATAATTCTTCGGAAATAAATTTTGCAATGTTATCAATTTCATAAGACCCAGTTGGGATTTCAATTTCATATTCCCCTATATGAAACAAATTGTTCCGTTCATCTACATTCGGAATGGAGTTGTACGTTTGAAAATCAATCAATCCGCAAACGTAGTCCTGATCCAGGTTCAAAGGTGGAAAATATTCAGCTAATAGATGGGAAGTTCTTCCGCTTAGCGTAAGTGTCAACGTCATGCTTATAAAAAATACAATGAAACCATTTTTAAAGAAAACTCTTTATTTATTTGAAAATAAACAATCATATAAAAATCTTAAACATAAATGACCACAGTTAAAAGAGTCGTAATCTTGATATTTAGTATAATTATAGTTAATTTTGTCACCCAAATAGTTAATAATTTCATTAGGAGGCTGTAAATTTCCAAAGCTATCAAAATATTCAATTTGACTGCCTTCTTTATAATACGCTACCCAGTGCGTTCCAGGACCAATTGAAGAATCAAGATTTACAATCCCAGATTCATTTTTCTTCGGTTTAGTTTTTGGTAAATTATCGCGCATGAAAACTCCTCGAAAATTCGGAATTAAATTCTTTGCAAAATTTCTCAAATCTATTTCATTTAATGCACGATTGGGTAGCGAACTTAGGAGTTTTTTGACTTTGGATTTAAATAAAGTCCAAGCCCCTTTCTATAAGGTTTAAGGTGTAAGCCTTGTCCGACTGCAATTGATTCCATTTTCTCGTTATGACGTTTTTTCTCCTCTAGATCTTTTTTAGCAATGCTGATATCGCTGACAGCTTTGGCTACTCCTGCAGCTCCACCCGTTAAAGCTCCAAGTGCTGAAAGTCCAGCAAACAGAGGAATAAGGAAAGGAATTGCTCCTCCAGTTTTTGGTATGGCAATAACTCTTGGCGTCTTAATTCTTTTAATGTTTTTTCGAACTGTTTTCTTGGCAGATGATATTGCTATTTTAATTGCTTTTTCTAAATTGAGAGGTTTTTTACGTTTGATATTATTCCCAATTGTGTGAATCACTTTTCTAAAGGAGGGTTGTTTAGCTTTATTATCTATCTTGAACTTCTTTTCTTCGTTTTCATTTTTCGCTCTTTTTTTAGGCTTCTTATCTTTACTCTGAGAACAACCCATACCGAATTTTGTTTTTGCTTTTAAGAGGTTGGTAACCAATAGTGCGTTTGACCGTTCAGCTATACTAGCGTTCTTAGATTTAAATCGCTGCCAGGCCTTTTCAGTTAAAATCCTATCGGCAATGTGTCGATCAGATGTATTTTTTAATTTGAAATACGATATATCGTGTTCTTTGCACGCTTGATCAAGCAAATTAATTCCCGGATCGCCTCGAGCTAAGCGTTTTTGAAGTTTTGTTCCAGGACCACAGTATTGATAACCAGGTAGATGTAGTTCAATAGGTAGTTTGTTTATTAAGGTATTTAATAAACCTTTTCCTTCTACAATATTTCTTTGACTGATAGAATTTTTGGAATAATCAAACATTTTATATTAATATCTTTGCGCTAGAATGGTTGGATGCGATATGAGGGTTTTTATATATATAAACTTCACATTTATAGGAATTTATTTAGTTTTCATCACTATGCGATTCGTTAAGCAACAATACCAGTTACCGGTACAAAATATGGAACTGGATAACAAGATTGAGAGAAAAAAGCATGGTAAATTATTCCCTCATAGTATAAGGGGGTTAATTACTGGTCCCTCAAACTGTGGAAAAACAAATGTCATGATGAGTTTACTACTACATCCAAATGGCTTGAAATTTGAAAATATCTATGTTTATTCTAAATCTCTACATCAACCGAAGTATGAGTTTTTACGAAAAGCCATAAAACCAATAAAAAACATGGGCTTTTTTACATTTTCCAATAATTGTGATGTAATTCGAGTCGAAAAGGCTAAACCAAATTCTATATTCATCTTTGACGATATTGCCTGTGAAAAACAAGATACGATTCGAGTGTATTTTAGTATGGGACGACATCATCACATCGATAGTTTTTATTTGTGCCAAACATATACAAGAATACCGAAACACTTAATTCGAGACAATGCGAATTTTCTCATCGTCTTCAAACAGGATGATATGAATTTAAAACATATTTATAATGATCATGTCAATTCGGATATGACATTTAAAATGTTTCAAAAGGTATGTGCAGAATGTTGGAACACAAATTACGGGTTTGTGGTCATTGATAAGGACAGCCCCTTGAATGAAGGTCGATATAGAAAGGGTTTTGACTGCTTCCTTAAGCTATAAAATAGATACAATTTTTAATTTTTGCATCATATGTACAGTAATGTTCCATGAGAGCAGTACAGAACAGTTCAGCGACAGATTATAGCAGTTAAAAGCGGTTCAATCCAGTTTAAGACCCAGTATTCTATACGGTTAAGACCAGTAAGCGCAATAAAAATTTGGTTTAAGAACTATCGAAAGATTTTTTCATCAACTTCGAGATTTATTTTTTCAACTGCATTTGTAAGAAGAAATTAACTTTTCAATATGATGAACATAGATGTAAAACTAACAAAAGAGCTCATTAAAACCACCGATGCTCTACGAAAGAAATACAAATCATTCAAGACCGATAGGGAAGCTTACGAGACTCAAATTGAAGAAACTTTTAAGCCACTCACGAAACCCCTAAACGAATTGGTTAAACAATCAAATTCCGAGCAGTTTCAAAACAGTCTTATCGAGAGCCCTTTAAAGAAAATAAAACTCAATTTGGAACAACATCAACCACATGATGAATTCATTACGCCAAAGTCTTTTATTGACGATTCACCTATTTTTGTCGATGACAATGATACTCCAAAAAGAACAAAGAAAACCTCAAACTATTACGCAAGTCATCGCAACTTTATGGAACGATTGTCACAAAAAGAATTTCACGACACGCCTAAAAAATATATAGATTTATTTATTAATAATTCCAGCACTCTTGATAAAACGTATGGTATTCGTTTAAAAGATGGAAAGTGGTACATCGGTAATGCTGAGTTCAATATTCTCGGCAGGGATATAGAAATTAAAAATAAAACCTTTGAAGGAACAAATGGGTTATATGAGCTTATATTTAAGAAAAATCCCGATAAGACAATTTACACTGATGAAGATTTAAAAAACTACAAGACCATTTTACATGACACTAATGCATATAGAAAAGATCATGATTCACAGCGACAAATACTTGGTAATCGTGGTTATAAGTATAAAAATATAATAAGTAAATTATTAGGATTCAACACAAACCCTTCTATTAAGCCATTACCTGTACCATTAACACCACAAACAACTTCAGGAAATGGATTAATGCAATTATCAAAAATGAAAAAAGACTATATATTTTGGGATAATCCCAATGAGCTTGTAGATCGATTGAGACTTCTTATTGCTTCACATCAAGCTGGACATAACAATCATTCTAACGAAATTGTTTCAATTATTGAAGAACTTAAAGAAGCCGATATTATCGAATAAAAAAATAATGAGTGTTGATAAATTTGGTCGTTATTCATATAGGACCCCACCGAGGGGCCCAAGAGGGAAACAAGGAGAGCCGGGGCCACCAGGTTTACAGGGAGAGCGAGGTTTGCCTGGACCAGCTGGTGAGGGTTTTTTAAAAACAGAAAGCGGTGATTACAATCTAACGTTTAAACGACTAAAAAATATTCAAGATCCACAAGAACAGGAAGACGCTGCTAACAAAAAATATGTTGATAACGCAAACGAGCAACTTAGAGAATACATTAAATATGAAGTTGTTGAAAAATTTGAGAAACTCTTGTTTGACACAATTAATTAAAAAAAAAAGAAAAAATTATAATTCAAGGGAAAACTACTATTTAACTTAAAGTTAATCATAACTTCACTTCAGTCTTTAACTTAATGCCTCATTGTGTCAACTCAATTATCATGTCTAACATAGATACTCGATTCATTTTTGATGAAATTTTGGAGTTTTTGAAAATAAATCATAATAATATATTGGAAGAACATCATGAGGAGCTTTTAAATAATGTTATCTTCTTGAAAAGATTTATGAATATATCGAGTACAACTTCAAAACACGGGTGTCATTTTACTAACTGTCCATGGTCTTCAAATCTGTGTAAAGCTGGACCAGATACATGCGCATGCCACATGCTTGAAAATAGAATGTTAAGAATAAAAAAATTGATGTCTCTGTATAAAAGACTAAAATAGTATCTATGTATACATATAAGTAAATCTTGTTATGTACTATATCAAATGAAAGAATTTAAATAAATAAACTAATAAAAAGGTAAAATGTTTTGTTGTTTTAATCATTCAGTGAAAAGATGAGTAAAAGAGACATTGTCGAAGAACTGCATAAGCCAGCACGAAGAAATTTTAAAAAAAAGGAGAGTCGTTATCAAGGGACTTGATGATTTATGGCAAGCTGATCTAGTCGAAATGGGACCGTATTCGTCAGAAAATGAAAACTACCGATATCTTCTCACAGTTATTGATACATTTTCTAAATTTGCTTGGACGACTCCTATTAAACAAAAAACTGGGGCAATGGTCACTATTGCCATGCAAGATATATTCAACAAAGGTCGATGGCCTAAGAATTTACAAACAGATGATGGAAAAGAGTTTTTCAATAAGACATTTCAAACTCTAATGCAAAAATATCATATCAACCATTACTCAACATTTACTCTTCTGAAAGCATCGATAGTCGAACGATTTAACCGTACATTGAAAAATCTTATGTGGAAAGAATTCAGTTTCAAAGGAACATATAAATGGGTTGATATAATAGGGTTGCTGACTAAAACTTATAATGATTCAAAACATCGTACAATAAAAATGAAACCATCTGAAGTAAATGCCTCAAATGAAAAACAATTACTCTCTAAGATATATAATCACATCAAAATTCATGTTACTCCTAAGTTCAAGGTAGGAGACTTTGTCAGAATTAGTAAATACAAACATGTTTTTGATAAAGGGTACACTCCAAATTGAACAACTGAAATCTTTAAGATAATTCAAGTAAAGCGCACAAATCCTGTTACATACGTGCTAGAAGACTATCAAGGGCATCCAATTAAAGGTGGATTCTATGAACTAGAGTTACAAAAAACAAAGTTTCCCGATACCTATCTCATTGAAAAAGTGCTTAAAAAGAAAAAGAATAAAATGTTTGTAAAATGGCTCGGTTTTCCATCTGATCACAACTCTTGGATACCTATTAAAAAAAAAAATAATATTAATAAATAATACTATTTCTTCTGTATATGTATTTCTAAAAGTTATAGCCTGCTTTTTTTTCAAATTTACAATGGGTTAGTAAGGAGATGAGGAGAATTAGAATTTTCATCTTTGTATGAAGGATTGAAGTAATTTCAATCCAGTTCACTTTCGTGATTCGTTGAAAAAACATGTCTTGCTTAAACATGAATTCGGTAATTGACGAGCTTCAATCATTTTTAAAAATAAACCGGCATATTGTACATGAAGAACATTTTGCTGAATCCATGGAGAATATTTATTTCATAAAGAGATTTGGAAAAGGCTATTGCTCAAATTCCTCCAAAAGATTTCATTATCCGAGCTGCCCTACAAATGCAAACAATTTATCAAATGAGCTTGAAGAAAAATCACATACCTGTGCTTGTTATGAAATTAGATTTCGACTTCGTAAAATTAAGAAAATAGTGAATTTTTATAAAACCATTTTAAATGAATAAACTATTGAAAAAAAAAAATACTGTTGCGTTTTAATCATTCATTAGAAAAAAAAACAAGAAGATTCAAAGAGATGTTATCGATGAAAAAAACACGAGTGCTTTCGAAGAAACTAAACAAGAGCTTGATGATTTATGGTAGTCGGATCAACTCCCCAAAAGAAAAAAAATTAATCAAAATGTCTCCTTCTTATCAAAAAGAAAAAAAAACACAACCAAGATTTGGGAAAACAGAGAAAATAAAAACATTTTTTTTTTAATTTATTTTATTTTATTTTTTTTTGTAAAGTTTACAATACAATTTTCATCCGTTTTTGCCCATACGGATATTTGCTAAGGTCTGCTTCGTCTTCTTCGTCTTCGCTGTCTTCACTTCTTTCTCTTTTAGTAGTTGGCTGCTTTTTATACGAATAATTTTCTTCAAACATGTGACAAAATAAAATTGGTACATGCATTACTAATAAAACTGTTTTTCCTTCATTCAGCGGCATTAAAACTGTTGCAGTCCTTAAAAAAATATTAGAACAAATCTAATCATGTCGATTTATGATCTACATATTTAAAAAAAAACATTAAAATGCTTGCAATCCTACTTTGTCATTTTATGATTTCATGGCAATCAAACAAAATCAATATTGTCTTAAGTTATTGCCACCATACAAATATCTCATAACAAATCCCCCTAAAAAAATATTAGAACAAATCTAATCATGTCGATTCATGATTCAGGGCAGCGAGTGGCTAGGGCTAGCGTGTAATTGAATTTTAAGTGTCCCTTGTTTATAGTTTACTTTAGATGATCAAAACTCATTCTCATTCGAGAGAAACGCACTCCCCATCCCCCATTTCTTTTTTTTTTAACAGTCGATCGTTATGACAATAGCTATGGTGACGACGACGACGACGACGATGACCATGACGATCATGACGACGACAACCACCACCACGGCACATGCTGTACCGCACAACCATACCACATAAACGACGACGACGACGCGACCGTCCGACCGACCGACGGTAGCAACCACCACCAAACACATTACCCACACCCCACCACAATCATCACGATCCATCAAACGCACATTCTCCAAATATCCGAAACTACTTCACACACATCTTCTTTCCCCATCCCCATTTCTTTTTTTAACAGTCGATCGTTATGACAATAGCTATGGTGACGACGACGACGACGACGATGACCATGACGATCATGACGACGACAACCACGACTACGGCAGCAACCACCACCAAACACATTACCCACACACCCCACCACAATCATCACGATCCATCCAACGCACATTCTCCAAATATCCAAAACTACTTCACACACATCTTCTTTCCCCATCCCCATTTCTTTTTTTAACAGTCGATCGTTATGACAATAGCTATGGTGACGACGACGACGACGACGATGACCATGACGATCATGACGACGAACACGACGACAACCACGACTACGGTAGCAACCACCACAATCATCACGATCCATCAAACGCACATTCTCCAAATATCCAAAACTACTTCACACACATCTTCTTTCCCCATCCCCATTTCTTTTTTTAACAGTCGATCGTTATGACAATAGCTATGGTGACGACGACGACGACGACGATGACCATGACGATCATGACGACGAACACGACGACAACCACGACTACGGTAGCAACCACCACAATCATCACGATCCATCAAACGCACATTCTCCAAATATCCAAAACTACTTCACACACATCTTCTTTCCCCATCCCCATTTCTTTTTTTAACAGTCGATCGTTATGACAATAGCTATGGTGACGACGACGACGACGACGATGACCATGACGATCATGACGACGACAACCACGACTACGGTAGCAACCACCACCAAACACATTACCCACACCCCACCACAATCATCACGATCCATCCGCCGCACATTCTCCAAATATCCAAAACTACTTCACACACATCTTCTTTTAAATTCCCTCCCGACCGACCGACCGACCGACCCGACCAACCGACCGACGGCAGCAACCACCACAATCATCACGATCCATCCAACGCACATTCTCCAAATATCCAAAACTACTTCACACACATCTTCTTTAAACTCCCTCCCGACCGACCGACCGACCGACCGACCCGACCAACCGACCGACGGCAGCAACCACCACAATCATCACGATCCATCCAACGCACATTCTCCAAATATCCAAAACTACTTCACACACATCTTCTTTAAACTCCCTCCCGACCGACCGACCGACCGACCGACGGTAGCAACCACCACAATCATCACGATCCATCCACAGCACATTCTCCAAATATCCAAAACTACTTCACACACATCTTCTTTAAACTATCCCGACCGACCGACGCACGGTAGCAACCACCACAATCATCACCATCCATCCACCGCACATTCTCTAAATATCCAAATATCCAGAGAGCCCGCGCCGCCGCCGCCTCTTCCTCACTTCTATTCAAATCCAATAAAACATTTACCATCCTCAACATCACAAACCAACCCTTCATCATCATCACTTACGCATGCGGCGCCAAGGCGTGCGCCAAACAATACATCAAACACAATACCGCACCAATTAAAAACACATTAAAAACTATTCAAAACAAAAACCATTAAAAAAGCCATAAAAAAAATTCCCATGCTGAACTGCCTGGTATTCTACTGGAATCCTTCCCTTTCCATTGATGTGCCTATCTTTGAATAAGACCAATTTTACAACAAGTTATGGGCAAAAATCCATGTTCAAACTTAAAATGCGAATATCTCGCTTAATATGCGTCTAATTAGGTTAAAAGTCGGCACCTAGAGGGCAATTTTTGAACTCCATTATTTCTCGATCTAGACCACCTAG
Organism: Eupeodes luniger; assembly: GCA_951509635.1. Classification (NCBI taxonomy): domain Eukaryota; kingdom Metazoa; phylum Arthropoda; class Insecta; order Diptera; family Syrphidae; genus Eupeodes; species Eupeodes luniger. Next base: position 228,973,624 of record OX608073.1, read on the forward strand.
AGGGCTGTAATTTCAGGATTGTGATCTAGGAATCCTTCCCTTTCCATTGATGTGCCTATCTTTGAATAAGATCAACTTTACAACAAGTTATGGGCAAAAATCCATGTTCAAACTTAAAATGCGAATATCTCGCTTAATATGCGTCTAATTGGGTTAAAAGTCGGCACCTAGAGGGCAATTTTTGAACTCCATTATTTATCGATCTAGACCACCTAGAAGGCTGAAATTTCAGGATTGTGATCTAGGAATCCTTCTCTTTCCATTGATGTGCCTATCTTTGAATAAGATCAATTTTACAACAAGTTATGGGCAAAAATCCATGTTCAAACTTAAAATGCGAATATCTCGCTTAATATGCGTCTAATTAGGTTAAAACTCGGCACCTAGAGGGCAATTTTTGAACTCCATTATTTCTAGAGGGCTGAAATTTCAGGATTGTGATCTAGGAATCCTTCCCTTTCCATTGATGTGCCTATCTTTGAATAAAACCAATTTTACAACAAGTTATGGGCAAAAATCCATGTTCAAACTTAAAATGCGAATATCTCGCTTAATATGCGTCTGATTAGGTTAAAAGTCGGCACCTAGAGGGCAATTTTTTAACTCCATTATTTCTCGATCTAGACCACCTAGAGGGCTGAAATTTCAGGATTGTGATCTAGGAATTCTTCCCTTTCCATTGATTTGCCTATCTTTGAATAAGACCAATTTTACTACAAGTTATGGGCAAAAATCCATGTTCAAACTTAAAATGCGAATATCTCGCTTAATATGCGTCTAATTAGGTTAAAAGTCGGCACCTAGAGGGCAATTTTTGAACTCCATTATATCTCGATCTAGACCACCTAGAGGGCTGAAATTTCAGGATTGTGATCTAGGAATCCTTCCCTTTCCTATCTTTGAATAAGACCAATTTTACAACAAGTTATGGGCGAAAATCCATGTTCAAACTTAAAATGCGAATATCTCGCTTAATATGCGTCTAATTAGGTTAAAAGTCGGCACCTAGAGGGCAATTTTTGAACTCTATTATTTCTCGATCTAGACCACCTAGAGGGCTGAAATTTCAGGATTGTGATCTAGGAATTCTTCCCTTTCCATTGATGTGCCTATCTTTGAATAAGACCAATTTTACAACAAGTTATGGGCAAAAATCCATGTTCAAACTTAAAATGCGAATATCTCGCTTAATATGCGTCTGATTAGGTTAAAAGTCGGCACCTAGAGTGCAATTTTTTAACTCCATTATTTCTCGATCTAGACCACCTAGAGGGCTGAAATTTCAGGATTGTGATCTAGGAATTCTTCCCTTTCCATTGATGTGCCTATCTTTGAATAAGACCAATTTTACAACAAGTTATGGGCAAAAATCCATGTTCAAACTTAAAATGCGAATATCTCGCTTAATATGCGTCTAATTAGGTTAAAAGTCGGCACCTAGAGGGCAATTTTTGAACTCCATTATTTCTCGATCTAGACCACCTAGAGGGCTGTAATTTCAGGATTGTGATCTAGGAATCCTTCCCTTTCCATTGATGTGCCTATCTTTGAATAAGACCAATTTTACAACAAGTTATGGGCAAAAATCCATGTTCAAACTTCAAATGCGAATATCTCGCTTAATATGCGTCTAATAAGGTTAAAAGTCGGCACCTAGAGGGCAATTTTTGAACTCTATTATTTCTCGATCTAGACCACCTAGAGGGCTGAAATTTCAGGATTGTGATCTAGGAATACTTCCCTTTCCATTGATGTGCCTATCTTTGAATAAGACCAATTTTACTACAAGTTATGGGCAAAAATCCATGTTCAAACTTAAAATGCGAATATCTCGCTTAATATGCGTCTAATTAGGTTAAAAGTCGGCACCTAGAGGGCAATTTTTGAACTCCATTATTTCTCGATCTAGACCACCTAGAGGGCTGAAATTTCAGGATTGTGATCTAGGAATCCTTCCTTTTCCATTGATGGGCCTATCTTTGAATAAGACCAATCTTACAACAAGTTATGGGCAAAAATCCATGTTCAAACTTAAAATGCGAATATCTCGCTTAATATGCGTCTAATTAGGTTAAAAGTCGGCACCTAGAGGGCAATTTTTGAACTCCATTATATCTCGATCTAGACCACCTAGAGGGCTGAAATTTCAGGATTGTGATCTAGGAATCCTTCCCTTTCCATTGATGTGCCTATCTTTGAATAAGACCAATTTTACAACAAGTTATGGGCAAAAATCCATGTTCAAACTTAAAATGCGAATATCTCGCTTAATATGCGTCTAATTAGGTTAAAAGTCGGCACCTAGAGGGCAATTTTTGAACTCTATTATTTCTCGATCTAGACCACCTAGAGGGCTGAAATTTCAGGATTGTGATCTAGGAATCCTTCCCTTTCCATTGATGTGCCTATCTTTGAATAAGACCAATTTTACAACAAGTTATGGGCAAAAATCCATATTCAAACTTAAAATGCGAATATCTCGCTTAATATGCGTCTAATTAGGTTAAAAGTCGGCACCTAGAGGGCAATTTTTGAACTCCATTATTTCTCGATCTAGACCACCTAGAGGGCTGAAATTTCAGGATTGTGATCTAGGAATCCTTCCCTTTCCATTGATGTGCCTATCTTTGAATAAGACCAATTTTACAACAAGTTATGGGCAAAAATCCATGTTCAAACTTAAAATGCGAATATCTCGCTTAATATGCGTCTAATTAGGTTAAAAGTCGGCACCTAGAGGGCAATTTTTGAACTCCATTATTTCTAGAGGGCTGAAATTTCAGGATTGTGATCTAGGAATCCTTCCGTTTCCATTGATGTGCCTATCTTTGAATAAGACCAATTTTACAACAAGTTATGGGCAAAAATCCATGTTCAAACTTCAAATGCGAATATCTCGCTTAATATGCGTCTAATTAGGTTAAAAGTCGTCACCTAGAGGGCAATTTTTGAACTCTATTATTTCTCGATCTAGACCACCTAGAGGGCTGAAATTTCAGGATTGTGATCTAGGAATCCTTCCCTTTCCATTGATGTGCCTATCTTTGAATAAGACCAATTTTACTACAAGTTATGGGCAAAAATCCATGTTCAAACTTAAAATGCGAATATCTCGCTTAATATGCGTCTAATTAGGTTAAAAGTCGGCACCTAGAGGGCAATTTTTGAACTCCATTATTTCTCGATCTAGACCACCTAGAGGGCTGTAATTTTAGGATTGTGATCTAGGAATCCTTCCCTTTCCATTGATGTGCCTATCTTTGAATAAGAGCAATTTTACAACAAGTTATGGGCAAAAATCCATGTTCAAACTTAAAATGCGAATATCTCGCTTAATATGCGTCTAATTGGGTTAAAAGTCGGCACCTAGAGGGCAATTTTTGAACTCCATTATTTCTCGATCTAGACCAGCTAGAGGGCTGAAATTTCAGGATTGTGATCTAGGAATCCTTCTCTTTCCATTTATGTGCCTATCTTTGAATAAGACCAATTTTACAACAAGTTATGGGCAAAAATCCATGTTCAAACTTAAAATGCGAATATCTCGCTTAATATGCGTCTAATTAGGTTAAAAGTCGGCACCTAGAGGGCCGATCTAGCAATCCTTCCCTTTCCATTGATGTGCCTATCTTTGAATAAGATCAATTTTACAACAAGTTATGGGCAAAAATCCATGTTCAAACTTAAAATGCGAATATCTCGCTTAATATGCGTCTAATTAGGTTAAAAGCCGGCACCTAGAGGGCAATTTTTGAACTCCATTATTTCTCGATCTAGACCACCTAGAGGGCTGAAATTTCAGGATTGTGATCCAGCAATCCTTTCCTTTCCATTGATGTGCCTATCTTTGAATAAGACCAATTTTACAACAAGTTATGGGCAAAAATCCATGTTCAAACTTAAAATGCGAATATCTCGCTTAATATGCGTCTAATTAGGTTAAAAGTCGGCACCTAGAGGGCCGATCTAGCAATCCTTCCCTTTCCATTGATGTGCCTATCTTTGAATAAGATCAATTTTACAACAAGTTATGGGCAAAAATCCATGTTCAAACTTAAAATGCGAATATCTCGCTTAATATGCGTCTAATTGGGTTAAAAGTCGGCACCTAGAGGGCAATTTTTGAACTCCATTATTTCTCGATCTAGACCACCTAGAGGGCTGAAATTTCAGGATTGTGATCCAGCAATCCTTTCCTTTCCATTGATGTGCCTATCTTTGAATAAGACCAATTTTACAACAAGTTATGGGCAAAAATCCATGTTCAAACTTAAAATGCGAATATCTCGCTTAATATGCGTCTAATTAGGTTAAAAGTCGGCACCTAGAGGGCCGATCTAGCAATCCTTCCCTTTCCATTGATGTGCCTATCTTTGAATAAGATCAATTTTACAACAAGTTATGGGCAAAAATCCATGTTCAAACTTAAAATGCGAATATCTCGCTTAATATGCGTCTAATTAGGTTAAAAGCCGGCACCTAGAGGGCAATTTTTGAACTCCATTATTTCTCGATCTAGACCACCTAGAAGGCTGAAATTTCAGGATTGTGATCTAGGAATCCTTCCCTTTCCATTTCTGTGCCTATCTTTGAATAAGATCAATTTTACAACAAGTTATGGGCAAAAATCCATGTTCAAACTTAAAATGCGAATATCTCGCTTAATATGCGTCTAATTGGGTTAAAAGTCGGCTCCATTATTTCTCGATCTAGACCACCTAGAAGGCTGAAATTTCAGGATTGTGATCTAGGAATCCTTCTCTTTCCATTTATGTGCCTATCTTTGAATAAGACCAATTTTACAACAAGTTATGGGCAAAAATCCATGTTCAAACTTAAAATGCGAATATCTCGCTTAATATGCGTCTAATTAGGTTAAAAGTCGGCACCTAGAGGGCAATTTTTGAACTCCATTATTTCTAGAGGGCTGAAATTTCAGGATTGTGATCTAGCAATCCTTCCCTTTCCATTGATGTGCCTATCTTTGAATAAGACCAATTTTACAACAAGTTATGGGCAAAAATCCATGGGCAAAAATGCATGTTCAAACTTAAAATGCGAATATCTCGCTTAATATGCGTCTAATTAGGTTAAAAGTCGGCACCTAGAGGGCAATTTTTGAACTCCATTATTTCTCGATCTAGACCACCTAGAGGGCTGTAATTTCAGGATTGTGATCTAGGAATCCTTCCCTTTCCATTGATGTGCCTATCTTTGAATAAGACCAATTTTACAACAAGTTATGGGCAAAAATCCATGTTCAAACTTAAAATGCGAATATCTCGCTTAATATGCGTCTAATTAGGTTAAAAGTCGGCACCTAGAGGGCAATTTTTGAACTCCATTATTTCTCGATCTAGACCACCTAGAAGATCTAGGAATCCTTCCCTTTCCATTGATGTGCCTATCTTTGAATAAGACCAATTTTACAACAAGTTATGGGCAAAAATCCATGTTCAAACTTAAAATGCGAATATCTCGCTTAATATGCGTCTAATTAGGTTAAAAGTCGGCACCTAGAGGGCAATTTTTGAACTCCATTATTTCTCGATCTAGACCACCTAGAGGGCTGAAATTTCAGGATTGTGATCTAGGAATCCTTCCCTTTCCATTGATGTGCCTATCTTTGAATAAGACCAATTTTACAACAAGTTATGGGCAAAAATCCATGTTCAAACTTAAAATGCGAATATCTCGCTTAATATGCGTCTAATTAGGTTAAAAGTCGGCACCTAGATTGCAATTTTTGAACTCCATTATTTCTCGATCTAGACCACCTAGAAGGCTGAAATTTCAGGATTGTGATCTAGGAATCCTTCCCTTTCCATTGATGTGTCTATCTTTGAATAAGACCAATTTTACAACAAGTTATGGGCAAAAATCCATGTTCAATCTTAAAATGCGAATATCTCGCTTAATATGCGTCTAATTAGGTTAAAAGTCGGCACCTAGAGGGCAATTTTTGAACTCCATTATTTCTCGATCTAGACCACCTAGAGGGCTGAAATTTCAGGATTGTGATCTAGGAATCCTTCCCTTTCCATTGATGTGCCTATCTTTGAATAAGACTAATTTTACAACAAGTTATGGGCAAAAATCCATGTTCAAACTTAAAATGCGAATATCTCGCTTAATATGCGTCTAATTAGGTTAAAAGTCGGCACCTAGAGGGCAATTTTTGAACTCCATTATTTCTCGATCTAGACCACCTAGAGGGCTGAAATTTCAGGATTGTGATCTAGGAATCCTTCCCTTTCCATTGATGTGCCTATCTTTGAATAAGACCAATTTTACAACAAGTAATGGGCAAAAATCCATGTTCAAACTTAAAATGCGAATATCTCGATTAATATGCGTCTAATTAGGTTAAAAGTCGGCACCTAGAGGGCAATTTTTGAACTCCATTATTTCTCGATCTAGACCACCTAGAAGGCTGAAATTTCAGGATTGTGATCTAGGAATCCTTCTCTTTCCATTTATGTGCCTATCTTTGAATAAGACCAATTTTACAACAAGTTATGGGCAAAAATCCATGTTCAAACTTAAAATGCGAATATCTCGCTTAATATGCGTCTAATTAGGTTAAAAGTCGGCACCTAGAGGGCAATTTTTGAACTCCATTATTTCTCGATCTAGACCACCTAGAGGGCTGAAATTTCAGGATTGTGATCTAGGAATCCTTCCCTTTCCATTGATGTGCCTATCTTTGAATAAGACCAATTTTACAACAAGTTATGGGCAAAAATCCATGTTCAAACTTAAAATGCGAATATCTCGCTTAATATGCGTCTAATTAGGTTAAAAGTCGGCACCTAGAGGGCAATTTTTGAACTCCATTATTTCTCGATCTAGACCACCTAGAGGGCTGAAATTTCAGGATTGTGATCTAGGAATCCTTCCCTTTCCATTGATGTGCCTATCTTTGAATAAGACCAATTTTACAACAAGTTATGGCCAAAAATCCATGTTCAAACTTAAAATGCGAATATCTCGCTTAATATGCGTCTAATTGGGTTAAAAGTCGGCACCTAGAGGGCAATTTTTGAACTCCACTATTTCTCGATCTAGACCACCTAGAGGGCTGAAATTTTAGGATTGTGATCTAGGAATCCTTCCCTTTCCATTGATGTGCCTATCTTTGAAAAAGACCAATTTTACAACAAGTTATGGGCAAAAATCCATGTTCAAACTTAAAATGCGAATATCTCGCTTAATATGCGTCTAATTAGGTTAAAAGTCGGCACCTAGAGGGCAATTTTTGAACTCCATTATTACTCGATCTAGACCACCTAGAGGGCTGAAATTTCAGGATTGTGATGTAGGAATCCTTCCCTTTCCATTGATGTGCCTATCTTTGAATAAGACCAATTTTACAACAAGTTATGGGTAAAAATCCATGTTCAAACTTAAAATGCGAATATCTCGCTTAATATGCGTCTAATTGGGTTAAAAGTCGGCACCTAGAGGGCAATTTTTGAACTCCATTATTTCTCGATCTAGACCACCTAGAGGGCTGAAATTTCAGGATTGTGATCTAGGAATCCTTCCCTTTCCATTGATGTGCCTATCTTTGAATAAGACCAATTTTACAACAAGTTATGGGCAAAAATCCATGTTCAAACTTAAAATGCGAATATCTCGCTTAATATGCGTCTAATTAGGTTAAAAGTCGGCACCTAGAGGGCAATTTTTGAACTCCATTATTTCTCGATCTAGACCACCTAGAAGGCTGAAATTTCAGGATTGTGATCTAGGAATCCTTCCCTTTCCATTGATGTGCCTATCTTTGAATAAGACCAATTTTACAACAAGTTATGGGCAAAAATCCATGTTCAAACTTAAAATGCGAATATCTCGCTTAATATGCGTCTAATTAGGTTAAAAGTCGGCACCTAGAGGGCAATTTTTGAACTCCATTATTTCTCGATCTAGACCACCTAGAGGGCTGAAATTTCAGGATTGTGATCTAGGAATCCTTCCCTTTCCATTGATGTGCCTATCTTTGAATAAGACCAATTTTACAACAAGTTATGGGCAAAAATCCATGTTCAAACTTAAAATGCGAATATCTCGCTTAATATGCGTCTAATTGGGTTAAAAGTCGGCACCTAGAGGGCAATTTTTGAACTCCATTATTTCTCGATCTAGACCACCTAGAGGGCTGAAATTTCAGGATTGTGATCTAGGAATCCTTCCCTTTCCATTGATGTGCCTATCTTTGAATAAGACCAATTTTACAACAAGTTATGGGCAAAAATCCATGTTCAAACTTAAAATGCGAATATCTCGCTTAATATGCGTCTAATTAGGTTAAAAGTCGGCACCTAGAGGGCAATTTTTGAACTCCATTATTTCTCGATCTAGACCACCTAGAGGGCTGAAATTTCAGGATTGTGATCTAGGAATCCTTCCCTTTCCATTGATGTGCCTATCTTTGAATAAGACCAATTTTACAACAAGTTATGGGCAAAAATCCATGTTCAAACTTAAAATGCGAATATCTCGCTTAATATGCGTCTAATTGGGTTAAAAGTCGGCACCTAGAGGGCAATTTTTGAACTCCATTATTTCTCGATCTAGACCACCTAGAGGGCTGAAATTTCAGGATTGTGATCTAGGAATCCTTCCCTTTCCATTGATGTGCCTATCTTTGAATAAGACCAATTTTACAACAAGTTATGGGCAAAAATCCATGTTCAAACTTAAAATGCGAATATCTCGCTTAATATGCGTCTAATTAGGTTAAAAGTCGGCACCTAGAGGGCAATTTTTGAACTCCATTATTTCTCGATCTAGACCACCTAGAAGGCTGAAATTTCAGGATTGTGATCTAGGAATCCTTCCCTTTCCATTGATGTGCCTATCTTTGAATAAGACCAATTTTACAACAAGTTATGGGCAAAAATCCATGTTCAAACTTAAAATGCGAATATCTCGCTTAATATGCGTCTAATTAGGTTAAAAGTCGGCACCTAGAGGGCAATTTTTGAACTCCATTATTTCTCGATCTAGACCACCTAGAGGGCTGAAATTTCAGGATTGTGATCTAGGAATCCTTCCCTTTCCATTGATGTGCCTATCTTTGAATAAGACCAATTTTACAACAAGTTATGGGCAAAAATCCATGTTCAAACTTAAAATGCGAATATCTCGCTTAATATGCGTCTAATTGGGTTAAAAGTCGGCACCTAGAGGGCAATTTTTGAACTCCATTATTTCTCGATCTAGACCACCTAGAGGGCTGAAATTTCAGGATTGTGATCTAGGAATCCTTCCCTTTCCATTGATGTGCCTATCTTTGAATAAGACCAATTTTACAACAAGTTATGGGCAAAAATCCATGTTCAAACTTAAAATGCGAATATCTCGCTTAATATGCGTCTAATTAGGTTAAAAGTCGGCACCTAGAGGGCAATTTTTGAACTCCATTATTTCTCGATCTAGACCACCTAGAGGGCTGAAATTTCAGGATTGTGATCTAGGAATCCTTCCCTTTCCATTGATGTGCCTATCTTTGAATAAGACCAATTTTACAACAAGTTATGGGCAAAAATCCATGTTCAAACTTAAAATGCGAATATCTCGCTTAATATGCGTCTAATTGGGTTAAAAGTCGGCACCTAGAGGGCAATTTTTGAACTCCATTATTTCTCGATCTAGACCACCTAGAGGGCTGAAATTTCAGGATTGTGATCTAGGAATCCTTCCCTTTCCATTGATGTGCCTATCTTTGAATAAGACCAATTTTACAACAAGTTATGGGCAAAAATCCATGTTCAAACTTAAAATGCGAATATCTCGCTTAATATGCGTCTAATTAGGTTAAAAGTCGGCACCTAGAGGGCAATTTTTGAACTCCATTATTTCTCGATCTAGACCACCTAGAGGGCTGAAATTTCAGGATTGTGATCTAGAAATCCTTCCCTTTCCATTGATGTGCCTATCTTTGAATAAGACCAATTTTACAACAAGTTATGGGCAAAAATCCATGTTCAAACTTAAAATGCGAATATCTCGCTTAATATGCGTCTAATTAGGTTAAAAGTCGGCACCTAGAGGGCAATTTTTGAACTCCATTATTTCTCGATCTAGACCACCTAGAGGGCTGAAATTTCAGGATTGTGATCTAGGAATCCTTCCCTTTCCATTGATGTGCCTATCTTTGAATAAGACCAATTTTACAACAAGTTATGGGCAAAAATCCATGTTCAAACTTAAAATGCGAATATCTCGCTTAATATGCGTCTAATTAGGTTAAAAGTCGGCACCTAGAGGGCAATTTTTGAACTCCATTATTTCTCGATCTAGACCACCTAGAAGGCTGAAATTTCAGGATTGTGATCTAGGAATCCTTCCCTTTCCATTGATGTGCCTATCTTTGAATAAAACCAATTTTACAACAAGTTATGGGCAAAAATCCATGTTCAAACTTAAAATGCGAATATCTCGCTTAATATGCGTCTAATTAGGTTAAAAGTCGGCACCTAGAGGGCAATTTTTGAACTCCATTATTTCTCGATCTAGACCACCTAGAGGGCTGAAATTTCAGGATTGTGATCTAGGAATCCTTCCCTTTCCATTGATGTGCCTATCTTTGAATAAGACCAATTTTACAACAAGTTATGGGCAAAAATCCATGTTCAAACTTAAAATGCGAATATCTCGCTTAATATGCGTCTAATTAGGTTAAAAGTCGGCACCTAGAGGGCAATTTTTGAACTCCATTATTTCTCGATCTAGACCACCTAGAAGGCTGAAATTTCAGGATTGTGATCTAGGAATCCTTCCCTTTCCATTGATGTGCCTATCTTTGAATAAGACCAATTTTACAACAAGTTATGGGCAAAAATCCATGTTCAAACTTAAAATGCGAATATCTCGCTTAATATGCGTCTAATTAGGTTAAAAGTCGGCACCTAGAGGGCAATTTTTGAACTCCATTATTTCTCGATCTAGACCACCTAGAGGGCTGAAATTTCAGGATTGTGATCTAGGAATCCTTCCCTTTCCATTGATGTGCCTATCTTTGAATAAGACCAATTTTACAACAAGTTATGGGCAAAAATCCATGTTCAAACTTAAAATGCGAATATCTCGCTTAATATGCGTCTAATTGGGTTAAAAGTCGGCACCTAGAGGGCAATTTTTGAACTCCATTATTTCTCGATCTAGACCACCTAGAGGGCTGAAATTTCAGGATTGTGATCTAGGAATCCTTCCCTTTCCATTGATGTGCCTATCTTTGAATAAGACCAATTTTACAACAAGGATTGTGATCTAGGAATCCTTCCCTTTCCATTGATGTGCCTATCTTTGAATAAGACCAATTTTACAACAAGTTATGGGCAAAAATCCATGTTCAAACTTAAAATGCGAATATCTCGCTTAATATGCGTCTAATTAGGTTAAAAGTCGGCACCTAGAGGGCAATTTTTGAACTCCATTATTTCTCGATCTAGACCACCTAGAGGGCTGAAATTTCAGGATTGTGATCTAGGAATCCTTCCCTTTCCATTGATGTGCCTATCTTTGAATAAGACCAATTTTACAACAAGTTATGGGCAAAAATCCATGTTCAAACTTAAAATGCGAATATCTCGCTTAATATGCGTCTAATTAGGTTAAAAGTCGGCACCTAGAGGGCAATTTTTGAACTCCATTATTTCTCGATCTAGACCACCTAGAGGGCTGAAATTTCAGGATTGTGATCTAGGAATCCTTCCCTTTCCATTGATGTGCCTATCTTTGAATAAGACCAATTTTACAACAAGTTATGGGCAAAAATCCATGTTCAAACTTACAATGCGAATATCTCGCTTAATATGCGTCTAATTAGGTTAAAAGTCGGCACCTAGAGGGCAATTTTTGAACTCCATTATTTCTCGATCTAGACCACCTAGAGGGCTTAAATTTCAGGATTGTGATCTAGGAATCCTTCCCTTTCCATTGATGTGCCTATCTTTGAATAAGACCAATTTTACAACAAGTTATGGGCAAAAATCCATGTTCAAACTTAAAATGCGAATATCTCGCTTAATATACGTCTAATTAGGTTAAAAGTCGGCACCTAGAGGGCAATTTTTGAACTCCATTATTTCTCGATCTAGACCACCTAGAGGGCTGAAATTTCAGGATTGTGATCTAGGAATCCTTCCCTTTCCATTGATGTGCCTATCTTTGAATAAGACCAATTTTACAACAAGTTATGGGCAAAAATCCATGTTCAAACTTAAAATGCGAATATCTCGCTTAATATGCGTCTAATTAGGTTAAAAGTCGGCACCTAGAGGGCAATTTTTGAACTCCATTATTTCTCGATCTAGACCACCTAGAGGGCTGAAATTTCAGGATTGTGATCTAGGAATCCTTCCCTTTCCATTGATGTGCCTATCTTTGAATAAGACTAATTTTACACTAAGTTATGGGCAAAAATCCATGTTCAAACTTAAAATGCGAATATCTCGCTTAATATGCGTCTAATTAGGTTAAAAGTCGGCACCTAGAGGGCAATTTTTGAACTCCATTATTACTCGATCTAGACCACCTAGAGGGCTGAAATTTCAGGATTGTGATCTAGAAATCCTTCCCTTTCCATTGATGTGCCTATCTTTGAATAAGACCAATTTTACAACAAGTTATGGGCAAAAATCCATGTTCAAACTTAAAATGCGAATATCTCGCTTAATTTGCGTCTAATTGGGTTAAAATTCGGCACCTAGAGGGCAATTTTTGAACTCCATTATTTCTCGATCTAGACCACCTAGAGGGCTGAAATTTCAGGATTGTGATTAAGGAATCCTTCCCTTTCCATTGATGTGCCTATCTTTGAATAAGACCAATTTTACAACAAGTTATGGGCAAAAATCCATGTTCAAACTTAAAATGCGAATATCTCGCTTAATATGCGTCTAATTAGGTTAAAAGTCGGCACCTAGAGGGCAATTTTTGAACTCCATTATTTCTCGATCTAGACCACCTAGAAGGCTGAAATTTCAGGATTGTGATCTAGGAATCCTTCCCTTTCCATTGATGTGCCTATCTTTGAATAAGACCAATTTTACAACAAGTTATGGGCAAAAATCCATGTTCAAACTTAAAATGCGAATATCTCGCTTAATATGCGTCTAATTAGGTTAAAAGTCGGCACCTAGAGGGCAATTTTTGAACTCCATTATTTCTCGATCTAGACCACCTAGAGGGCTGAAATTTCAGGATTGTGATCTAGGAATCCTTCCCTTTCCATTGATGTGCCTATCTTCGAATAAGACCAATTTTACAACAAGTTATGGGCAAAAATCCATGTTCAAACTTAAAATGCGAATATCTCGCTTAATATGCGTCTAATTGGGTTAAAAGTCGGCACCTAGAGGGCAATTTTTGAACTCCATTATTTCTCGATCTAGACCACCTAGAGGGCTGAAATTTCAGGATTGTGATCTAGGAATCCTTCCCTTTCCATTGATGTGCCTATCTTTGAATAAGACCAATTTTACAACAACTTATGGGCAAAAATCCATGTTCAAACTTAAAATGCGAATATCTCGCTTAATATGCGTCTAATTAGGTTAAAAGTCGGCACCTAGAGGGCAATTTTTGAACTCCATTATTTCTCGATCTAGACCACCTAGAAGGCTGAAATTTCAGGATTGTGATCTAGGAATCCTTCCCTTTCCATTGATGTGCCTATCTTTGAATAAGACCAATTTTACAACAAGTTATGGGCAAAAATCCATGTTCAAACTTAAAATGCGAATATCTCGCTTAATATGCGTCTAATTAGGTTAAAAGTCGGCACCTAGAGGGCAATTTTTGAACTCCATTATTACTCGATCTAGACCACCTAGAGGCCTGAAATTTCAGAATTGTGATCTAGGAATCCTTCCCTTTCCATTGATGTGCCTATCTTTGAATAAGACTAATTTTACACTAAGTTATGGGCAAAAATCCATGTTCAAACTTAAAATGCGAATATCTCGCTTAATATGCGTCTAATTAGGTTAAAAGTCGGCACCTAGAGGGCAATTTTTGAACTCCATTATTACTCGATCTAGACCACCTAGAGGGCTGAAATTTCAGGATTGTGATCTAGAAATCCTTCCCTTTCCATTGATGTGCCTATCTTTGAATAAGACCAATTTTACAACAAGTTATGGGCAAAAATCCATGTTCAAACTTAAAATGCGAATATCTCGCTTAATATGCGTCTAATTGGGTTAAAATTCGGCACCTAGAGGGCAATTTTTGAACTCCATTATTTCTCGATCTAGACCACCTAGAGGGCTGAAATTTCAGGATTGTGATTAAGGAATCCTTCCCTTTCCATTGATGTGCCTATCTTTGAATAAGACCAATTTTACAACAAGTTATGGGCAAAAATCCATGTTCAAACTTAAAATGCGAATATCTCGCTTAATATGCGTCTAATTAGGTTAAAAGTCGGCACCTAGAGGGCAATTTTTGAACTCCATTATTACTCGATCTAGACCACCTAGAGGGCTGAAATTTCAGGATTGTGATCTAGAAATCCTTCCCTTTCCATTGATGTGCCTATCTTTGAATAAGACCAATTTTACAACAAGTTATGGGCAAAAATCCATGTTCAAACTTAAAATGCGAATATCTCGCTTAATTTGCGTCTAATTGGGTTAAAATTCGGCACCTAGAGGGCAATTTTTGAACTCCATTATTTCTCGATCTAGACCACCTAGAGGGCTGAAATTTCAGGATTGTGATTAAGGAATCCTTCCCTTTCCATTGATGTGCCTATCTTTGAATAAGACCAATTTTACAACAAGTTATGGGCAAAAATCCATGTTCAAACTTAAAATGCGAATATCTCGCTTAATATGCGTCTAATTAGGTTAAAAGTCGGCACCTAGAGGGCAATTTTTGAACTCCATTATTTCTCGATCTAGACCACCTAGAAGGCTGAAATTTCAGGATTGTGATCTAGGAATCCTTCCCTTTCCATTGATGTGCCTATCTTTGAATAAGACCAATTTTACAACAAGTTATGGGCAAAAATCCATGTTCAAACTTAAAATGCGAATATCTCGCTTAATATGCGTCTAATTAGGTTAAAAGTCGGCACCTAGAGGGCAATTTTTGAACTCCATTATTTCTCGATCTAGACCACCTAGAGGGCTGAAATTTCAGGATTGTGATCTAGGAATCCTTCCCTTTCCATTGATGTGCCTATCTTCGAATAAGACCAATTTTACAACAAGTTATGGGCAAAAATCCATGTTCAAACTTAAAATGCGAATATCTCGCTTAATATGCGTCTAATTGGGTTAAAAGTCGGCACCTAGAGGGCAATTTTTGAACTCCATTATTTCTCGATCTAGACCACCTAGAGGGCTGAAATTTCAGGATTGTGATCTAGGAATCCTTCCCTTTCCATTGATGTGCCTATCTTTGAATAAGACCAATTTTACAACAACTTATGGGCAAAAATCCATGTTCAAACTTAAAATGCGAATATCTCGCTTAATATGCGTCTAATTAGGTTAAAAGTCGGCACCTAGAGGGCAATTTTTGAACTCCATTATTTCTCGATCTAGACCACCTAGAAGGCTGAAATTTCAGGATTGTGATCTAGGAATCCTTCCCTTTCCATTGATGTGCCTATCTTTGAATAAGACCAATTTTACAACAAGTTATGGGCAAAAATCCATGTTCAAACTTAAAATGCGAATATCTCGCTTAATATGCGTCTAATTAGGTTAAAAGTCGGCACCTAGAGGGCAATTTTTGAACTCCATTATTACTCGATCTAGACCACCTAGAGGCCTGAAATTTCAGAATTGTGATCTAGGAATCCTTCCCTTTCCATTGATGTGCCTATCTTTGAATAAGACTAATTTTACACTAAGTTATGGGCAAAAATCCATGTTCAAACTTAAAATGCGAATATCTCGCTTAATATGCGTCTAATTAGGTTAAAAGTCGGCACCTAGAGGGCAATTTTTGAACTCCATTATTACTCGATCTAGACCACCTAGAGGGCTGAAATTTCAGGATTGTGATCTAGAAATCCTTCCCTTTCCATTGATGTGCCTATCTTTGAATAAGACCAATTTTACAACAAGTTATGGGCAAAAATCCATGTTCAAACTTAAAATGCGAATATCTCGCTTAATATGCGTCTAATTGGGTTAAAATTCGGCACCTAGAGGGCAATTTTTGAACTCCATTATTTCTCGATCTAGACCACCTAGAGGGCTGAAATTTCAGGATTGTGATTAAGGAATCCTTCCCTTTCCATTGATGTGCCTATCTTTGAATAAGACCAATTTTACAACAAGTTATGGGCAAAAATCCATGTTCAAACTTAAAATGCGAATATCTCGCTTAATATGCGTCTAATTAGGTTAAAAGTCGGCACCTAGAGGGCAATTTTTGAACTCCATTATTTCTCGATCTAGACCACCTAGAAGGCTGAAATTTCAGGATTGTGATCTAGGAATCCTTCCCTTTCCATTGATATGCCTATCTTTGAATAAGACCAATTTTACAACAAGTTATGGGCAAAAATCCATGTTCAAACTTAAAATGCGAATATCTCGCTTAATATGCGTCTAATTAGGTTAAAAGTCGGCACCTAGAGGGCAATTTTTGAACTCCATTATTTCTCGATCTAGACCACCTAGAGGGCTGAAATTTCAGGATTGTGATCTAGGAATCCTTCCCTTTCCATTGATGTGCCTATCTTCGAATAAGACCAATTTTACAACAAGTTATGGGCAAAAATCCATGTTCAAACTTAAAATGCGAATATCTCGCTTAATATGCGTCTAATTGGGTTAAAAGTCGGCACCTAGAGGGCAATTTTTGAACTCCATTATTTCTCGATCTAGACCACCTAGAGGGCTGAAATTTCAGGATTGTGATCTAGGAATCCTTCTCTTTCCATTGATGTGCCTATCTTTGAATAAGACCAATTTTACAACAAGTTATGGGCAAAAATCCATGTTCAAACTTAAAATGCGAATATCTCGCTTAATATGCGTCTAATTAGGTTAAAAGTCGGCACCTAGAGGGCAATTTTTGAACTCCATTATTTCTCGATCTAGACCACCTAGAGGGCTGAAATTTCAGGATTGTGATCTAGGAATCCTTCCCTTTCCATTGATGTGCCTATCTTTGAATAAGACCAATTTTACAACAAGTTATGGGCAAAAATCCATGTTCAAACTTAAAATGCGAATATCTCGCTTAATATGCGTCTAATTAGGTTAAAAGTCGGCACCTAGAGGTCAATTTTTGAACTCCATTATTTCTCGATCTAGACCACCTAGAGGGCTGAAATTTCAGGATTGTGATCTAGGAATCCTTCCCTTTCCATTGATGTGCCTATCTTTGAATAAGACCAATTTTACAACAAGTTATGGGCAAAAATCCATGTTCAAACTTAAAATGCGAATATCTCGATTAATATGCGTCTAATTAGGTTAAAAGTCGGCACCTAGAGGGCAATTTTTGAACTCCATTATTTCTCGATCTAGACCACCTAGAAGGCTGAAATTTCAGGATTGTGATCTAGGAATCCTTCCCTTTCCATTGATGTGCCTATCTTTGAATAAGACCAATTTTACAACAAGTTATGGGCAAAAATCCATGTTCAAACTTAAAATGCGAATATCTCGCTTAATATGCGTCTAATTAGGTTAAAAGTCGGCACCTAGAGGGCAATTTTTGAACTCCATTATTTCTCGATCTAGACCACCTAGAGGGCTGAAATTTCAGGATTGTGATCTAGGAATCCTTCCCTTTCCATTGATGTGCCTATCTTTGAATAAGACCAATTTTACAACAAGTTATGGGCAAAAATCCATGTTCAAACTTAAAATGCGAATATCTCGCTTAATATGCGTCTAATTAGGTTAAAAGTCGGCACCTAGAGGGCAATTTTTGAACTCCATTATTTCTCGATCTAGACCACCTAGAGGGCTGAAATTTCAGGATTGTGATCTAGGAATCCTTCCCTTTCCATTGATGTGCCTATCTTTGAATAAAACCAATTTTACAACAAGTTATGGGCAAAAATCCATGTTCAAACTTAAAATGCGAATATCTCGCTTAATATGCGTCTAATTAGGTTAAAAGTCGGCACCTAGAGGGCAATTTTTGAACTCCATTATTACTCGATCTAGACCACCTAGAGGGCTGAAATTTCAGGATTGTGATCTAGGAATCCTTCCCTTTCCATTGATGTGCCTATCTTTGAATAAGACCAATTTTACAACAAGTTATGGGCAAAAATCCATGTTCAAACTTAAAATGCGAATATCTCGCTTAATATGCGTCTAATTGGGTTAAAAGTCGGCACCTAGAGGGCAATTTTTGAACTCCATTATTTCTCGATCTAGACCACCTAGAGGGCTGAAATTTTAGGATTGTGATCTAGGAATCCTTCCCTTTCCATTGATGTGCCTATCTTTGACAAAAAGACCAATTTTACAACAAGTTATGGGCAAAAATCCATGTTCAAACTTAAAATGCGAATATCTCGCTTAATATGCGTCTAATTAGGTTAAAAGTCGGCACCTAGAGGGCAATTTTTGAACTCCATTATTTCTCGATCTAGACCACCTAGAGGGCTGAAATTTCAGGATTGTGATCTAGGAATCCTTCCCTTTCCATTGATGTGCCTATCTTTGAATAAGACCAATTTTACAACAAGTTATGGGCAAAAATCCATGTTCAAACTTAAAATGCGAATATCTCGCTTAATATGCGTCTAATTGGGTTAAAAGTCGGCACCTAGAGGGCAATTTTTGAACTCCATTATTTCTCGATCTAGACCACCTAGAAGGCTGAAATTTCAGGATTGTGATCTAGGAATCCTTCCCTTTCCATTGATGTGCCTATCTTTGAATAAAACCAATTTTACAACAAGTTATGGGCAAAAATCCATGTTCAAACTTAAAATGCGAATATCTCGCTTAATATGCGTCTAATTAGGTTAAAAGTCGGCACCTAGAGGGCAATTTTTGAACTCCATTATTTCTCGATCTAGACCACCTAGAGGGCTGAAATTTCAGGATTGTGATCTAGGAATCCTTCCCTTTCCATTGATGTGCCTATCTTTGAATAAGACCAATTTTACAACAAGTTATGGGCAAAAATCCATGTTCAAACTTAAAATGCGAATATCTCGCTTAATATGCGTCTAATTAGGTTAAAAGCCGGCACCTAGAGGGCAATTTTTGAACTCCATTATTTCTCGATCTAGACCACCTAGAGGCCTGAAATTTCAGGATTGTGATCTAGGAATCCTTCCCTTTCCATTGATGTGCCTATCTTTGAATAAGACCAATTTTACAACAAGTTATGGGCAAAAATCCATGTTCAAACTTAAAATGCGAATATCTCGCTTAATATGCGTCTAATTGGGTTAAAAGTCGGCACCTAGAGGGCAATTTTTGAACTCCATTATTTCTCGATCTAGACCACCTAGAGGGCTGAAATTTCAGGATTGTGATCTAGGAATCCTTCCCTTTCCATTGATGTGCCTATCTTTGAATAAGACCAATTTTACAACAAGGATTGTGATCTAGGAATCCTTCCCTTTCCATTGATGTGCCTATCTTTGAATAAGACCAATTTTACAACAAGTTATGGGCAAAAATCCATGTTCAAACTTAAAATGCGAATATCTCGCTTAATATGCGTCTAATTAGGTTAAAAGTCGGCACCTAGAGGGCAATTTTTGAACTCCATTATTACTCGATCTAGACCACCTAGAGGCCTGAAATTTCAGAATTGTGATCTAGGAATCCTTCCCTTTCCATTGATGTGCCTATCTTTGAATAAGACCAATTTTACAACAAGTTATGGGCAAAAATCCATGTTCAAACTTAAAATGCGAATATCTCGCTTAATATGCGTCTAATTAGGTTAAAAGTCGGCACCTAGAGGGCAATTTTTGAACTCCATTATTTCTCGATCTAGACCACCTAGAGGGCTGAAATTTCAGGATTGTGATCTAGGAATTCTTCCCTTTCCATTGATTTGCCTATCTTTGAATAAGACCAATTTTACTACAAGTTATGGGCAAAAATCCATGTTCAAACTTAAAATGCGAATATCTCGCTTAATATGCGTCTAATTAGGTTAAAAGTCGGCACCTAGAGGGCAATTTTTGAACTCCATTATATCTCGATCTAGACCACCTAGAGGGCTGAAATTTCAGGATTGTGATCTAGGAATCCTTCCCTTTCCATTGATGTGCCTATCTTTGAATAAGACCAATTTTACAACAAGTTATGGGCGAAAATCCATGTTCAAACTTAAAATGCGAATATCTCGCTTAATATGCGTCTAATTAGGTTAAAAGTCGGCACCTAGAGGGCAATTTTTGAACTCTATTATTTCTCGATCTAGACCACCTAGAGGGCTGAAATTTCAGGATTGTGATCTAGGAATCCTTCCCTTTCCATTGATGTGCCTATCTTTGAATAAGACCAATTTTACAACAAGTTATGGGCAAAAATCCATGTTCAAACTTAAAATGCGAATATCTCGCTTAATATGCGTCTAATTGGGTTAAAAGTCGGCACCTAGAGGGCAATTTTTGAACTCCATTATTTCTCGATCTAGACCACCTAGAGGGCTGAAATTTTAGGATTGTGATCTAGGAATCCTTCCCTTTCCATTGATGTGCCTATCTTTGAAAAAGACCAATTTTACAACAAGTTATGGGCAAAAATCCATGTTCAAACTTAAAATGCGAATATCTCGCTTAATATGCGTCTAATTAGGTTAAAAGTCGGCACCTAGAGGGCAATTTTTGAACTCCATTATTTCTCGATCTAGACCACCTAGAGGGCTGAAATTTCAGGATTGTGATCTAGGAATCCTTCCCTTTCCATTGATGTGCCTATCTTTGAATAAGACCAATTTTACAACAAGTTATGGGCAAAAATCCATGTTCAAACTTAAAATGCGAATATCTCGCTTAATATGCGTCTAATTGGGTTAAAAGTCGGCACCTAGAGGGCAATTTTTGAACTCCATTATTTCTCGATCTAGACCACCTAGAAGGCTGAAATTTCAGGATTGTGATCTAGGAATCCTTCCCTTTCCATTGATGTGCCTATCTTTGAATAAAACCAATTTTACAACAAGTTATGGGCAAAAATCCATGTTCAAACTTAAAATGCGAATATCTCGCTTAATATGCGTCTAATTAGGTTAAAAGTCGGCACCTAGAGGGCAATTTTTGAACTCCATTATTTCTCGATCTAGACCACCTAGAGGGCTGAAATTTCAGGATTGTGATCTAGGAATCCTTCCCTTTCCATTGATGTGCCTATCTTTGAATAAGACCAATTTTACAACAAGTTATGGGCAAAAATCCATGTTCAAACTTAAAATGCGAATATCTCGCTTAATATGCGTCTAATTAGGTTAAAAGCCGGCACCTAGAGGGCAATTTTTGAACTCCATTATTTCTCGATCTAGACCACCTAGAGGCCTGAAATTTCAGGATTGTGATCTAGGAATCCTTCCCTTTCCATTGATGTGCCTATCTTTGAATAAGACCAATTTTACAACAAGTTATGGGCAAAAATCCATGTTCAAACTTAAAATGCGAATATCTCGCTTAATATGCGTCTAATTGGGTTAAAAGTCGGCACCTAGAGGGCAATTTTTGAACTCCATTATTTCTCGATCTAGACCACCTAGAGGGCTGAAATTTCAGGATTGTGATCTAGGAATCCTTCCCTTTCCATTGATGTGCCTATCTTTGAATAAGACCAATTTTACAACAAGGATTGTGATCTAGGAATCCTTCCCTTTCCATTGATGTGCCTATCTTTGAATAAGACCAATTTTACAACAAGTTATGGGCAAAAATCCATGTTCAAACTTAAAATGCGAATATCTCGCTTAATATGCGTCTAATTAGGTTAAAAGTCGGCACCTAGAGGGCAATTTTTGAACTCCATTATTACTCGATCTAGACCACCTAGAGGCCTGAAATTTCAGAATTGTGATCTAGGAATCCTTCCCTTTCCATTGATGTGCCTATCTTTGAATAAGACCAATTTTACAACAAGTTATGGGCAAAAATCCATGTTCAAACTTAAAATGCGAATATCTCGCTTAATATGCGTCTAATTAGGTTAAAAGTCGGCACCTAGAGGGCAATTTTTGAACTCCATTATTTCTCGATCTAGACCACCTAGAGGGCTGAAATTTCAGGATTGTGATCTAGGAATCCTTCCCTTTCCATTGATGTGCCTATCTTTGAATAAGACCAATTTTACAACAAGTTATGGGCAAAAATCCATGTTCAAACTTAAAATGCGAATATCTCGCTTAATATGCGTCTAATTAGGTTAAAAGTCGGCACCTAGAGGGCAATTTTTGAACTCCATTATTTCTCGATCTAGACCACCTAGAGGGCTGAAATTTCAGGATTGTGATCTAGGAATCCTTCCCTTTCCATTGATGTGCCTATCTTTGAATAAGACCAATTTTACAACAAGTTATGGGCAAAAATCCATGTTCAAACTTAAAATGCGAATATCTCGCTTAATATGCGTCTAATTAGGTTAAAAGTCGGCACCTAGAGGGCAATTTTTGAACTCCATTATTTCTCGATCTAGACCACCTAGAGGGCTGAAATTTCAGGATTGTGATCTAGGAATCCTTCCCTTTCCATTGATGTGCCTATCTTTGAATAAGACCAATTTTACAACAAGTTATGGGCAAAAATCCATGTTCAAACTTAAAATGCGAATATCTCGCTTAATATGCGTCTAATTAGGTTAAAAGTCGGCACCTAGAGGGCAATTTTTGAACTCCATTATTTCTCGATCTAGACCACCTAGAGGGCTTAAATTTCAGGATTGTGATCTAGGAATCCTTCCCTTTCCATTGATGTGCCTATCTTTGAATAAGACCAATTTTACAACAAGTTATGGGCAAAAATCCATGTTCAAACTTAAAATGCGAATATCTCGCTTAATATACGTCTAATTAGGTTAAAAGTCGGCACCTATAGGGCAATTTTTGAACTCCATTATTTCTCGATCTAGACCACCTAGAGGCCTGAAATTTCAGAATTGTGATCTAGGAATCCTTCCCTTTCCATTGATGTGCCTATCTTTGAATAAGACTAATTTTACACTAAGTTATGGGCAAAAATCCATGTTCAAACTTAAAATGCGAATATCTCGCTTAATATACGTCTAATTAGGTTAAAAGTCGGCACCTAGAGGGCAATTTTTGAACTCCATTATTTCTCGATCTAGACCACCTAGAGGGCTGAAATTTCAGGATTGTGATCTAGGAATCCTTCCCTTTCCATTGATGTGCCTATCTTTGAATAAGACCAATTTTACAACAAGTTATGGGCAAAAATCCATGTTCAAACTTAAAATGCGAATATCTCGCTTAATATGCGTCTAATTAGGTTAAAAGTCGGCACCTAGAGGGCAATTTTTGAACTCCATTATTACTCGATCTAGACCACCTAGAGGGCTGAAATTTCAGGATTGTGATCTAGGAATCCTTCCCTTTCCATTGATGTGCCTATCTTTGAATAAGACCAATTTTACAACAAGTTATGGGCAAAAATCCATGTTCAAACTTAAAATGCGAATATCTCGCTTAATATGCGTCTAATTATGTTAAAAGTCGGCACCTAGAGGGCAATTTTTGAACTCCATTATTTCTCGATCTAGACCACCTAGAGGGCTGAAATTTCAGGATTGTGATCTAGGAATCCTTCCCTTTCCATTGATGTGCCTATCTTTGAATAAGACCAATTTTACAACAAGTTATGGGCAAAAATCCATGTTCAAACTTAAAATGCGAATATCTCGCTTAATATGCGTCTAATTAGGTTAAAAGTCGGCACCTAGAGGGCAATTTTTGAACTCCATTATTTCTCGATCTAGACCACCTAGAGGGCTTAAATTTCAGGATTGTGATCTAGGAATCCTTCCCTTTCCATTGATGTGCCTATCTTTGAATAAGACCAATTTTACAACAAGTTATGGGCAAAAATCCATGTTCAAACTTAAAATGCGAATATCTCGCTTAATATACGTCTAATTAGGTTAAAAGTCGGCACCTATAGGGCAATTTTTGAACTCCATTATTTCTCGATCTAGACCACCTAGAGGGCTGAAATTTCAGGATTGTGATCTAGGAATCCTTCCCTTTCCATTGATGTGCCTATCTTTGAATAAGACCAATTTTACAACAAGTTATGGGCAAAAATCCATGTTCAAATTTAAAATGCGAATATCTCGCTTAATATGCGTCTAATTAGGTTAAAAGTCGGCACCTAGAGGGCAATTTTTGAACTCCATTATTACTCGATCTAGACCACCTAGAGGCCTGAAATTTCAGAATTGTGATCTAGGAATCCTTCCCTTTCCATTGATGTGCCTATCTTTGAATAAGACTAATTTTACACTAAGTTATGGGCAAAAATCCATGTTCAAACTTAAAATGCGAATATCTCGCTTAATATGCGTCTAATTAGGTTAAAAGTCGGCACCTAGAGGGCAATTTTTGAACTCCATTATTACTCGATCTAGACCACCTAGAGGGCTGAAATTTCAGGATTGTGATCTAGGAATCCTTCCCTTTCCATTGATGTGCCTATCTTTGAATAAGACCAATTTTACAACAAGTTATGGGCAAAAATCCATGTTCAAACTTAAAATGCGAATATCTCGCTTAATATGCGTCTAATTGGGTTAAAAGTCGGCACCTAGAGGGCAATTTTTGAACTCCATTATTTCTCGATCTAGACCACCTAGAGGGCTGAAATTTCAGGATTGTGATCTAGGAATCCTTCCCTTTCCATTGATGTGCCTATCTTTGAATAAGACCAATTTTACAACAAGTTATGGGCAAAAATCCATGTTCAAACTTAAAATGCGAATATCTCGCTTAATATGCGTCTAATTAGGTTAAAAGTCGGCACCTAGAGGGCAATTTTTGAACTCCATTATTTCTCGATCTAGACCACCTAGAGGGCTGAAATTTCAGGATTGTGATCTAGGAATCCTTCCCTTTCCATTGATGTGCCTATCTTTGAATAAGACCAATTTTACAACAAGTTATGGGCAAAAATCCATGTTCAAACTTAAAATGCGAATATCTCGCTTAATATGCGTCTAATTAGGTTAAAAGTCGGCACCTAGAGGGCAATTTTTGAACTCCAGTATTTCTCGATCTAGACCACCTAGAGGGCTGAAATTTCAGGATTGTGATCTAGGAATCCTTCCCTTTCCATTGATGTGCCTATCTTTGAATAAGACCAATTCTACAACAAGTTATGGGCAAAAATCCATGTTCAAACTAAAAAGGCGAATATCTCGTTTAATATGCGTCTAATTGGGTTAAAAGTCGGCACCTAGAGGGCAATTTTTGAACTCCATTATTTCTCGATCTAGACCACCTAGAGGGCTGAAATTTCAGGATTGTGATCTAGGAATCCTTCCCTTTCCATTGATGTGCCTATCTTTGAATAAGACCAATTTTACAACAAGTTATGGGCAAAAATCCATGTTCAAACTTAAAATGCGAATATCTCGCTTAATATGCGTCTAATTAGGTTAAAAGTCGGCACCTAGAGGGCAATTTTTGAACTCCATTATTTCTCGATCTAGACCACCTAGAGGGCTGAAATTTCAGGATTGTGATCTAGGAATCCTTCCCTTTCCATTGATGTGCCTATCTTTGAATAAGACCAATTTTACAACAAGTTATGGGCAAAAATCCATGTTCAAACTTAAAATGCGAATATCTCGCTTAATATGCGTCTAATTGGGTTAAAAGTCGGCACCTAGAGGGCAATTTTTGAACTCCATTATTTCTCGATCTAGACCACCTAGAGGGCTGAAATTTCAGGATTGTGATCTAGGAATCCTTCCCTTTCCATTGATGTGCCTATCTTTGAATAAGACCAATTTTACAACAAGTTATGGGCAAAAATCCATGTTCAAACTTAAAATGCGAATATCTCGCTTAATATGCGTCTAATTGGGTTAAAAGTCGGCACCTAGAGGGCAATTTTTGAACTCCATTATTTCTCGATCTAGACTACCTAGAGGGCTGAAATTTCAGGATTGTGATCTAGGAATCCTTCCCTTTCCATTGATGTGCCTATCTTTGAATAAGACCAATTTTACAACAAGTTATGGGCAAAAATCCATGTTCAAACTTAAAATGCGAATATCTCGCTTAATATGCGTCTAATTAGGTTAAAAGTCGGCACCTAGAGGGCAATTTTTGAACTCCATTATTTCTCGATCTAGACCACCTAGAGGGCTGAAATTTCAGGATTGTGATCTAGGAATCCTTCCCTTTCCATTGATGTGCCTATCTTTGAATAAGACCAATTTTACAACAAGTTATGGGCAAAAATCCATGTTCAAACTTAAAATGCGAATATCTCGCTTAATATGCGTCTAATTAGGTTAAAAGTCGGCACCTAGAGGGCAATTTTTGAACTCCATTATTTCTCGATCTAGACCACCTAGAGGGCTGAAATTTCAGGATTGTGATCTAGGAATCCTTCCCTTTCCATTGATGTGCCTATCTTTGAATAAGACCAATTTTACAACAAGTTATGGGCAAAAATCCATGTTCAAACTTACAATGCGAATATCTCGCTTAATTAGGTTAAAAGTCGGCACCTAGAGGGCAATTTTTGAACTCCATTATTTCTCGATCTAGACCACCTAGAGGGCTGAAATTTCAGGATTGTGATCTAGGAATCCTTCCCTTTGCATTGATGTGCCTATCTTTGAATAAGACCAATTTTACAACAAGTTATGGGCAAAAATCCATGTTCAAACTTAAAATGCGAATATCTCGCTTAATATGCGTCTAATTAGGTTAAAAGTCGGCACCTAGAGGGCAATTTTTGAACTCCATTATTTCTCGATCTAGACCACCTAGAGGGCTGAAATTTCAGGATTGTGATCTAGGAATCCTTCCCTTTCCATTGATGTGCCTATCTTTGAATAAGACCAATTTTACAACAAGTTATGGGCAAAAATCCATGTTCAAACTTAAAATGCGAATATCTCGCTTAATATGCGTCTAATTAGGTTAAAAGTCGGCACCTAGAGGGCAATTTTTGAACTCCATTATTTCTCGATCTAGACCACCTAGAGGGCTGAAATTTCAGGATTGTGATCTAGGAATCCTTCCCTTTCCATTGATGTGCCTATCTTTGAATAAGACCAATTTTACAACAAGTTATGGGCAAAAATCCATGTTCAAACTTAAAATGCGAATATCTCGCTTAATATGCGTCTAATTAGGTTAAAAGTCGGCACCTAGAGGGCAATTTTTGAACTCCATTATTTCTCGATCTAGACCACCTAGAGGGCTGAAATTTCAGGATTGTGATCTAGGAATCCTTCCCTTTCCATTGATGTGCCTATCTTTGAATATCTCGCTTAATATGCGTCTAATTGGGTTAAAAGTCGGCACCTAGAGGGCAATTTTTGAACTACATTATTTCTCGATCTAGACCACCTAGAGGGCTGAAATTTCAGGATTGTGATCTAGGAATCCTTCCCTTTCCATTGATGGGCCTATCTTTGAATAAGACCAATTTTACAACAAGTTATGGGCAAAAATCCATGTTCAAACTTAAAATGCGAATATCTCGCTTAATATGCGTCTAATTAGGTTAAAAGTCGGCACCTAGAGGGCAATTTTTGAACTACATTATTTCTCGATCTAGACCACCTAGAGGGCTGAAATTTCAGGATTGTGATCTAGGAATCCTTCCCTTTCCATTGATGGGCCCATCTTTGAATAAGACCAATTTTACAACAAGTTATGGGCAAAAATCCATGTTCAAACTTAAAATGCGAATATCTCGCTTAATATGCGTCTAATTAGGTTAAAAGTCGGCACCTAGAGGGCAATTTTTGAACTCCATTATTTCTCGATCTAGACCACCTAGAGGGCTGAAATTTCAGGATTGTGATCTAGGAATCCTTCCCTTTCCATTGATGTGCCTATCTTTTAATAAGACCAATTTTACAACAAGTTATGGGCAAAAATCCATGTTCAAACTTAAAATGCGAATATCTCGCTTAATATGCGTCTAATTAGGTTAAAAGTCGGCACCTAGAGGGCAATTTTTGAACTCCATTATTTCTCGATCTAGACCACCTAGAGGGCTGAAATTTCAGGATTGTGATCTAGGAATCCTTCCCTTTCCATTGATGTGCCTATCTTTGAATAAGACCAATTTTACAACAAGTTATGGGCAAAAATCCATGTTCAAACTTAAAATGCGAATATCTCGCTTAATATGCGTCTAATTGGGTTAAAAGTCGGCACCTAGAGGGCAATTTTTGAACTTCATTATTTCTCGATCTAGACCACGCAGAGGGCTGAAATTTCAGGATTGTGATCTAGGAATCCTTCCCTTTCCATTGATGTGCCTATCTTTGAATAAGACCAATTTTACAACAAGTTATGGGCAAAAATTAATGTTCAAACTTAAAATGCGAATATCTCGCTTAATATGCGTCTAATTGGGTTAAAAGTCGGCACCTAGAGGGCAATTTTTGAACTACATTATTTCTCGATCTAGGACATGCGAATGCGAATAAATTGTGATCTAGGAATCCTTCCCTTTCCATTGATGTGCCTATCTTTGAATAAGACCAATTTTACAACAAGTTATGGGCAAAAATCCATGTTCAAACTTAAAATGCGAATATCTCGCTTAATATGCGTCTAATTAGGTTAAAAGTCGGCACCTAGAGGGCAATTTTTGAACTTCATTATTCCTCGATCTAGACCACCTAGAGGGCTGAAATTTCAGGATTGTGATCTAGGAATCCTTCCCTTTCCATTGATGTGCCTATCTTTTAATAAGACCAATTTTACAACAAGTTATGGGCAAAAATCCATGTTCAAACTTAAAATGCGAATATCTCGCTTAATATGCGTCTAATTAGGTTAAAAGTCGGCACCTAGAGGGCAATTTTTGAACTACATTATTTTTCGATCTAGGCCACCTAGAGGGCTGAAATTTCAGGATTGTGATCTAGGAATCCTTCCCTTTCCATTGATGTGCCTATCTTTTAATAAGACCAATTTTACAACAAGTTATGGGCAAAAATCCATGTTCAAACTTAAACTGGAATATCTCGCTTAATATGCGTCTAATTAGGTTAAAAGTCGGCACCTAGAGGGCAATTTTTGAACTCCATTATTTCTCGATCTAGACCACCTAGAGGGCTGAAATTTCAGGATTGTGATCTAGGAATCCTTCCCTTTCCATTGATGTGCCTATCTTTGAATAAGACCAATTTTACAACAAGTTATGGGCAAAAATCCATGTTCAAACTTAAAATGCGAATATCTCGCTTAATATGCGTCTAATTAGGTTAAAAGTCGGCACCTAGAGGGCAATTTTTGAACTCCATTATTTCTCGATCTAGACCACCTAGAGGGCTGAAATTTCAGGATTGTGATCTAGGAATCCTTCCCTTTCCATTGATGTGCCTATCTTTGAATAAGACCAATTTTACAAGAAGTTATGGGCAAAAATCCATGTTCAAACTTAAAATGCGAATATCTCGCTTAATATGCGTCTAATTGGGTTAAAAGTCGGCACCTAGAGGGCAATTTTTGAACTTCATTATTTCTCGATCTAGACCACGCAGAGGGCTGAAATTTCAGGATTGTGATCTAGGAATCCTTCCCTTTCCATTGATGTGCCTATCTTTGAATAAGACCAATTTTACAACAAGTTATGGGCAAAAATTAATGTTCAAACTTAAAATGCGAATATCTCGCTTAATATGCGTCTAATTGGGTTAAAAGTCGGCACCTAGAGGGCAATTTTTGAACTACATTATTTCTCGATCTAGGACATGCGAATGCGAATAAATTGTGATCTAGGAATCCTTCCCTTTCCATTGATGTGCCTATCTTTGAATAAGACCAATTTTACAACAAGTTATGGGCAAAAATCCATGTTCAAACTTAAAATGCGAATATCTCGCTTAATATGCGTCTAATTAGGTTAAAAGTCGGCACCTAGAGGGCAATTTTTGAACTTCATTATTCCTCGATCTAGACCACCTAGAGGGCTGAAATTTCAGGATTGTGATCTAGGAATCCTTCCCTTTCCATTGATGTGCCTATCTTTTAATAAGACCAATTTTACAACAAGTTATGGGCAAAAATCCATGTTCAAACTTAAAATGCGAATATCTCGCTTAATATGCGTCTAATTAGGTTAAAAGTCGGCACCTAGAGGGCAATTTTTGAACTACATTATTTTTCGATCTAGGCCACCTAGAGGGCTGAAATTTCAGGATTGTGATCTAGGAATCCTTCCCTTTCCATTGATGCGCCTATCTTTGAATAAGACCAATTTTACAACAAGTTATGGGCAAAAATCCATGTTCAAACTTAAACTGGAGTATCTCGCTTAATATGCGTCTAATTAGGTTAAAAGTCGGCACCTAGAGGGCAATTTTTGAACTCCATTATTTCTCGATCTAGACCACCTAGAGGGCTGAAATTTCAGGATTGTGATCTAGGAATCCTTCCCTTTCCATTGATGTGCCTATCTTTGAATAAGACCAATTTTACAACAAGTTATGGGCAAAAATCCATGTTCAAACTTAAAATGCGAATATCTCGCTTAATATGCGTCTAATTGGGTTAAAAGTCGGCACCTAGAGGGCAATTTTTGAACTACATTATTTCTCGATCTAGGACATGCGAATGCGAATAAATTGTGATCTACGAATCCTTCCCTTTCCATTGATGTGCCTATCTTTGAATAAGACCAATTTTACAACAAGTTATGGGCAAAAATCCATGTTCAAACTTAAAATGCGAATATCTCGCTTAATATGCGTCTAATTGGGTCAAAAGTCGGCACCTAGAGGGCAATTTTTGAACTACATTATTTCTCGATCTAGGACATGCGAATGCGAATAAATTGTGATCTACGAATCCTTCCCTTTCCATTGATGTGCCTATCTTTGAAGAAGACCAATTTTACAACAAGTTATGGGCAAAAATCCATGTTCAAACTTAAAATGCGAATATCTCGCTTAATATGCGTCTAATTGGGTCAAAAGTCGGCACCTAGAGGGCAATTTTTGAACTACATTATTTCTCGATCTAGGACATGCGAATGCGAATAAATTGTGATCTAGGAATCCTTCCCTTTCCATTGATGTGCCTATCTTTGAATAAGACCAATTTTACAACAAGTTATGGGCAAAAATCCATGTTCAAACTTAAAATGCGAATATCTCGCTTAATATGCGTCTAATTGGGTTAAAAGTCGGCACCTAGAGGGCAATTTTTGAACTTCATTATTTTTCGATCTAGACCACCTAGAGGGCTGAAATTTCAGGATTGTGATCTAGGAATCCTTCCCTTTCCATTGATGTGCCTATCTTTGAATAAGACCAATTTTACAACAAGTTATGGGCAAAAATCCATGTTCAAACTTAAACTGGAGTATCTCGCTTAATATGCGTCTAATTAGGTTAAAAGTCGGCACCTAGAGGGCAATTTTTGAACTCCATTATTTCTCGATCTAGACCACCTAGAGGGCTGAAATTTCAGGATTGTGATCTAGGAATCCTTCCCTTTCCATTGATGTGCCTATCTTTGAATAAGACCAATTTTACAACAAGTTATGGGCAAAAATCCATGTTCAAACTTAAAATGCGAATATCTCGCTTAATATGCGTCTAATTGGGTTAAAAGTCGGCACCTAGAGGGCAATTTTTGAACTACATTATTTCTCGATC
Organism: Eupeodes luniger; assembly: GCA_951509635.1. Classification (NCBI taxonomy): domain Eukaryota; kingdom Metazoa; phylum Arthropoda; class Insecta; order Diptera; family Syrphidae; genus Eupeodes; species Eupeodes luniger. Next base: position 229,005,420 of record OX608073.1, read on the forward strand.
TAGGACATGCGAATGCGAATAAATTGTGATCTACGAATCCTTCCCTTTCCATTGATGTGCCTATCTTTGAATAAGACCAATTTTACAACAAGTTATGGGCAAAAATCCATGTTCAAACTTAAAATGCGAATATCTCGCTTAATATGCGTCTAATTGGGTCAAAAGTCGGCACCTAGAGGGCAATTTTTGAACTACATTATTTCTCGATCTAGGACATGCGAATGCGAATAAATTGTGATCTACGAATCCTTCCCTTTCCATTGATGTGCCTATCTTTGAATAAGACCAATTTTACAACAAGTTATGGGCAAAAATCCATGTTCAAACTTAAAATGCGAATATCTCGCTTAATATGCGTCTAATTGGGTCAAAAGTCGGCACCTAGAGGGCAATTTTTGAACTACATTATTTCTCGATCTAGGACATGCGAATGCGAATAAATTGTGATCTAGGAATCCTTCCCTTTCCATTGATGTGCCTATCTTTGAATAAGACCAATTTTACAACAAGTTATGGGCAAAAATCCATGTTCAAACTTAAAATGCGAATATCTCGCTTAATATGCGTCTAATTGGGTTAAAAGTCGGCACCTAGAGGGCAATTTTTGAACTTCATTATTTTTCGATCTAGACCACCTAGAGGGCTGAAATTTCAGGATTGTGATCTAGGAATCCTTCCCTTTCCATTGATGTGCCTATCTTTGAATAAGACCAATTTTACAACAAGTTATGGGCAAAAATCCATGTTCAAACTTAAAATGCGAATATCTCGCTTAATATGCGTCTAATTAGGTTAAAAGTCGGCACCTAGAGGGCAATTTTTGAACTCCATTATTTTTCGATCTAGGCCACCTAGAGGGCTGAAATTTAAGGATTGTGATCTAGGAATCCTTCCCTTTCCATTGATGTGCCTATCTTTGAATAAGACCAATTTTACAACAAGTTATGGGCAAAAATCCATGTTCAAACTTAAAATGCGAATATCTCGCTTAATATGCGTCTAATTAGGTTAAAAGTCGGCACCTAGAGGGCAATTTTTGAACTCCATTATTTCTCGATCTAGACCACCTAGAGGGCTGAAATTTCAGGATTGTGATCTAGGAATCCTTCCCTTTCCATTGATGTGCCTATCTTTGAATAAGACCAATTTTACAACAAGTTATGGGCAAAAATCCATGTTCAAACTTAAAATGCGAATATCTCGCTTAATATGCGTCTAATTGGGTCAAAAGTCGGCACCTAGAGGGCAATTTTTGAACTACATTATTTCTCGATCTAGGACATGCGAATGCGAATAAATTGTGATCTACGAATCCTTCCCTTTCCATTGATGTGCCTATCTTTGAATAAGACCAATTTTACAACAAGTTATGGGCAAAAATCCATGTTCAAACTTAAAATGCGAATATCTCGCTTAATATGCGTCTAATTGGGTTAAAAGTCGGCACCTAGAGGGCAATTTTTGAACTTCATTATTTTTCGATCTAGACCACCTAGAGGGCTGAAATTTCAGGATTGTGATCTAGGAATCCTTCCCTTTCCATTGATGTGCCTATCTTTGAATAAGACCAATTTTACAACAAGTTATGGGCAAAAATCCATGTTCAAACTTAAAATGCGAATATCTCGCTTAATATGCGTCTAATTAGGTTAAAAGTCGGCACCTAGAGGGCAATTTTTGAACTCCATTATTTTTCGATCTAGGCCACCTAGAGGGCTGAAATTTCAGGATTGTGATCTAGGAATCCTTCCCTTTCCATTGATGTGCCTATCTTTGAATTAGACCAATTTTACAACAAGTTATGGGCAAAAATCCATGTTCAAACTTAAAATGCGAATATCTCGCTTAATATGCATCTAATTGGGTTAAAAGTCGGCACCTAGAGGGCAATTTTTGAACTTCATTATTTTTCGATCTAGACCACCTAGAGGGCTGAAATTTCAGGATTGTGATCTAGGAATCCTTCCCTTTCCATTGATGTGCCTATCTTTGAATAAGACCAATTTTACAACAAGTTATGGGCAAAAATCCATGTTCAAACTTAAAATGCGAATATCTCGCTTAATATGCGTCTAATTAGGTTAAAAGTCGGCACCTAGAGGGCAATTTTTGAACTCCATTATTTCTCGATCTAGACCACCTAGAGGGCTGAAATTTCAGGATTGTGATCTAGGAATCCTTCCCTTTCCATTGATGTGCCTATCTTTGAATAAGACCAATTTTACAACAAGTTATGGGCGAAAATCCATGTTCAAACTTAAAATGCGAATATCTCGCTTAATATGCGTCTAATTAGGTTAAAAGTCGGCACCTAGAGGGCAATTTTTGAACTCCATTATTTCTCGATCTAGACCACCTAGAGGGCTGAAATTTCAGGATTGTGATCTAGGAATCCTTCCCTTTCCATTGATGTGCATATCTTTGAATAAGACCAATTTTACAACAAGTTATGGGCAAAAATCCATGTTCAAACTTAAAATGCGAATATCTCGCTTAATATGCGTCTAATTAGGTTAAAAGTCGGCACCTAGAGGGCAATTTTTGAACTCCATTATTTCTCGATCTAGACCACCTAGAGGGCTGAAATTTCAGGATTGTGATCTAGGAATCCTTCCCTTTCCATTGATGTGCCTATCTTTGAATAAGACCAATTTTACAACAAGTTATGGGCGAAAATCCATGTTCAAACTTAAAATGCGAATATCTCGCTTAATATGCGTCTAATTAGGTTAAAAGTCGGCACCTAGAGGGCAATTTTTGAACTACATTATTTTTCGATCTAGGCCACCTAGAGGGCTGAAATTTCAGGATTGTGATCTAGGAATCCTTCCCTTTCCATTGATGTGCCTATCTTTGAATAAGACCAATTTTACAACAAGTTATGGGCAAAAATCCATGTTCAAACTTAAAATGCGAATATCTCGCTTAATATGCGTCTAATTAGGTTAAAAGTCGGCACCTAGAGGGCAATTTTTGAACTCCATTATTTTTCGATCTAGGCCACCTAGAGGGCTGAAATTTCAGGATTGTGATCTAGGAATCCTTCCCTTTCCATTGATGTGCCTATCTTTGAATATCTCGCTTAATATGCGTCTAATTGGGTTAAAAGTCGGCACCTAGAGGGCAATTTTTGAACTACATTATTTCTCGATCTAGACCACCTAGAGGGCTGAAATTTCAGGATTGTGATCTAGGAATCCTTCCCTTTCCATTGATGGGCCTATCTTTGAATAAGACCAATTTTACAACAAGTTATGGGCAAAAATCCATGTTCAAACTTAAAATGCGAATATCTTGCTTAATATGCGTCTAATTAGGTTAAATGTCGGCACCTAGAGGGCAATTTTTGAACTCCATTATTTCTCGATCTAGACCACCTAGAGGGCTGAAATTTCAGGACTGTGATCTAGGAATCCTTCCCTTTCCATTGATGGGCCTATCTTTGAATAAGACTAATTTGACAACAAGTTATGGGCAAAAATCCATGTTCAAACTTAAAATGCGAATATCTCGCTTAATATGCGTCTAATTAGGTTAAAAGTCGGCACCTAGAGGGCAATTTTTGAACTACATTATTTCTCGATCTAGACCACCTAGAGGGCTGAAATTTCAGGATTGTGATCTAGGAATCCTTCCCTTTCCATTGATGGGCCTATCTTTGAATAAGACCAATTTTACAACAAGTTATGGGCAAAAATCCATGTTCAAACTTAAAATGCGAATATCTCGCTTAATATGCGTCTAATTAGGTTAAAAGTCGGCACCTAGAGGGCAATTTTTGAACTCCATTATTTCTCGATCTAGACCACCTAGAGGGCTGAAATTTCAGGATTGTGATCTAGGAATCCTTCCCTTTCCATTGATGTGCCTATCTTTGAATAAGACCAATTTTACAACAAGTTATGGGCAAAAATCCATGTTCAAACTTAAAATGCGAATATCTCGCTTAATATGCGTCTAATTAGGTTAAAAGTCGGCACCTAGAGGGCAATTTTTGAACTCCATTATTTCTCGATCTAGACCACCTAGAGGGCTGAAATTTCAGGATTGTGATCTAGGAATCCTTCCCTTTCCATTGATGTGCCTATCTTTGAATAAGACCAATTTTACAACAAGTTATGGGCGAAAATCCATGTTCAAACTTAAAATGCGAATATCTAGCTTAATATGCGTCTAATTAGGTTAAAAGTCGGCACCTAGAGGGCAATTTTTGAACTTCATTATTTTTCGATCTAGGCCACCTAGAGGGCTGAAATTTCAGGATTGTGATCTAGGAATCCTTCCCTTTCCATTGATGTGCCTATCTTTGAATAAGACCAATTTTACAACAAGTTATGGGCAAAAATTAATGTTCAAACTTAAAATGCGAATATCTCGCTTAATATGCGTCTAATCGGGTTAAAAGTCGGCACCTAGAGGGCAATTTTTGAACTACATTATTTCTCGATCTAGGACATGCGAATGCGAATAAATTGTGATCTAGGAATCCTTCCCTTTCCATTGATGTGCCTATCTTTGAATAAGACCAATTTTACAACAAGTTATGGGCAAAAATCCATGTTCAAACTTAAAATGCGAATATCTCGCTTAATATGCGTCTAATTAGGTTAAAAGTCGGCACCTAGAGGGCAATTTTTAAACTTCATTATTCCTCGATCTAGACCACCTAGAGGGCTGAAGTTTCAGGATTGTGATCTAGGAATCCTTCCCTTTCCATTGATGTGCCTATCTTTGAATAAGACCAATTTTACAACAAGTTATGGGCAAAAATCCATGTTCAAACTTAAAATGCGAATATCTTGCTTAATATGCGTCTAATTAGGTTAAATGTCGGCACCTAGAGGGCAATTTTTGAACTCCATTATTTCTCGATCTAGACCACCTAGAGGGCTGAAATTTCAGGACTGTGATCTAGGAATCCTTCCCTTTCCATTGATGGGCCTATCTTTGAATAAGACTAATTTGACAACAAGTTATGGGCAAAAATCCATGTTCAAACTTAAAATGCGAATATCTCGCTTAATATGCGTCTAATTGGGTTAAAAGTCGGCACCTAGAGGGCAATTTTTGAACTTCATTATTTCTCGATCTAGACCACGCAGAGGGCTGAAATTTCAGGATTGTGATCTAGGAATCCTTCCCTTTCCATTGATGTGCCTATCTTTGAATAAGACCAATTTTACAACAAGTTATGGGCAAAAATCCATGTTCAAACTTAAAATGCGAATATCTCGCTTAATATGCGTCTAATTAGGTTAAAAGTCGGCACCTAGAGGGCAATTTTTGAACTTCATTATTCCTCGATCTAGACCACCTAGAGGGCTGAAATTTCAGGATTGTGATCTAGGAATCCTTCCCTTTCCATTGATGTGCCTATCTTTTAATAAGACCAATTTTACAACAAGTTATGGGCAAAAATCCATGTTCAAACTTAAACTGGAGTATCTCGCTTAATATGCGTCTAATTAGGTTAAAAGTCGGCACCTAGAGGGCAATTTTTGAACTCCATTATTTCTCGATCTAGGACATGCGAATGCGAATAAATTGTGATCTACGAATCCTTCCCTTTCCATTGATGTGCCTATCTTTGAATAAGACCAATTTTACAACAAGTTATGGGCAAAAATCCATGTTCAAACTTAAAATGCGAATATCTCGCTTAATATGCGTCTAATTGGGTTAAAAGTCGGCACCTAGAGGGCAATTTTTGAACTACATTATTTCTCGATCTAGGACATGCGAATGCGAATAAATTGTGATCTACGAATCCTTCCCTTTCCATTGATGTGCCTATCTTTGAATAAGACCAATTTTACAACAAGTTATGGGCAAAAATCCATGTTCAAACTTAAAATGCGAATATCTCGCTTAATATGCGTCTAATTGGGTCAAAAGTCGGCACCTAGAGGGCAATTTTTGAACTACATTATTTCTCGATCTAGGACATGCGAATGCGAATAAATTGTGATCTAGGAATCCTTCCCTTTCCATTGATGTGCCTATCTTTGAATAAGACCAATTTTACAACAAGTTATGGGCAAAAATCCATGTTCAAACTTAAAATGCGAATATCTCGCTTAATATGCGTCTAATTGGGTTAAAAGTCGGCACCTAGAGGGCAATTTTTGAACTTCATTATTTTTCGATCTAGACCACCTAGAGGGCTGAAATTTCAGGATTGTGATCTAGGAATCCTTCCCTTTCCATTGATGTGCCTATCTTTGAATAAGACCAATTTTACAACAAGTTATGGGCAAAAATCCATGTTCAAACTTAAAATGCGAATATCTCGCTTAATATGCGTCTAATTAGGTTAAAAGTCGGCACCTAGAGGGCAATTTTTGAACTCCATTATTTCTCGATCTAGACCACCTAGAGGGCTGAAATTTCAGGATTGTGATCTAGGAATCCTTCCCTTTCCATTGATGTGCATATCTTTGAATAAGACCAATTTTACAACAAGTTATGGGCAAAAATCCATGTTCAAACTTAAAATGCGAATATCTCGCTTAATATGCGTCTAATTAGGTTAAAAGTCGGCACCTAGAGGGCAATTTTTGAACTCCATTATTTCTCGATCTAGACCACCTAGAGGGCTGAAATTTCAGGATTGTGATCTAGGAATCCTTCCCTTTCCATTGATGTGCCTATCTTTGAATAAGACCAATTTTACAACAAGTTATGGGCGAAAATCCATGTTCAAACTTAAAATGCGAATATCTCGCTTAATATGCGTCTAATTAGGTTAAAAGTCGGCACCTAGAGGGCAATTTTTGAACTACATTATTTTTCGATCTAGGCCACCTAGAGGGCTGAAATTTCAGGATTGTGATCTAGGAATCCTTCCCTTTCCATTGATGTGCCTATCTTTGAATAAGACCAATTTTACAACAAGTTATGGGCAAAAATCCATGTTCAAACTTAAAATGCGAATATCTCGCTTAATATGCGTCTAATTAGGTTAAAAGTCGGCACCTAGAGGGCAATTTTTGAACTCCATTATTTTTCGATCTAGGCCACCTAGAGGGCTGAAATTTCAGGATTGTGATCTAGGAATCCTTCCCTTTCCATTGATGTGCCTATCTTTGAATATCTCGCTTAATATGCGTCTAATTGGGTTAAAAGTCGGCACCTAGAGGGCAATTTTTGAACTACATTATTTCTCGATCTAGACCACCTAGAGGGCTGAAATTTCAGGATTGTGATCTAGGAATCCTTCCCTTTCCATTGATGGGCCTATCTTTGAATAAGACCAATTTTACAACAAGTTATGGGCGAAAATCCATGTTCAAACTTAAAATGCGAATATCTTGCTTAATATGCGTCTAATTAGGTTAAATGTCGGCACCTAGAGGGCAATTTTTGAACTCCATTATTTCTCGATCTAGACCACCTAGAGGGCTGAAATTTCAGGATTGTGATCTAGGAATCCTTCCCTTTCCATTGATGTGCCTATCTTTGAATAAGACCAATTTTACAACAAGTTATGGGCAAAAATCCATGTTCAAACTTAAAATGCGAATATCTCGCTTAATATGCGTCTAATTAGGTTAAAAGTCGGCACCTAGAGGGCAATTTTTGAACTCCATTATTTCTCGATCTAGACCACCTAGAGGGCTGAAATTTCAGGATTGTGATCTAGGAATCCTTCCCTTTCCATTGATGTGCCTATCTTTGAATAAGACCAATTTTACAACAAGTTATGGGCGAAAATCCATGTTCAAACTTAAAATGCGAATATCTAGCTTAATATGCGTCTAATTAGGTTAAAAGTCGGCACCTAGAGGGCAATTTTTGAACTTCATTATTTTTCGATCTAGGCCACCTAGAGGGCTGAAATTTCAGGATTGTGATCTAGGAATCCTTCCCTTTCCATTGATGTGCCTATCTTTGAATAAGACCAATTTTACAACAAGTTATGGGCAAAAATCCATGTTCAAACTTAAAATGCGAATATCTCGCTTAATATGCGTCTAATTGGGTTAAAAGTCGGCACCTAGAGGGCAATTTTTGAACTTCATTATTTCTCGATCTAGACCACCTAGAGGGCTGAAATTTCAGGATTGTGATCTAGGAATCCTTCCCTTTCCATTGATGTGCCTATCTTTGAATAAGACCAATTTTACAACAAGTTATGGGCAAAAATTAATGTTCAAACTTAAAATGCGAATATCTCGCTTAATATGCGTCTAATCGGGTTAAAAGTCGGCACCTAGAGGGCAATTTTTGAACTACATTATTTCTCGATCTAGGACATGCGAATGCGAATAAATTGTGATCTAGGAATCCTTCCCTTTCCATTGATGTGCCTATCTTTGAATAAGACCAATTTTACAACAAGTTATGGGCAAAAATCCATGTTCAAACTTAAAATGCGAATATCTCGCTTAATATGCGTCTAATTAGGTTAAAAGTCGGCACCTAGAGGGCAATTTTTGAACTTCATTATTCCTCGATCTAGACCACCTAGAGGGCTGAAGTTTCAGGATTGTGATCTAGGAATCCTTCCCTTTCCATTGATGTGCCTATCTTTGAATAAGACCAATTTTACAACAAGTTATGGGCAAAAATCCATGTTCAAACTTAAACTGGAATATCTCGCTTAATATGCGTCTAATTAGGTTAAAAGTCGGCACCTAGAGGGCAATTTTTGAACTCCATTATTTCTCGATATAGACCACCTAGAGGGCTGAAATTTCAGGATTGTGATCTAGGAATCCTTCCCTTTCCATTGATGTGCCTATCTTTGAATAAGACCAATTTTACAACAAGTTATGGGCAAAAATCCATGTTCAAACTTAAAATGCGAATATCTCGCTTAATATGCGTCTAATTAGGTTAAAAGTCGGCACCTAGAGGGCAATTTTTGAACTACATTATTTCTCGATCTAGGACATGCGAATGCGAATAAATTGTGATCTAGGAATCCTTCCCTTTCCATTGATGTGCCTATCTTTGAATAAGACCAATTTTACAACAAGTTATGGGCAAAAATTCATGTTCAAACTTAAAATGCGAATATCTCGCTTAATATGCGTCTAATTAGGTTAAAAGTCGGCACCTAGAGGGCAATTTTTGAACTACATTATTTTTCGATCTAGGCCACCTAGAGGGCTGAAATTTCAGGATTGTGATCTAGGAATCCTTCCCTTTCCATTGATGTGCCTATCTTTGAATAAGACCAATTTTACAACAAGTTATGGGCAAAAATCCATGTTCAAACTTAAAATGCGAATATCTCGCTTAGTATGCGTCTAATAAGGTTAAAAGTCGGCACCTAGAGGGCAATTTTTGAACTTCATTATTTCTCGATCTAGACCACCTAGAGGGCTGAAATTTCAGGATTGTGATCTAGGAATCCTTCCCTTTCCATTGATGTGCCTATCTTTGAATAAGACCAATTTTACAACAAGTTATGGGCAAAAATCCATGTTCAAACTTAAAATGCGAATATCTCGCTTAATATGCGTCTAATTAGGTTAAAAGTCGGCACCTAGAGGGCAATTTTTGAACTCCATTATTTTTCGATCTAGGCCACCTAGAGGGCTGAAATTTCAGGATTGTGATCTAGGAATCCTTCCCTTTCCATTGATGTGCCTATCTTTGAATTAGACCAATTTTACAACAAGTTATGGGCAAAAATCCATGTTCAAACTTAAAATGCGAATATCTCGCTTAATATGCGTCTAATTGGGTTAAAAGTCGGCACCTAGAGGGCAATTTTTGAACTTCATTATTTCTCGATCTAGGACATGCGAATGCGAATAAATTGTGATCTAGGAATCCTTCCCTTTCCATTGATGTGCCTATCTTTGAATAAGACCAATTTTACAACAAGTTATGGGCAAAAATCCATGTTCAAACTTAAAATGCGAATATCTCGCTTAATATGCGTCTAATTGGGTTAAAAGTCGGCACCTAGAGGGCAATTTTTGAACTACATTATTTCTCGATCTAGACCACCTAAAGGGCTGAAATTTCAGGATTGTGATCTAGGAATCCTTCCCTTTCCATTGATGTGCCTATCTTTGAATAAGACCAATTTTACAACAAGTTATGGGCAAAAATCCATGTTCAAACTTAAAATGCGAATATCTCGCTTAATATGCGTCTAATTAGGTTAAAAGTCGGCACCTAGAGAACAATTTTTGAACTCCATTATTTCTCGATCTAGACCACCTAGAGGGCTGAAATTTCAGGATTGTGATCTAGGAATCCTTCCCTTTCCATTGATGTGCCTATCTTTGAATAAGACCAATTTTACAACAAGTTATAGGCGAAAATCCATGTTCAAACTTAAAATGCGAATATCTCGCTTAATATGCGTCTAATTAGGTTAAAAGTCGGCACCTAGAGGGCAATTTTTGAACTACATTATTTTTCGATCTATGCCACCTAGAGGGCTGAAATTTCAGGATTGTGATCTAGGAATCCTTCCCTTTCCATTGATGTGCCTATCTTTGAATATCTCGCTTAATATGCGTCTAATTGGGTTAAAAGTCGGCACCTAGAGGGCAATTTTTGAACTACATTATTTCTCGATCTAGGACATGCGAATGCGAATAAATTGTGATCTAGGAATCCTTCCCTTTCCATTGATGTGCCTATCTTTGAATAAGACCAATTTTACAACAAGTTATGGGCAAAAATCCATGTTCAAACTTAAAATGCGAATATCTCGCTTAATATGCGTCTAATTGGGTTAAAAGTCGGCACCTAGAGGGCAATTTTTGAACTTCATTATTTCTCGATCTAGGACATGCGAATGCGAATAAATTGTGATCTAGGAATCCTTCCCTTTCCATTGATGTGCCTATCTTTGAATAAGACCAATTTTACAACAAGTTATGGGCAAAAATCCATGTTCAAACTTAAAATGCGAATATCTCGCTTAATATGCGTCTAATTGGGTTAAAAGTCGGCACCTAGAGGGCAATTTTTGAACTACATTATTTCTCGATCTAGACCACCTAAAGGGCTGAAATTTCAGGATTGTGATCTAGGAATCCTTCCCTTTCCATTGATGTGCCTATCTTTGAATAAGACCAATTTTACAACAAGTTATGGGCAAAAATCCATGTTCAAACTTAAAATGCGAATATCTCGCTTAATATGCGTCTAATTAGGTTAAAAGTCGGCACCTAGAGAACAATTTTTGAACTCCATTATTTCTCGATCTAGACCACCTAGAGGGCTGAAATTTCAGGATTGTGATCTAGGAATCCTTCCCTTTCCATTGATGTGCCTATCTTTGAATAAGACCAATTTTACAACAAGTTATAGGCGAAAATCCATGTTCAAACTTAAAATGCGAATATCTCGCTTAATATGCGTCTAATTAGGTTAAAAGTCGGCACCTAGAGGGCAATTTTTGAACTACATTATTTTTCGATCTATGCCACCTAGAGGGCTGAAATTTCAGGATTGTGATCTAGGAATCCTTCCCTTTCCATTGATGTGCCTATCTTTGAATATCTCGCTTAATATGCGTCTAATTGGGTTAAAAGTCGGCACCTAGAGGGCAATTTTTGAACTACATTATTTCTCGATCTAGACCACCTAGAGGGCTGAAATTTCAGGATTGTGATCTAGGAATCCTTCCCTTTCCATTGATGTGCCTATCTTTGAATAAGACCAATTTTACAACAAGTTATGGGCAAAAATCCATGTTCAAACTTAAAATGCGAATATCTCGCTTAATATGCGTCTAATTAGGTTAAAAGTCGGCACCTAGAGGGCAATTTTTGAACTACATTATTTCTTCGATCTAGACCAACTAGAGGGCTGAAATTTCAGGATTGTGATCTAGGAATCCTTCCCTTTCCATTGATGTGCCTATCTTTGAATAAGACCAATTTTACAACAAGTTATGGGCAAAAATCCATGTTCAAACTTAAAATGCGAATATCTCGCTTAATATGCGTCTAATTAGGTTAAAAGTCGGCACCTAGAGGGCAAATTTTGAACTCCATTATTTCTCGATCTAGACCACCTAGAGGGCTGAAATTTCAGGATTGTGATCTAGGAATCCTTCCCTTTCCAATGATGTGCCTATCTTTGAATAAGACCAATTTTACAACAAGTTATGGGCAAAAATCCATGTTCAAACTTAAAATGCGAATATCTCGCTTAATATGCGTCTAATTAGGTTAAAAGTCGGCACCTAGAGGGCAATTTTTGAACTCCATTATTCCTCGATCTAGACCACCTAGAGGGCTGAAATTTCAGGATTGTGATCTAGGAATCCTTCCCTTTCCATTGATGTGCCTATCTTTGAATAAGACCAATTTTACAACAAGTTATGGGCAAAAATCAATGTTCAAACTTAAACTGGAATATCTCGCTTAATATGCGTCTAATTGGGTTAAAAGTCGGCACCTAGAGGGCAATTTTTGAACTCCATTATTTCTCGATCTAGACCACCTAGAGGGCTGAAATTTCAGGATTGTGATCTAGGAATCCTTCCCTTTCCATTGATGTGCCTATCTTTGAATAAGACCAATTTTACAACAAGTTATGGGCGAAAATCCATGTTCAAACTTAAAATGCGAATATCTCGCTTAATATGCGTCTAATTAGGTTAAAAGTCGGCACCTAGAGGGCAATTTTTGAACTACATTATTTTTCGATCTAGGCCACCTAGAGGGCTGAAATTTCAGGATTGTGATCTAGGGATCCTTCCCTTTCCATTGATGTGCCTATCTTTGAATAAGACCAATTTTACAACAAGTTATGGGCAAAAATCCATGTTCAAACTTAAAATGCGAATATCTCGCTTAATATGCGTCTAATTAGGTTAAAAGTCGGCACCTAGAGGGCAATTTTTGAACTCCATTATTTCTCGATCTAGACCACCTAGAGGGCTGAAATTTCAGGATTGTGATCTAGGAATCCTTCCCTTTCCATTGATGTGCCTATCTTTGAATAAGACCAATTTTACAACAAGTTATGGGCAAAAATCCATGTTCAAACTTAAAATGCGAATATCTCGCTTAATATGCGTCTAATTAGGTTAAAAGTCGGCACCTAGAGGGCAATTTTTGAACTCCATTATTTTTCGATCTAGGCCACCTAGAGGGCTGAAATTTCAGGATTGTGATCTAGGAATCCTTCCCTTTCCATTGATGGGCCTATCTTTGAATAAGACCAATTTTACAACAAGTTATGGGCAAAAATCCATGTTCAAACTTAAAATGCGAATATCTCGCTTAATATGCGTCTAATTGGGTTAAAAGTCGGCACCTAGAGGGCAATTTTTGAACTTCATTATTTCTCGATCTAGACCACCTAGAGGGCTGAAATTTCAGGATTGTGATCTAGGAATCCTTCCCTTTCCATTAATGTGCCTATCTTTGAATAAGACCAATTTTACAACAAGTTATGGGCAAAAATCCATGTTCAAACTTAAAATGCGAATATCTCGCTTAATATGCGTCTAATTGGGTTAAAAGTCGGCACCTAGATGGCAATTTTTGAACTCCATTATTTCTCGATCTAGACCACCTAGAGGGCTGAAATTTCAGGATTGTGATCTAGGAATCCTTCCCTTTCCATTGATGGGCCTATCTTTGAATAAGACCAATTTTACAACAAGTTATGGGCGAAAATCCATGTTCAAACTTAAAATGCGAATATCTCGCTTAATATGCGTCTAATTAGGTTAAAAGTCGGCACCTAGAGGGCAATTTTTGAACTACATTATTTTTCGATCTAGGCCACCTAGAGGGCTGAAATTTCAGGATTGTGATCTAGGAATCCTTCCCTTTCCATTGATGTGCCTATCTTTGAATAAGACCAATTTTACAACAAGTTATGGGCAAAAATTAATGTTCAAACTTAAAATGCGAATATCTCGCTTAATATGCGTCTAATTGGGTTAAAAGTCGGCACCTAGAGGGCAATTTTTGAACTACATTATTTTTCGATCTAGGCCACCTAGAGGGCTGAAATTTCAGGATTGTGATCTAGGAATCCTTCCCTTTCCATTGATGTGCCTATCTTTGAATAAGACCAATTTAACAACAAGTTATGGGCAAAAATCTATGTTCAAACTTAAAATGCGAATATCTCGCTTAATATGCGTCTAATTGGGTTAAAAGTCGGCACCTAGAGGGCAATTTTTGGACTGAAATTTCAGGATTTTGATCTAGGAATCCTTCCCTTTCCATTGATGTTCCTATCTTTGAATAAGACCAATTTTACAACAAGTTATGGGCAAAAATCCATGTTCAAACTTAAAATGCGAATATCTCGCTTAATATGCGTCTAATTGGGTTAAAAGTCGGCACCTAGAGGGCAATTTTTGAACTCCATTATTTCTCGATCTAGACCACCTAGGGGGCTGAAATTTCAGGATTGTGATCTAGGAATCCTTCCCTTTCCATTGATGTGCCTATCTTTGAATAAGACCAATTTTACAACAAGTTATGGGCAAAAATCCATGTTCAAACTTAAAATGCGAATATCTCGCTTAATATGCGTCTAATAAGGTTAAAAGTCGGCACCTAGAGGCCAATTTTTGAGCTCCATTATTTCTCGATCTAGACCACCTAGAGGGCTGAAATTTCAAGATTGTAATCTAGGAATTCTTCCCTTTCCATTAATGTGCCTATCTTTGAATAAGACCAATTTTACAACAAGTTATGGGCAAAAATCCATGTTCAAACTTAAAATGCGAATATCTCGCTTAATATGCGTCTAATTAGGTTAAAAGTAGGCACCTAGAGGGCAATTTTTGAACTCCATTATTTCTCAATCGAGGCCACCCAGGCTAGAGGGCTGAAATTTCAGGATTGTGATCTAGGAATCCTTCCCTTTCCATTGATGTGCCTATCTTTGAATAAGACCAATTTTACAACAAGTTATGGGCAAAAATCCATGTTCAAACTTAAAATGCGAATATCTCGCTTAATATGCGTCTAATTAGGTTAAAAGTAGGCACCTAGAGGGCAATTTTTGAACTACATTATTTTTCGATCTAGGCCACCTAGAGGGCTGAAATTTCAGGATTGTGATCTAGGAATCCTTCCCTTTCCATTGATGTGCCTATCTTTGAATAAGACCAATTTTACAACAAGTTATGGGCAAAAATCCATTATTTCTCGATCACCTAGAGGGCTGAAATTTCAGGATTGTGATCTAGGAATCCTTCCCTTTCCATTGATGTGCCTATCTTTGAATAAGACCAATTTTACAACAAGTTATGGGCAAAAATCCATGTTCAAACTTAAAATGCGAATATCTCGCTTAATATGCGTCTAATTGGGTTAAAAGTCGGCACCTAGATGGCAATTTTTGAACTCCATTATTTCTCGATCTAGACCACCTAGAGGGCTGAAATTTCAGGATTGTGATCTAGGAATCCTTCCCTTTCCATTGATGGGCCTATCTTTGAATAAGACCAATTTTACAACAAGTTATGGGCAAAAATCCATGTTCAAACTTAAAATGCGAATATCTCGCTTAATATGCGTCTAATTAGGTTAAAAGTCGGCATCTAGAGGGCAATTTTTGAACTACATTATTTCTCGATCTAGGCCACCTAGAGGGCTGAAATTTCAGGATTGTGATCTAGGAATCCTTACCTTTCCATTGATGGGCCTATCTATGAATAAGACCAATTTTACAACAAGTTATGGGCAAAAATCCATGTTCAAACTTAAAATGCGAATATCTAGCTTAATATGCGTCTAATTAGGTTGAAAGTCGGCACCTAGAGGGCAATTTTTGAATTACATTATTTCTCAATCGAGGCCACCCAGACTAGAGGGCTGAAATTTCAGGATTGTGATCTAGGAATCCTTCCCTTTCCATTGATGTGCCTATCTTTGAATAAGACCAATTTTACAACAAGTTATGGGCAAAAATCCATGTTCAAACTTAAAATGCGAATACCTCGCTTAATATGCGTCTAACTAGGTTAAAAGTCGGCACCTAGAGGGCAATTTTTGAACTCCATTATTTCTCGATCTAGACCACCTAGGGGGCTGAAATTTCAGGATTGTGATCTAGGAATCCTTCCCTTTCCATTGATGTGCCTATCTTTGAATAAGACCAATTTTACAACAAGTTATGGGCAAAAATCCATGTTCAAACTTAAAATGCGAATATCTCGCTTAATATGCGTCTAATATGGTTAAAAGTCGGCACCTAGAGGCCAATTTTTGAACTCCATTATTTCTCGATCTAGACCACCTAGAGGGCTGAAATTTCAAGATTGTAATCTAGGAATTCTTCCCTTTCCATTAATGTGCCTATCTTTGAATAAGACCAATTTTACAACAAGTTATGGGCAAAAATCCATGTTCAAACTTAAAATGCGAATATCTCGCTTAATATGCGTCTAATTAGGTTAAAAGTAGGCACCTAGAGGGCAATTTTTGAACTCCATTATTTCTCAATCGAGGCCACCCAGGCTAGAGGGCTGAAATTTCAGGATTGTGATCTAGGAATCCTTCCCTTTCCATTGATGTGCCTATCTTTGAATAAGACCAATTTTACAACAAGTTATGGGCAAAAATCCATGTTCAAACTTAAAATGCGAATATCTCGCTTAATATGCGTCTAATTAGGTTAAAAGTAGGCACCTAGAGGGCAATTTTTGAACTACATTATTTTTCGATCTAGGCCACCTAGAGGGCTGAAATTTCAGGATTGTGATCTAGGAATCCTACCCTTTCCATTGATGTGCCTATCTTTGAATAAGACCAATTTAACAACAAGTTATGGGCAAAAATCCATGTTCAAACTTAAAATGCGAATGTCTCGCTTAATATGCGTCTAATTGGGTTAAAAGTTGGCACCTAGAGGGCAATTTTTGAACTCCATTATTTCTCGATCTAGACCACCTAGAGGGCTGAAATTTCAGGATTGTGATCTAGGAATCCTTCCCTTTCCATTGATGTGCCTATCTTTGAATAAGACCAATTTAACAACAAGTTATGGGCAAAAATCCATGTTCAAACTTAAAATGCGAATGTCTCGCTTAATATGCGTCTAATTTGGTTAAAAGTAGGCACCTAGAGGGCAATTTTTGAACTACATTATTTTTCGATCTAGACCACCTAGAGGGCTGAAATTTCAGGATTGTGATCTAGGAATCCTACCCTTTCCATTGATGTGCCTATCTTTGAATAAGACCAATTTAACAACAAGTTATGGGCAAAAATCCATGTTCAAACTTAAAATGCGAATATCTCGCTTAATATGCGTCTAATAAGGTTAAAAGTCGGCACCTAGAGGCCAATTTTTGAACTCCATTATTTCTCGATCTAGACCACCTAGAGGGCTGAAATTTCAAGATTGTAATCTAGGAATTCTTCCCTTTCCATTAATGTGCCTATCTTTGAATAAGACCAATTTTACAACAAGTTATGGGCAAAAATCCATGTTCAAACTTAAAATGCGAATATCTCGCTTAATATGCGTCTAATTAGGTTAAAAGTAGGCACCTAGAGGGCAATTTTTGAACTCCATTATTTCTCAATCGAGGCCACCCAGGCTAGAGGGCTGAAATTTCAGGATTGTGATCTAGGAATCCTTCCCTTTCCATTGATGTGCCTATCTTTGAATAAGACCAATTTTACAACAAGTTATGGGCAAAAATCCATGTTCAAACTTAAAATGCGAATATCTCGCTTAATATGCGTCTAATTAGGTTAAAAGTAGGCACCTAGAGGGCAATTTTTGAACTACATTATTTTTCGATCTAGGCCACCTAGAGGGCTGAAATTTCAGGATTGTGATCTAGGAATCCTACCCTTTCCATTGATGTGCCTATCTTTGAATAAGACCAATTTAACAACAAGTTATGGGCAAAAATCCATGTTCAAACTTAAAATGCGAATGTCTCGCTTAATATGCGTCTAATTGGGTTAAAAGTTGGCACCTAGAGGGCAATTTTTGAACTCCATTATTTCTCGATCTAGACCACCTAGAGGGCTGAAATTTCAGGATTGTGATCTAGGAATCCTTCCCTTTCCATTGATGTGCCTATCTTTGAATAAGACCAATTTAACAACAAGTTATGGGCAAAAATCCATGTTCAAACTTAAAATGCGAATGTCTCGCTTAATATGCGTCTAATTGGGTTAAAAGTAGGCACCTAGAGGGCAATTTTTGAACTACATTATTTTTCGATCTAGACCACCTAGAGGGCTGAAATTTCAGGATTGTGATCTAGGAATCCTACCCTTTCCATTGATGTGCCTATCTTTGAATAAGACCAATTTAACAACAAGTTATGGGCAAAAATCCATGTTCAAACTTAAAATGCGAATGTCTCGCTTAATATGCGTCTAATTGGGTTAAAAGTTGGCACCTAGAGGGCAATTTTTGAACTTCATTATTTCTCGATCTAGACCACCTAGAGGGCTGAAATTTCAGGATTGTTATCTAGGAATCCTTCCCTTTCCATTGATGTGCCTATCTTTGAATAAGACCAATTTTACAACAAGTTATGGGCAAAAATCCATGTTCAAACTTAAAATGCGAATATCTCGCTTAATATGCGTCTAATTAGGTTAAAAGTCGGCACCTAGAGGGCAATTTTTGAACTCCATTATTTCTCGATCTAGACCACCTAGAGGGCTGAAATCAGGATTGTGATCTAGGAATCCTTCCCTTTCCATTGATGTGCCTATCTTTGAATAAGACCAATTTTACAACAAGTAATGGGCGAAAATCCATGTTCAAACTTAAAATGCGAATATCTCGCTTAATATGCGTCTAATTGGGTTAAAAGTCGGCACCTAGAGGGCAATTTTTGAACTCCATTATTTCTCGATCTAGACCACCTAGAGGGCTGAAATTTCAGGATTGTGATCTAGGAATCCTTCCCTTTCCATTGATGTGCCTATCTTTGAATAAGACCAATTTTACAACAAGTTATGGGCGAAAATCCATGTTCAAACTTAAAATGCGAATATCTCGCTTAATATGCGTCTAATTGGGTTAAAAGTCGGCACCTAGAGGGCAATTTTTGAACTCCATTATTTCTCGATCTAGACCACCTAGAGGGCTGAAATTTCAGGATTGTGATCTAGGAATCCTTCCCTTTCCACTGATGTGCCTATCTTTGAATAAGACCAATTTTACAACAAGTTATGGGCAAAAATCCATGTTCAAACTTAAAATGCGAATACCTCGCTTAATATGCGTCTAACTAGGTTAAAAGTCGGCACCTAGAGGGCAATTTTTGAACTCCATTATTTCTCGATCTAGACCACCTAGGGGGCTGAAATTTCAGGATTGTGATCTAGGAATCCTTCCCTTTCCATTGATGTGCCTATCTTTGAATAAGACCAATTTTACAACAAGTTATGGGCGAAAATCCATGTTCAAACTTAAAATGCGAATATCTCGCTTAATATGCGTCTAATTAGGTTAAAAGTCGGCACCTAGAGGGCAATTTTTGAACTACATTATTTTTCGATCTAGGCCACCTAGAAGGCTGAAATTTCAGGATTGTGATCTAGGAATCCTTCCCTTTCCATTGATGTGCCTATCTTTGAATAAGACCAATTTTGCAACAAGTTATGGGCAAAAATCCATGTTCAAACTTAAAATGCGAATATCTCGCTTAATATGCGTCTAATTAGGTTAAAAGTCGGTACCTAGAGGGCAATTTTTGAACTCCATTATTGTTCGATCTAGACCACCTAGAGGGCTGAAATCAGGATTGTGATTTCCATTGATGTGCCTATCTTTGAATAAGACCAATTTTACAACAAGTTATGGGCGAAAATCCATGTTCAAACTTAAAATGCGAATATCTCGCTTAATATGCGTCTAATTGGGTTAAAAGTCGGCACCTAGAGGGCAATTTTTGAACTCCATTATTTCTCGATCTAGACCACCTAGAGGGCTGAAATTTCAGGATTGTGATCTAGGAATCCTTCCCTTTCCATTGATGTGCCTATCTTTGAATAAGACCAATTTTACAACAAGTTATGGGCGAAAATCCATGTTCAAACTTAAAATGCGAATATCTCGCTTAATATGCGTCTAATTAGGTTAAAAGTCGGCACCTAGAGGCCAATTTTTGAACTCCATTATTTCTCGATCTAGACCACCTAGAGGGCTGAAATTTCAGGATTGTGATCTAGGAATCCTTCCCTTTCCATTGATGTGCCTATCTTTGAATAAGACCAATTTTGCAACAAGTTATGGGCAAAAATCCATGTTCAAACTTAAAATGCGAATATATCGCTTAATATGCGTCTAATTAGGTTAAAAGTCGGCACCTAGAGGGCAATTTTTGAACTCCATTATTTCTCGATCTAGACCACCTAGAGGGCTGAAATTTCAGGATTGTGATCTAGGAATCCTTCCCTTTCCATTGATGTGCCTATCTTTGAATAAGACCAATTTTACAACAAGTTATGGGCAAAAATCCATGTTCAAACTTAAAATGCGAATATCTCGCTTAATATGCGTCTAATTAGGTTAAAAGTCGGCACCTAGAGGGCAATTTTTGAACTCCATTATTTCTCGATCTAGACCACCTAGAGGGCTGAAATTTCAGGATTGTGATCTAGAAATCCTTCCCTTTCCATTGATGTGCCTATCTTTGAATAAGACCAATTTTACAACAAGTTATGGGCAAAAATCCATGTTCAAACTTAAAATGCGAATATCTCGCTTAGTATGCGTCTAATAAGGTTAAAAGTCGGCACCTAGAGGGCAATTTTTGAACTACATTATTTTTCGATCTAGACCACCTAGAGGGCTGAAATTTCAGGATTGTGATCTAGGAATCCTTCCCTTTCCATTGATGTGCCTATCTTTGCATAAGACCAATTTAACAACAAGTTATGGGCGAAAATCCATGTTCAAACTTAAAATGCGAATATCTCGCTTAATATGCGTCTAATTGGGTTAAAAGTCGGAACCTAGAGGGCAATTTTTGAACTCCATTATTTCTCGATCTAGACCACCTAGAGGGCTGAAATTTCAGGATTGTGATCTAGGAATCCTTCCCTTTCCATTGATGTGCCTATCTTTGAATAAGACCAATTTTACAACAAGTTATGGGCGAAAATCCATGTTCAAACTTAAAATGCGAATATCTCGCTTAGTATGCGTCTAATAAGGTTAAAAGTCGGCACCTAGAGGGCAATTTTTGAACTACATTATTTTTCGATCTAGACCACCTAGAGGGCTGAAATTTCAGGATTGTGATCTAGGAATCCTTCCCTTTCCATTGATGTGCCTATCTTTGAATAAGACCAATTTTACAACAAGTTATGGGCAAAAATCCATGTTCAAACTTAAAATGCGAATATCTCGCTTAATATGCGTCTAATTAGGTTAAAAGTCGGCACCTAGAGGGCAATTTTTGAACTCCATTATATCTCGATCTAGACCACCTAGAGGGCTGAAATTTCAGGATTGTGATCTAGGAATCCTTCCCTTTCCATTGATGTGCCTATCTTTGAATAAGACCAATTTTACAACAAGTTATGGGCAAAAATCCATGTTCAAACTTAAAATGCGAATATCTCGCTTAGTATGCGTCTAATAAGGTTAAAAGTCGGCACCTAGAGGGCAATTTTTGAACTACATTATTTTTCGATCTAGACCACCTAGAGGGCTGAAATTTCAGGATTGTGATCTAGGAATCCTTCCCTTTCCATTGATGTGCCTATCTTTGAATAAGACCAATTTTACAACAAGTTATGGGCAAAAATCCATGTTCAAACTTAAAATGCGAATATCTCGCTTAGTATGCGTCTAATAAGGTTAAAAGTCGGCACCTAAAGGGCAATTTTTGAACTACATTATTTTTCGATCTAGACCACCTAGAGGGCTGAAATTTTAGGATTGTGATCTAGGAATCCTTCCCTTTCCATTGATGTGCCTATCTTTGAATAAGACCAATTTAACAACAAGTTATGGGCGAAAATCCATGTTCAAACTTAAAATGCGAATATCTCGCTTAATATGCGTCTAATTGGGTTAAAAGTCGGAACCTAGAGGGCAATTTTTGAACTCCATTATTTCTCGATCTAGACCACCTAGAGGGCTGAAATTTCAGGATTGTGATCTAGGAATCCTTCCCTTTCCATTGATGGGCCTATCTTTGAATAAGACCAATTTTACAACAAGTTATGGGCGAAAATCCATGTTCAAACTTAAAATGCGAATATCTCGCTTAATATGCGTCTAATTGGGTTAAAAGGTTGCACCTAGATGGCAATTTTTGAACTCCATTATTTCTCGATCTAGACCACCTAGAGGGCTGAAATTTCAGGATTGTGATCTAGGAATCCTTCCCTTTCCATTGATGGGCCTATCTTTGAATAAGACCAATTTTACAACAAGTTATGGGCAAAAATCCATGTTCAAACTTAAAATGCGAATATCTCGCTTAATATGCGTCTAATTAGGTTAAAAGTCGGCATCTAGAGGGCAATTTTTGAACTACATTATTTCTCGATCTAGGCCACCTAGAGGGCTGAAATTTCAGGATTGTGATCTAGGAATCCTTACCTTTCCATTGATGGGCCTATCTTTGAATAAGACCAATTTTACAACAAGTTATGGGCAAAAATCCATGTTCAAACTTAAAATGCGAATATCTAGCTTAATATGCGTCTAATTAGGTTGAAAGTCGGCACCTAGAGGGCAATTTTTGAATTACATTATTTCTCAATCGAGGCCACCCAGACTAGAGGGCTGAAATTTCAGGATTGTGATCTAGGAATCCTTCCCTTTCCATTGATGTGCCTATCTTTGAATAAGACCAATTTTACAACAAGTTATGGGCAAAAATCCATGTTCAAACTTAAAATGCGAATACCTCGCTTAATATGCGTCTAACTAGGTTAAAAGTCGGCACCTAGAGGGCAATTTTTGAACTCCATTATTTCTCGATCTAGACCACCTAGGGGGCTGAAATTTCAGGATTGTGATCTAGGAATCCTTCCCTTTCCATTGATGTGCCTATCTTTGAATAAGACCAATTTTACAACAAGTTATGGGCAAAAATCCATGTTCAAACTTAAAATGCGAATATCTCGCTTAATATGCGTCTAATAAGGTTAAAAGTCGGCACCTAGAGGCCAATTTTTGAACTCCATTATTTCTCGATCTAGACCACCTAGAGGGCTGAAATTTCAAGATTGTAATCTAGGAATCCTTCCCTTTCCATTAATGTGCCTTTCTTTGAATAAGACCAATTTTACAACAAGTTATGGGCAAAAATCCATGTTCAAACTTAAAATGCGAATATCTCGCTTAATATGCGTCTAATTAGGTTAAAAGTAGGCACCTAGAGGGCAATTTTTGAACTCCATTATTTCTCAATCGAGGCCACCCAGACTAGAGGGCTGAAATTTCAGGATTGTGATCTAGGAATCCTTCCCTTTCCATTGATGTGCCTATCTTTGAATAAGACCAATTTTACAACAAGTTATGGGCAAAAATCCATGTTCAAACTTAAAATGCGAATATCTCGCTTAATATGCGTCTAATTAGGTTAAAAGTAGGCACCTAGAGGGCAATTTTTGAACTACATTATTTTTCGATCTAGACCACCTAGAGGGCTGAAATTTCAGGATTGTGATCTAGGAATCCTACCCTTTCCATTGATGTGCCTATCTTTGAATAAGACCAATTTAACAACAAGTTATGGGCAAAAATCCATGTTCAAACTTAAAATGCGAATGTCTCGCTTAATATGCGTCTAATTGGGTTAAAAGTAGGCACCTAGAGGGCAATTTTTGAACTACATTATTTTTCGATCTAGACCACCTAGAGGGCTGAAATTTCAGGATTGTGATCTAGGAATCCTACCCTTTCCATTGATGTGCCTATCTTTGAATAAGACCAATTTAACAACAAGTTATGGGCAAAAATCCATGTTCAAACTTAAAATGCGAATGTCTCGCTTAATATGCGTCTAATTGGGTTAAAAGTTGGCACCTAGAAGGCAATTTTTGAACTTCATTATTTCTCGATCTAGACCATCTAGAGGGCTGAAATTTCAGGATTGTGATCTAGGAATCCTTCCCTTTCCATTGATGTGCCTATCTTTGAATAAGACCAATTTTACAACAAGTTATGGGCAAAAATCCATGTTCAAACTTAAAATGCGAATACCTCGCTTAATATGCGTCTAACTAGGTTAAAAGTCGGCACCTAGAGGGCAATTTTTGAACTCCATTATTTCTTGATCTAGACCACCTAGGGGGCTGAAATTTCAGGATTGTGATCTAGGAATCCTTCCCTTTCCATTGATGTGCCTATCTTTGAATAAGACCAATTTTACAACAAGTTATGGGCGAAAATCCATGTTCAAACTTAAAATGCGAATATCTCACTTAATATGCGTCTAATTAGGTTAAAAGTCGGCACCTAGAGGGCAATTTTTGAACTACATTATTTTTCGATCTAGGCCACCTAGAAGGCTGAAATTTCAGGATTGTGATCTAGGAATCCTTTCCTTTCCATTGATGTGCCTATCTTTGAATAAGACCAATTTTGCAACAAGTTATGGGCAAAAATCCATGTTCAAACTTAAAATGCGAATATCTCGCTTAATATGCGTCTAATTAGGTTAAAAGTCGGTACCTAGAGGGCAATTTTTGAACTCCATTATTTTTCGATCTAGACCACCTAGAGGGCTGAAATCAGGATTGTGATCTAGGAATCCTTCCCTTTCCATTGATGTGCCTATCTTTGAATAAGACCAATTTTACAACAAGTTATGGGCGAAAATCCATGTTCAAACTTAAAATGCGAATATCTCGCTTAATATGCGTCTAATTGGGTTAAAAGTCGGCACCTAGAGGGCAATTTTTGAACTCCATTATTTCTCGATCTAGACCACCTAGAGGGCTGAAATTTCAGGATTGTGATCTAGGAATCCTTCCCTTTCCATTGATGTGCCTATCTTTGAATAAGACCAATTTTACAACAAGTTATGGGCGAAAATCCATGTTCAAACTTAAAATGCGAATATCTCGCTTAATATGCGTCTAATTAGGTTAAAAGTCGGCACCTAGAGGCCAATTTTTGAACTCCATTATTTCTCGATCTAGACCACCTAGAGGGCTGAAATTTCAGGATTGTGATCTAGGAATCCTTCCCTTTCCATTGATGTGCCTATCTTTGAATAAGACCAATTTTACAACAAGTTATGGGCGAAAATCCATGTTCAAACTTAAAATGCGAATATCTCGCTTAATATGCGTCTAATTAGGTTAAAAGTCGGCACCTAGAGGGCAATTTTTGAACTCCATTATTTCTCGATCTAGACCACCTAGAGGGCTGAAATTTCAGGATTGTGATCTAGGAATCCTTCCCTTTCCATTGATGTGCCTATCTTTGAATAAGACCAATTTTGCAACAAGTTATGGGCAAAAATCCATGTTCAAACTTAAAATGCGAATATCTCGCTTAATATGCGTCTAATTAGGTTAAAAGTCGGCACCTAGAGGGCAATTTTTCAACTCCATTATTTCTCGATCTAGACCACCTAGAGGGCTGAAATCAGGATTGTGATCTAGGAATCCTTCCCTTTCCATTGATGTGCCTATCTTTGAATAAGACCAATTTTACAACAAGTTATGGGCGAAAATCCATGTTCAAACTTAAAATGCGAATATCTCGCTTAATATGCGTCTAATTAGGTTAAAAGTCGGCACCTAGAGGCCAATTTTTGAACTCCATTATTTCTCGATCTAGACCACCTAGAGGGCTGAAATTTCAGGATTGTGATCTAGGAATCCTTCCCTTTCCATTGATGTGCCTATCTTTGAATAAGACCAATTTTACAACAAGTTATGGGCGAAAATCCATGTTCAAACTTAAAATGCGAATATCTCGCTTAATATGCGTCTAATTGGGTTAAAAGTCGGAACCTAGAGGGCAATTTTTGAACTCCATTATTTCTCGATCTAGACCACCTAGAGGGCTAAAATTTCAGGATTGTGATCTAGAAATCCTTCCCTTTCCATTGATGTGCCTATCTTTGAATAAGACCAATTTTACAACAAGTTATGGGCAAAAATCCATGTTCAAACTTAAAATGCGAATATCTCGCTTAATATGCGTCTAATTGGGTTAAAAGTCGGAACCTAGAGGGCAATTTTTGAACTCCATTATTTCTCGATCTAGACCACCTAGAGGGCTAAAATTTCAGGATTGTGATCTAGAAATCCTTCCCTTTCCATTGATGTGCCTATCTTTGAATAAGACCAATTTTACAACAAGTTATGGGCAAAAATCCATGTTCAAACTTAAAATGCGAATATCTCGCTTAGTATGCGTCTAATAAGGTTAAAAGTCGGCACCTAGAGGGCAATTTTTGAACTACATTATTTTTCGATCTAGACCACCTAGAGGGCTGAAATTTCAGGATTGTGATCTAGGAATCCTTCCCTTTCCATTGATGTGCCTATCTTTGAGTAAGACCAATTTTACAACAAGTTATGGGCAAAAATCCATGTTCAAACTTAAAATGCGAATATCTCGCTTAGTATGCGTCTAATAAGGTTAAAAGTCGGCACCTAGAGGGCAATTTTTGAACTACATTATTTTTCGATCTAGACCACCTAGAGGGCTGAAATTTCAGGATTGTGATCTAGGAATCCTTCCCTTTCCATTGATGTGCCTATCTTTGAATAAGACCAATTTAACAACAAGTTATGGGCGAAAATCCATGTTCAAACTTAAAATGCGAATATCTCGCTTAATATGCGTCTAATTGGGTTAAAAGTCGGAACCTAGAGGGCAATTTTTGAACTCCATTATTTCTCGATCTAGACCACCTAGAGGGCTGAAATTTCAGGATTGTGATCTAGGAATCCTTCCCTTTCCATTGATGTGCCTATCTTTGAATAAGACCAATTTTACAACAAGTTATGGGCGAAAATCCATGTTCAAACTTAAAATGCGAATATCTCGCTTAGTATGCGTCTAATAAGGTTAAAAGTCGGCACCTAGAGGGCAATTTTTGAACTACATTATTTTTCGATCTAGACCACCTAGAGGGCTGAAATTTCAGGATTGTGATCTAGGAATCCTTCCCTTTCCATTGGTGTGCCTATCTTTGAATAAGACCAATTTTACAACAAGTTATGGGCAAAAATCCATGTTCAAACTTAAAATGCGAATAACTCGCTTAATATGCGTCTAATTAGGTTAAAAGTCGGCACCTAGAGGGCAATTTTTGAACTCCATTATTTCTCGATCTAGACCACCTAGAGGGCTGAAATTTCAGGATTGTGATCTAGGAATCCTTCCCTTTCCATTGATGTGCCTATCTTTGAATAAGACCAATTTTACAACAAGTTATGGGCAAAAATCCATGTTCAAACTTAAAATGCGAATATCTCGCTTAGTATGCGTCTAATAAGGTTAAAAGTCGGCACCTAGAGGGCAATTTTTGAACTACATTATTTTTCGATCTAGACCACCTAGAGGGCTGAAATTTCAGGATTGTGATCTAGGAATCCTTCCCTTTCCATTGATGTGCCTATCTTTGAATAAGACCAATTTAACAACAAGTTATGGGCGAAAATCCATGTTCAAACTTAAAATGCGAATATCTCGCTTAATATGCGTCTAATTGGGTTAAAAGTCGGAACCTAGAGGGCAATTTTTGAACTCCATTATTTCTCGATCTAGACCACCTAGAGGGCTGAAATTTCAGGATTGTGATCTAGGAATCCTTCCCTTTCCATTGATGTGCCTATCTTTGAATAAGACCAATTTTACAACAAGTTATGGGCGAAAATCCATGTTCAAACTTAAAATGCGAATATCTCGCTTAATATGCGTCTAATTAGGTTAAAAGTCGGCACCTAGAGGGCAATTTTTGAACTCCATTATTTCTCGATCTAGACCACCTAGAGGGCTGAAATTTCAGGATTGTGATCTAGAAATCCTTCCCTTTCCATTGATGTGCCTATCTTTGAATAAGACCAATTTTACAACAAGTTATGGGCGAAAATCCATGTTCAAACTTAAAATGCGAATATCTCGCTTAATATGCGTCTAATTGGGTTAAAAGTCGGCACCTAGAGGGCAATTTTTGAACTCCATTATTTCTCGATCCAGACCACCTAGAGGGCTGAAATTTCAGGATTGTGATCTAGGAATCCTTCCCTTTCCATTGATGTGCCTATCTTTGAATAAGACCAATTTTACAACAAGTTATGGGCGAAAATCCATGTTCAAACTTAAAATGCGAATATCTCGCTTAATATGCGTCTAATTGGGTTAAAAGTCGGAACCTAGAGGGCAATTTTTGAACTCCATTATTTCTCGATCTAGACCACCTAGAGGGCTGAAATTTCAGGATTGTGATCTAGGAATCCTTCCCTTTCCATTGATGTGCCTATCTTTGAATAAGACCAATTTTACAACAAGTTATGGGCGAAAATCCATGTTCAAACTTAAAATGCGAATATCTCGCTTAGTATGCGTCTAATAAGGTTAAAAGTCGGCACCTAGAGGGCAATTTTTGAACTACATTATTTTTCGATCTAGACCACCTAGAGGGCTGAAATTTCAGGATTGTGATCTAGGAATCCTTCCCTTTCCATTGATGTGCCTATCTTTGAATAAGACCAATTTTACAACAAGTTATGGGCAAAAATCCATGTTCAAACTTAAAATGCGAATATCTCGCTTAATATGCGTCTAATTAGGTTAAAAGTCGGCACCTAGAGGGCAATTTTTGAACTCCATTATTTCTCGATCTAGACCACCTAGAGGGCTGAAATTTCAGGATTGTGATCTAGGAATCCTTCCCTTTGCATTGATGTGCCTATCTTTGAATAAGACCAATTTTACAACAAGTTATGGGCAAAAATCCATGTTCAAACTTAAAATGCGAATATCTCGCTTAGTATGCGTCTAATAAGGTTAAAAGTCGGCACCTAGAGGGCAATTTTTGAACTACATTATTTTTCGATCTAGACCACCTAGAGGGCTGAAATTTCAGGATTGTGATCTAGGAATCCTTCCCTTTCCATTGATGTGCCTATCTTTGAATAAGACCAATTTTACAACAAGTTATGGGCAAAAATCCATGTTCAAACTTAAAATGCGAATATCTCGCTTAGTATGCGTCTAATAAGGTTAAAAGTCGGCACCTAGAGGGCAATTTTTGAACTACATTATTTTTCGATCTAGACCACCTAGAGGGCTGAAATTTCAGGATTGTGATCTAGGAATCCTTCCCTTTAAATTGATGTGCCTATCTTTGAATAAGACCAATTTAACAACAAGTTATGGGCGAAAATCCATGTTCAAACTTAAAATGCGAATATCTCGCTTAATATGCGTCTAATTGGGTTAAAAGTCGGAACCTAGAGGGCAATTTTTGAACTCCATTATTTCTCGATCTAGACCACCTAGAGGGCTGAAATTTCAGGATTGTGATCTAGAAATCCTTCCCTTTCCATTGATGTGCCTATCTTTGAATAAGACCAATTTTACAACAAGTTATGGGCGAAAATCCATGTTCAAACTTAAAATGCGAATATCTCGCTTAATATGCGTCTAATTGGGTTAAAAGTCGGCACCTAGAGGGCAATTTTTGAACTCCATTATTTCTCGATCTAGACCACCTAGAGGGCTGAAATTTCAGGATTGTGATCTAGGAATCCTTCCCTTTCCATTGATGTGCCTATCTTTGAATAAGACCAATTTTACAACAAGTTATGGGCAAAAATCCATGTTCAAACTTAAAATGCGAATATCTAGCTTAATATGCGTCTAATTAGGTTAAAAGTCGGCACCTAGAGGCCAATTTTTGAACTCCATTATTTCTCGATCCAGACCACCTAGAGGGCTGAAATTTCAGGATTGTGATCTAGGAATCCTTCCCTTTCCATTGATGTGCCTATCTTTGAATAAGACCAATTTTACAACAAGTTATGGGCGAAAATCCATGTTCAAACTTAAAATGCGAATATCTCGCTTAATATGCGTCTAATTAGGTTAAAATTCGGCACCTAGAGGGCAATTTTTGAACTCCATTATTTCTCGATCTAGACCACCTAGAGGGCTGAAATTTCAGGATTGTGATCTAGAAATCCTTCCCTTTCCATTGATGTGCCTATCTTTGAATAAGACCAATTTTACAACAAGTTATGGGCAAAAATCCATGTTCAAACTTAAAATGCGAATATCTCGCTTAATATGCGTCTAATTGGGTTAAAAGTCGGCACCTAGAGGGCAATTTTTGAACTCCATTATTTCTCGATCTAGACCACCTAGAGGGCTGAAATTTCAGGATTGTGATCTAGGAATCCTTCCCTTTCCATTGATGTGCCTATCTTTGAATAAGACCAATTTTACAACAAGTTATGGGCAAAAATCCATGTTCAAACTTAAAATGCGAATATCTCGCTTAATATGCGTCTAATTAGGTTAAAAGTCGGCATCTAGAGGGCAATTTTTGAACTACATTATTTCTCGATCTAGGCCACCTAGAGGGCTGAAATTTCAGGATTGTGATCTAGGAATCCTTCCCTTTCCATTGATGTGCCTATCTTTGAATAAGACCAATTTTACAACAAGTTATGGGCGAAAATATATGTTCAAACTTAAAATGCGAATATCTCGCTTAATATGCGTCTAATTAGGTTAAAAGTCGGCACCTAGAGGCCAATTTTTGAACTCCATTATTTCTCGATCTAGACAACCTAGAGGGCTGAAATTTCAAGATTGTAATCTAGGAATCCTTCACTTTCCATTGATGTGCCTATCTTTGAATAAGACCAATTTTACAACAAGTTATGGGCAAAAATCCATGTTCAAACTTAAAATGCGAATATCTCGCTTAGTATGCGTCTAATAAGGTTAAAAGTCGGCACCTAGAGGGCAATTTTTGAACTCCATTATTTTTCGATCTAGGCCACCTAGAGGGCTGAAATTTCAGGATTGTGACCTAGGAATCCTTCCCTTTCCATTGATGTGCCTATCTTTGAATAAGACCAATTTTGCAACAAGTTATGGGCAAAAATCCATGTTCAAACTTAAAATGCGAATATCTCGCTTAATATGCGTCTAATTAGGTTAAAAGTCGGCACCTAGAGGGCAATTTTTGAACTCCATTATTTCTCGATCTAGACCACCTAGAGGGCTGAAATCAGGATTGTGATCTAGGAATCCTTCCCTTTCCATTGATGTGCCTATCTTTGAATAAGACCAATTTTACAACAAGTTATGGGCGAAAATCCATGTTCAAACTTAAAATGCGAATATCTAGCTTAATATGCGTCTAATTGGGTTAAAAGTCGGCACCTAGAGGGCAATTTTTGAACTCCATTATTTCTCGATCTAGACCACCTAGAGGGCTGAAATTTCAGGATTGTGATCTAGGAATCCTTCCCTTTCCATTGATGTGCCTATCTTTGAATAAGACCAATTTTACAACAAGTTATGGGCGAAAATCCATGTTCAAACTTAAAATGCGAATATCTCGCTTAATATGCGTCTAATTAGGTTAAAAGTCGGCAACTAGAGGGCAATTTTTGAACTCCATTATTTCTCGATCTAGACCACCTAGAGGGCTGAAATTTCAGGATTGTGATCTAGAAATCCTTCCCTTTCCATTGATGTGCCTATCTTTGAATAAGACCAATTTTACAACAAGTTATGGGCAAAAATCCATGTTCAAACTTAAAATGCGAATATCTCGCTTAATATGCGTCTAATTAGGTTAAAAGTCGGCACCTAGAGAGCAATTTTTGAACTCCATTATTTCTCGATCTAGACCACCTAGAGGGCTGAAATTTCAGGATTGTGATCTAGGAATCCTTCCCTTTCCATTGATGTGCCTATCTTTGAATAAGACCAATTTTACAACAAGTTATGGGCAAAAATCCATGTTCAAACTTAAAATGCGAATATCTCGCTTAATATGCGTCTAATTAGGTTAAAAGTCGGCACCTAGAGGACAATTTTTGAACTCCATTATTTTTCGATCTAGACCACCTAGAGGGCTAAAATTTCAGGATTGTGATCTAGGAATCCTTCCCTTTCGATTGATGGGCCTATCTTTGAATAAGACCAATTTTACAACAAGTTATGGGCAAAAATCCATGTTCAAACTTAAAATGCGAATATCTCGCTTAATATGCGTCTAATTAGGTTAAAAGTCGGCACCTAGAGGGCAATTTTTGAACTACATTATTTCTCGATCTAGGCCACCTAGAGGGCTGAAATTTCAGGGTTGTGATCTAGGAATCCTTCCCTTTCCATTGATGGGCCTATCTTTGAATAAGACCAATTTTACAACAAGTTATAGGCAAAAATCCATGTTCAAACTTAAAATGCGAATATCTCGCTTAATATGCGTCTAATTAGGTTAAAAGTCGGCATCTAGAGGGCAATTTTTGAACTACATTATTTCTCGATCTAGGCCACCTAGAGGGCTGAAATTTCAGGATTGTGATCTAGGAATCCTTCCCTTTCCATTGATGTGCCTATCTTTGAATAAGACCAATTTTACAACAAGTTATGGGTAAAAATCCATGTTCAAACTTAAAATGCGAATATCTCGCTTAATATGCGTCTAATTAGGTTAAAAGTCGGCACCTAGAGGGCAATTTTTGGACTGAAATTTCAGGATTTCGATCTAGGAATCCTTCCCTTTCCATTGATGTTCCTATCTTTGAATAAGACCAATTTTACAACAAGTTATGGGCAAAAATCCATGTTCAAACTTAAAATGCGAATATCTC
This sequence comes from Eupeodes luniger, assembly GCA_951509635.1. Classification (NCBI taxonomy): domain Eukaryota; kingdom Metazoa; phylum Arthropoda; class Insecta; order Diptera; family Syrphidae; genus Eupeodes; species Eupeodes luniger. The sequence continues at coordinate 229,038,125 of OX608073.1, forward strand.
GCTTAATATGCGTCTAATTAGGTTAAAAGTCGGCACCTAGAGGGCAATTTTTGAACTCCATTATTTCTCGATCTAGACCACCTAGAGGGCTGAAATTTCAGGATTGTGATCTAGGAATCCTTCCCTTTCCATTGATGTGCCTATCTTTGAATAAGACCAATTTAACAACAAGTTATGGGCAAAAATCCATGTTCAAACTTAAAATGCGAATATCTCGCTTAATATGCGTCTAATTAGGTTAAAAGTCGGCACCTAGAGGGCAATTTTTGAACTCCATTATTTCTCGATCTAGACCACCTAGAGGGCTGAAATTTCAGGATTGTGATCTAGGAATCCTTCCCTTTATATTGATGTGCCTATCTTTGAATAAGACCAATTTTACAACAAGTTATGGGCAAAAATCCATGTTCAAACTTAAAATGCGAATATCTCGCTTAATATGCGTCTAATTAGGTTAAAAGTCGGCACCTAGAGGGCAATTTTTGAACTCCATTATTTCTCGATCTAGACCACCTAGAGGGCTGAAATTTCAGGATTGTGATCTAGGAATCCTTCCCTTTATATTGATGTGCCTATCTTTGAATAAGACCAATTTTACAACAAGTTATGGGCAAAAATCCATGTTCAAACTTAAAATGCGAATATCTCGCTTAATATGCGTCTAATTAGGTTAAAAGTCGGCACCTAGAGGGCAATTTTTGAACTCCATTATTTCTCGATCTAGACCACCTAGAGGGCTGAAATTTCAGGATTGTGATCTAGGAATCCTTCCCTTTCCATTGATGGGCCTATCTTTGAATAAGACCAATTTTACAACAAGTGATGGGCAAAAATCCATGTTCAAACTTAAAATGTGAATATCTCGCTTAATATGCGTCTAATTTGGTTAAAAGTCGGCACCTAGAGGGAAATTTTTGAACTCCATTATTTCTCGATCTAGACCACCTAGAGGGCTGAAATTTCAGGATTGTGATCTAGGAATCCTTCCCTTTCCATTGATGTGCCTATCTTTGAATAAGACCAATTTTACAACAAGTTATGGGCAAAAATCTATGTTCAAACTTAAAATGCGAATATCTCGCTTAATATGCGTCTAATTAGGTTAAAAGTCGGCACCTAGAGGGCAATTTTTGGACTGAAATTTCAGGATTTCGATCTAGGAATCCTTCCCTTTCCATTGATGTTCCTATCTTTGAATAAGACCAATTTTACAACAAGTTATGGGCAAAAATCCATGTTCAAACTTAAAATGCGAATATCTCGCTTAATATGCGTCTAATTAGGTTAAAAATCGGCACATAGAGGGCAATTTTTGAACTCCATTATTTCTCGATCTAGACCACCTAGAGGACTGAAATTTCAGGATTGTGATCTAGGAATCCTTCCATTTCCATTGATGTGCCTATCTTTGAATAAGACCAATTTAACAACAAGTTATGGGCAAAAATCCATGTTTAAACTTAAAATGCGAATATCTCGCTTAATATGCGTCTAATTAGGTTAAAAGTCGGCACCTAGAGGGCAATTTTTGGACTGAAATTTCAGGATTTTGATCTAGGAATCCTTCCCTTTCCATTGATGTTCCTATCTTTGAATAAGACCAATTTTACAACAAGTTATGGGCGAAAATCCATGTTCAAACTTAAAATGCGAATATCTCGCTTAATATGCGTCTAATTAGGTTAAAAGTCGGCACCTAGAGGGCAATTTTTGGACTGAAATTTCAGGATTTTGATCTAGGAATCCTTCCCTTTCCATTGATGTGCCTATCTTTGAATAAGACCAATTTAACAACAAGTTATGGGCAAAAATCTATGTTCAAAACTTAAAATGCGAATATCTCGCTTAATATGCGTCTAACTGGATTAAAAGTCGGCACCTAGACGGCAATTTTTGAATTCCATTATTTCTCGATCTAGACCACCTAGAGGGCTGAAATTTCAGGATTGTGATCTAGGAATCCTTCCCTTTATATTGATGTGCCTATCTTTGAATAAGACCAATTTTACAACAAGTTATGGGCAAAAATCCATGTTCAAACTTAAAATGCGAATATCTCGCTTAATATGCGTCTAATTAGGTTAAAAGTCGGCACCTAGAGGGCAATTTTTGAACTCCATTATTTCTCGATCTAGACCACCTAGAGGGCTGAAATTTCAGGATTATGATCTAGGAATCCTTCCCTTTCCATTGATGGGCCTATCTTTGAATAAGACCAATTTAACAACAAGTTATGGGCAAAAATCCATGTTCAAACTTAAAATGCGAATATCTCGCTTAATATGCGTCTAATTAGGTTAAAAGTCGGCACCTAGAGGGCAATTTTTGAACTCCATTATTTCTCGATCTAGACCACCTAGAGGGCTGAAATTTCAGGATTGTGATCTAGGAATCCTTCCCTTTCCATTGATGGGCCTATCTTTGAATAAGACCAATTTTACAACAAGTTATGGGCAAAAATCCATGTTCAAACTTAAAATGCGAATATCTCGCTTAATATGCGTCTAATTAGGTTAAAAGTCGGCACCTAGAGGGAAATTTTTGAACTCCATTATTTCTCGATCTAGACCAACTAGAGGGCTGAAATTTCAGGATTATGAGACCAATTTTACAACAAGTTATGGGCAAAAATCCATGTTCAAACTTAAAATGCGAATATCTCGCTTAATATGCGTCTAATTGGGTTCAAAGTCGGCACCTAAAGGGCAATTTTTGAACTCCATTATTTCTCGATCTAGACCAACTAGAGGGCTGAAATTTCAGGATTATGAGACCAATTTTACAACAAGTTATGGGCAAAAATCCATGTTCAAACTTAAAATGCGAATATCTCGCTTAATATGCGTCTAATTGGGTTAAAAGTCGGCACCTAGAGGGCAATTTTTGAACTCCATTATTCCTCAATCTAGTCCACTGAGAGGGCTAAAATTTCAGGATTGTGACCTAGGTATCCTTCCCTTTCCATTGGTGTGCCTATCTTTGAATAAGACCAATTTTACAACAAGTTATGGGCAAAAATCCATGTTCAAACTTAAAATGCGAATATCTCGCTTTTTATGCGTCTAATTGGGTTAAAAGTCGGCACCTAGAGGGCAATTTTTGAACTCCATTATTTCTCGATCTAGACCACCTAGAGGGCTGAAATTTCAGGATTGTGATCTAGGAATCCTTCCCTCTCCATTGCTGTGCCTGTCTTTGAATAAGACCAATTTTACAACAAGTTATGGGCAAAAATCCATGTTCAAACTTAAAATGCGAATATCTCGCTTTTTATGCGTCTAATTGGGTTAAAAGTCGGCACCTAGAGGGCAATTTTTGAACTCCATTATTTCTCGATCTAGACCACCTAGAGGGCTGAAATTTCAGGATTGTGGTCTAGGAATCCTTCCCTTTCCATTGGTGTGCCTATCTTTGAATAAGACCAATTTTGCAACAAGTTATGGGCAAAAATCCATGTTCAAACTTAAAATGCGAATATCTCGCTTAATATGCGTCTAATTGGGTTAAAAGTCGGCACCTAGAGGGCAATTTTTGAACTCCATTATTTCCCGATCTAGTTCACCGAGAGGGCTAAAATTTCAGGATTGTGACCTAGGAATCCTTCCCTTTCCATTGGTGTGCCTATCTTTGAATAAGTCCAATTTTACAACAAGTTATGGGCAAAAATCCATGTTCAAACTTAAAATGCGAATATCTCGCTTAATATGCGTCTAATTGGGTTAAAAGTCGGCACCTAGAGGGCAATTTTTGAACTCCATTATTTCTCGATCTAGACCACCTAGAGGGCTGAAATTTCAGGATTGTGGTCTAGGAATCCTTCCCTTTCCATTGGTGTGCCTATCTTTGAATAAGTCCAATTTTACAATAAGTTATGGGCAAAAATCCATGTTCAAACTTAAAATGCGAATATCTCGCTTAATATGCGTCTAATTGGGTTAAAAGTCGGCACCTAGAGGGCAATTTTTGAACTCCATTATTTCTCGATCTAGACCACCTAGAGGGCTGAAATTTCAGGATTGTGGTCTAGGAATCCTTCCCTTTCCATTGGTGTGCCTATCTTTGAATAAGTCCAATTTTACAATAAGTTATGGGCAAAAATCCATGTTCAAACTTAAAATGCGAATATCTCGCTTAATATGCGTCTAATTGGGTTAAAAGTCGGCACCTAAAGGGCAATTTTCGAACTCCATTATTTCTCGATCTAGGCCACATAGAGGGCTGAAATTTCGGGATTGTAATCTAGGAATCCTTCCCTTTCCATTGATGTGTCTATCTTTGAATAAGACCAATTTTACAACAAGTTATGGGCAAAAATCCATGTTCAAACTTAAAATGTAAATATCTCGCTTAATATGCGTCTAATTAGGTTAAAAGTCGGCACCTATAGGGCAATTTTTGAACTCCATTATTTCTCGATCTAGACCACCTAGAGGGCTGAAATTTCAGGATTGTGATCTAGGAATCCTTCCCTTTCCATTGATGTGCCTATCTTTGAATAAGACCAATTTTACAACAAGTTATGGGCAAAAATTTATGTTCAAACTTAAAATGCGAATATCTCGCTTAATATGCTTCTAATGGGGTTAAAAGTCAGCACCTAAGGTGCAATTTTTGAACTCCATTATTTCTCGCTCTAAAACACCTAGAGGGCTGAAATTTCAGGATTGTGATCTAGGAATCCTTCCCTTTCCATTGCTGTGCCTTGTTATTTGAGGGAACTTTGATGGTATTTCAAGATTTAGAATTATGGTTTCATCAGATTTTAAGTAGTTGTTGAAAAATGCCAAAAACTTAGCAGTTGAATCATTAAAAACCAAATTCAGGTAATGTGAGCAACAGGGAAAGAAACATGCTCTTGGTTCAAGACTCTTAATTCTGTTTTGAACACCAGCCTATTTTCATCTCATGTTTGAACCATTACCATAACCTTGTCCTCTGCAATTGCTTGGAGATATGTCATGCAATTGAAGTTCACGTGAAATTAAATTAGTCAACCCTTCGCCAGTTTTGTCTTGAACTTTCAAAAACACTAAATTTTCTTCCCCAATATTGAATTCATTGCTTTTTTACTTCCCATAGGAAGTTATTGTAATCAATTTGATTTGTCGAATTGAAAATTTTGACATTTCTCGACGTTTCAAGATCCCTAGAGTCTAAATAAAAGATTTTTGGAGAGATGTCTATGCGTGTACGCAATGAAGAAAGGACCCTCACAAAAATTGAGTGGGTGGTGTTACTTACCATAGAAATTACAAAAGAAGAACATTTTGGTGAACCCAAAATATCTCACGAACCAGTAAAGCTAGCGACTTAAATTTAATTTTATATTATATATTGTGACGTGATACAAAACTAATAAAATTTTGAAAAAAAAAATCAACTAAAAATTTTTTTATAAATCAAAAAAACTTAAAAAAAAAACGATTTTATCTCCAAAACAATTTTATGCAACGAAGAATAACGTTTTTCACATCTGGTAAAATTTGAAGAAAAATCGAATTGATAGTATTTGTAACAAAAAATTAAAAAAAAAACATACATCATAAAAAGTTGGTACAAATGATTTCGACTTACGAAAAATTGGTAAACATTTATGTTCGATTCCCGATATATCGTGAATAAATGAAGATATTGACTTTAAAATGATTTAATTCTGTGCTTAATTTTGTTGTTAACGTAAGGTAATGGCCCTAGAATGTATTTTGTTATAATTATAGGAAATAAAAACTGCTACTAAAATTGGTAAAAATTGTTTTTGTTGACTAAAAATCTCGTTAACTGCAACTGATTTTGAAATCAAACTTATTTTATCACATGCAAAATATTGTTGGTGTTCAATTGACAAGTTTTTTTCACAAAACACGAAAACCTACAATATCAAAAACTAAAAAGGGTTTCCAACTGAAGTATAAGGACAACAAAGAAAGATATTGACTCCAAATATTGTATCTCATACAAAACATTGTTATGAATATTTTGTTTAAGTCTTAAGCAACACAAATCGACAAACGGGATGGGAAGTTATCAGGTATCATCTACATAGTTATCTAAGATGTTTAATCAATATATCAAATCTTCTTGATAGAGCTTAGAGTTTTAGCCACGCAATAATATCTCAAATTTCAAAACTTTCAAAGCGTAACGACTAATTCAAATCTTTCACAGTTGATGATTTTTTAAATGTAAACTATGCAAAAGACTGAGCTACCATGCAAAGGAAAAATAGAATTAAATGATTTAAATTTTATGAGCACTTCATTTTCTTAATTTACTCTGAAATTGCTTTAAAGTGTGGTATAGTTTAACCTTTCTAGTCACGCATAAACTCTAAGTTTTATATTTAATTTGGGTCAGTATGTTTAATTCCTTAATGTTTTCTTTAGAAATATTCTTCCGCGCTTATTTTATATACACTCTTTAATTACTCTTACTTATAATTTATACAAATGCTGTATCATTACGTCGGCGAATCGCAATGTTTCTATTAAACGCAAGGATTTCAACTTTTCGATTCAAATATGCAAATTTTATTAATTGCAACATGAGCTCATATGTAATGTCCTAGCGTCAAAGAACAACGTACCTTCACATCACACTGCCATGTAACTGTATTTATAATTAAAAAACGACCTGTTATGTTATTATGAACAATTCTATTTGCATACGAAATATTTTCATTTTTTTTTTCATGTTTAATACATTTTGCGTATTTTTAATTATTGATTCGTGTGCCAAACGAAGTTAACAGTCGCAGTGTGGACTTTTAAGGAACATAGACTGCATCAATTTTTAAACTAAACATTTTTACTGAATCGCCCATCATTTGTGAGACTTCCAGGAAGAATCGATATTGTGTTCGTGGAACTATGGGAGGAATTTTCGAGGCATCCAGAAATGCATCCTTCACAGAAAAAGATCCCTTTTTAAAGGGACAATGCAGAGCAGATTTATCCTTGAGTGCATTTTCGAACATGTAATTCAAAATTGGATCACGTTTTTCGCCACTTAGAAAACGACATAGATCTATGTTTTTCCATCGTTGAATGGTTCTAAATTTATTGTTCATTTTAGCCTTCAAATGGATATTTACAAATAAGTTGTGGCCGATAAGATCCTGATGCATTGTGAAATTAACATCAAACCAAGATCGATTGTGGATGCCAACATAAGTGGTGACAAATTTCTTATCGCTACTTGTTCGAACATTGAGAATTTCAATTATAGCTTCCTGTTGGATTAGGATAAAGAATTAAATGATTAAGTTCAATTTATAAGAGGTGCACATAATATTTATAAATACCGAAGAACAAAAGTGAATGATGACAATTATAGCAAAACCCACAACTGAGGTAATAAGTACACTGCACCCTTTGAAATACATTTTGAAAACATGAATAAAGTTATTTCTATAAAATATACCTTAATATCTCTCCTGCACGATAAAACTAAAGAGCGGAAAAATTCAACTTAATTTCGACATTAAAATAACGACTGATACTAATATTCATTATAAATATCATTACTTTGATATTTGTGTATGGGCCGGAACATCATTTAGTTTTATCTTGTGTGGGGCTTTTGAACACCCGATTGCATATGATATTTAGTATTTTATATGAGCTCATCTACTTAAGGTTTTATAGTCAAGCATTAAGTTTAAACTATATAAATTAAGTTAACTTAACTAATTAAATACATTAGAGGTCTACCAACGTCACTCGTTGGCAAAAAGCTGTTCAATAGAACAGTGTAAAGTGCCCTGCGGAGCTTGTGGCACCACACTTCCTAAGCCCATATCTTCCAATTCGGGCCGAAAATAATCGGTAATCATGGCACGATAACACTTTACAGAAACGTGAGTGTGTTCAGAAATTAAATAAAAATGTCAAGTCTCTATTGAAAAACCTGCTATTAGGTGCAACAGGAATAAGATCTTTTTTACTATGTTATAAGCAAATTTGATAGAAGCCAAAAAAGCTGTGGAATGTGGGTCAGAATATATAAGAAAATCTTTCAAGTGATAACAAAATCTACTAAGTACAGATTAAATAAATAAAATTTATTTAATAAATAAATAAATTTCGCGAAATTCTTTAGTAAAAATAATTGGGCTATATAAGAAACTGTTGTGCTATATTTATTTTTCTGAGAAGCACGATTCTCAGTTGGGTTTACCTGTTTATTCGCGTTATATTTCGTTTCCAGTGTAAATAAAAGAATTTTCTGTTTTTTTGTTTTACATATATTTAAGTCTAAAGTTTGCTTTAATATTAACAATTTTGTCTTAATGATTTACAAGATTAACTGATTTATATTTAAAATTTCAAGAATTAGCATTAGTTATTATTATTTATAACTATTGAAAAAGATATAGAAAGGAAAGATATCGAAAGTCGACCGCACGATCAGAATTCAAGATACAGAGTGAAAACGTCGATGGCTCGTCACCCGACACGACGAAACAGAAAAATGCAACATGAGCACAAGTGTGCTTGTTTGTAGTTGCTATAGGGTTCAATGCACGTTTAATGGGTTTGAAAAGGGAGTGCATTGATTGTTGAATATAGGAAAATGGAAAATGATGAACTGGGAATTTTGGGTTTGGTTTCAGTGTAGCAGGCAAAGAAATTGGAGAAGTTTAATGGATTGAAAAAGTGAATGGGTTTGGTTTAAGTGGAGCGATCGTTGATCGCGTGGTTGACAACATTGGAGTTGAATGGAATTTTTGTAGGTAATTAAAAGGAAATGATGAATATGGGAATTATAAGTGGGTCGGATATTGGTCAATCAAATCAAAAGGAAATGATGACTGTGGGAATTTGAAGTGGCAATGGGTTGAGTTGGTCAATCAAAGGAAATGATGACTGTGGGAATTTGAAGTGGCAATGGGTTGAATTGTAACGGGATAAGAAAGGATGATAAGGGAATGTTGTGAAGTACGCACTTTACAACACCTCCCCCCTTAAGAACGAAACTTGTACCTTGGAGTGGTGCGAGTTTCGGCTTTGCTGTGAGAAGATGGAATTGGGAGTGAACGAGATAGATTTGATGGGGCTAAACGAGGTTTTGGTATTGGTTCAGTTTCTACCGATGTTACTGAGGTTGAATCAACTTTTATTTGAAGAATTTGAACAAGAATTAGGAATTGATTTTGAACAAGAATTAGAATTTGTATTTTTATTTGAAGACTTTGAACAAGAATTAGGAATTGAAGATTTTGAAGACGAACTTGAATTTATGGATGGGGGACAAGAATTAGTAATTGACATTGAAGAAGACGAATTTGTATTTGCTGGTGAAGAACAAGATTTGGGATTTGACGATGTAGAAAAGGAGTTAGTATTTTCGGACGATGTAGGAGACGATATAGTAAATGGGTTAGGAGACGAATTAGAAGATGTTGCAGAAGACGAATCTTGAGAAGAATTAGAAGACGGTTTTGTATCTGAACGAAGAGTCATTTTTGCAATTCTGCTTAGGCAATCTGCATTTGTATTTTGTTCACCTTTTTTGTGAATGATTTCATATTCAAACTCCTCGAGCTGTAGGCGATATCTCATCATTCTAGAATTTATGTCTTTACAATTGTGTATATAAACTAGCGGTTTATGATCAGTGTAAAGTTGAAATTTTCTTCCATACAGATATGGTCGGAAATGTTTAACTGACCAAACGATAGCCAAAAGTTCTTTATCTGTAGTAGAATAATTTTTTTCACTTTTATTAAGAGTTCGTGATGCATAAGAGATAGGAAGGTCATTACCAACTTCACCTTGTGAAAGGACACTACCAATAGCAAAGTCACTAGCATCCGTTGTAAGAATGAAGTTTTTAGTAAAATCGGGATATTGGAGGAGTGGTGGATTAATAAGTTTTTCTTTTAATCCATGAAAAGAATTTGAACAAAGAGGAGTCCAGTCGAAGCGAACATCCTTTCGTAAAAGATTAGTAAGAGGTTTAGAAATTTTTGCAAAATCTTTTATGAAGCGCCGATAATAACCTGCAAGACCCAGGAAGCTTTTTATTTCTTTTGCGTTCTTGGGTTGTGCGAAATTTTTCACACATTCGATTTTTTGTGGATCAGGTTTAATACCGGATTCGTTTATGACATGTCCTAAATATGTGAGCTCAGTTCGCAAAAATTGACATTTATCAGGTTGCAATTTTAAGTTATGTATTTTAAGACGTTCGAAGATTTCTCTTAATTTTGAATTGTGTTCTTCTAAAGTCTTACCATATACCACAATGTCATCCATATAAACGAAAGTTTTTATACCTTGAAGTCCAGTCAAAACATTATTCATTAACCTTTGGAAGGTGGCTGGAGCACCTTTTAATCCATAAGGCATTCTAATGAATTCGTAATGACCAAAAGGAGAAGAGAAAGCGGTCTTTTCTCTATCTTCCGGGCGAACTTCGATTTGATGGAAGCCACTGGCTAGATCTAAAGTTGAGAAGAACTTTGAACTCCCTAACTGATCCAGAATATCAGTAATGTTAGGTAATGGAAATGCGTCACCGACAGTTTTGTCGTTGAGTTTGCGAAAATCGACAACGATTCTCCATTTCTTGTTACCATCTTTATCAGGTTTTTTCGGAACGACAATTAGTGGGAAATTCCACGGACTATTCGATAGTTGGATAATATTATCGTCCATCATCTCATGGATTTGTTTATTTACTTCTTGTCGTTGTGCTTCCGGCAACCTGTAGGGTTTTATATATGTAGTTGTAGCATCTTGTGTTATGATAGGATGTTGTACAGAGGAGGTATGGGTTAATTTATCTCCTTTTATAAAAAATAAGTCACTGTACAAGCAACATAAATCTAAAATAGAGTCCTTTTCATTTTTGGTCATGTGATCAGTCACGACTAGGTCTTGTATAGTTTTAATTCTTTCATAAGAAGCAGGATAGTGTTGAATTTGCAAAATATTGTAATTAGAGACTTCGTCAAATACTATATCATCAGTATTAAACTCAATGGGGGATTCAGAGGAGTTAACGACGGATATGTAAGAGATAGAACTATTGGCAGGAGTAATGCTATTGCCAATATATAATCCATTGGGGAATTGCTGGGAGAGGCATATACTATCCACATTAATGTCCTTGAGGACTGGAACAATGATTTCGGATCTAGGAGGAATATTAACTAGATTAGAAGGAATAAGATCATAGTCGATTAGGTAGTTTTCCCATGAGAAGGTAAGTATTTTGGTACCATAATTTATTTGAGCTTTATGGTCATCCAAGAAATTGTTACCTATTATTCCATCGGTACTGATGGGAAAGTTTTTATCTACTACATGGAAAGGGTAAGAAATTGTAACGTTTTTAGGGAGATTAATAAGCAGTTGTATAACTTCTTTGGTACGGATAACAGAATCAGTTATACCAGATAGGGAATGAATTATATTAGAGTCGATGGGTAATTCTGGTTTTATTTTATCTATTTTAATCAGACAAATTTCACTACCGCCATCGATTAGAAATTTAGAAGGTTTAGGATTTAGCAAGGTTTCAGAAGAAAGTTTAATTGAATCTACTCTACTTATATTATTTTTTAAATTTATGTGTAGGATGTGGCGAGAGGAGATTAAGTTTGGGTCCGAAGCCTGCCACTGGTTTCGGCCTCTGAACGGTTTTCCGAATGTTTGTTTACAGTTGAGGAGGAATTAGAATTAGAATTAGAATTAGTATTATTATTATTTTTTTTATTATTATTATATTCCCTTTTTCGACATTCGTTTATATGATGCCCGAGATTCTTACAGTAACTACAAGTAATAGTTACTTTCCTTACCTCACTTTTGAATGAAGGAAGCTGTTCCTTATTTTTCTTTAGATAGCACTGTTCGACGCTATGACCAGTTTTCTTACAAAAATTACAAGAGATTGGATTTTTAAGTTTTGATTGAAACGGGTTATATGAAGTAGTTTGGTTATTATAGGAAAATGCACTTTTTTCTTCTAGTACGGCAGCTTCTATGGCTTCCGTCAGGGTAGTAAATCTAGAAGCTTTGATGATGAGACTTATTTTAGGATTAAGACCTCTCTCAAAAGCTTTTAGAGCCGTTTTACTGTTGAGATTGATAATAACACTTGAACTTTCGGCGCCTTCACTAGCTATACAAGCATCATTCAAATTAGCTAAAGTCTGTTCCAATCTATTGGAATAAGAACGCACTGTCTCGTTTGTTCTTTGCTTTATGTGTATCAGTTCTAATTGGAGTTGGGACAGAGATTTGGTTTCTAAGAATTGTTGAACTAGTTTTTCCTTAAGGGATTCCCAGGTGGTGAATTCTGTGTATTTGACTATATTGTAAGCTATATACGCCTTTAGTCATAACTACTAATTCTTCGAATATTCCTTCATCAAAACCAGATCTGACAGAAAATGAAATCAAAACTATTCTTAAGGAATTTCATTCAAATCCCATTGGAGGACACTGTGGTGTCAACAGAACCTTTAAACGTATAAAATTATATCATAGTTGGAAAAATATGTTTCAAGATATAAAAAACTATATTAAAAATTGCGAACTCTGTCAGAAAAACAAAGTAACAAAATATACCATGGAACCTATGGTTATAACTTCAACTTCCAAATACCCCACATCTGACACCAATTTTTTGTTGTGCTATATTTATTTTTCTGAGAAGCACGATTCTCAGTTGGGTTTACCTGTTTATTCGCGTTATATTTCGTTTCCAGTGTAAATAAAAGAATTTTCTGTTTTTTTGTTTTACATATATTTAAGTCTAAAGTTTGCTTTAATATTAACAATTTTGTCTTAATGATTTACAAGATTATCTGATTTATATTTAAAATTTCAAGAATTAGCATTAGTTATTATTATTTATAACTATTGAAAAAGATATAGAAAGGAAAGATATCGAAAGTCGACCGCACGATCAGAATTCAAGATACAGAGTGAAAACGTCGATGGCTCGTCACCCGACACGACGAAACAGAAAAATGCAACATGAGCACAAGTGTGCTTGTTTGTAGTTGCTATAGGGTTCAATGCACGTTTAATGGGTTTGAAAAGGGAGTGCATTGATTGTTGAATATAGGAAAATGGAAAATGATGAACTGGGAATTTTGGGTTTGGTTTCAGTGTAGCAGGCAAAGAAATTGGAGAAGTTTAATGGATTGAAAAAGTGAATGGGTTTGGTTTAAGTGGAGCGATCGTTGATCGCGTGGTTGACAACATTGGAGTTGAATGGAATTTTTGTAGGAAATTAAAAGGAAATGATGAATATGGGAATTATAAGTGGGTCGGATATTGGTCAATCAAATCAAAAGGAAATGATGACTGTGGGAATTTGAAGTGGCAATGGGTTGAGTTGGTCAATCAAAGGAAATGATGACTGTGGGAATTTGAAGTGGCAATGGGTTGAATTGTAACGGGATAAGAAAGGATGATAAGGGAATGTTGTGAAGTACGCACTTTACAACAAAACCCTATCCCTTATAAGGACCGGTAAAATATATTTTCCCCAATTTTTAAAAAAAGAAGATATTGTTTTAGCGTATGGATAAAATGGTACAGATTTATTATACGTTTATTTTAACCCCACTTCGATTTTTACAAAACTGTGAAAGAAATTCAGAAATATGTATCTTTTAGGTAGGATGTACTTGAATGTCTAAAGGAATTTTCTTGACAGGGGTTTTTATCGTTGTAAAGGGCCTTGCACATGAGAGCGAATAACGAATGGACGAACAAGCGTGATTTTACTCATTTCAAAAAGTCAATCTCAAACAAAAACACATTGATATTATTGATATATTATAATTTAATAAGAAACCAATTGACACTAATGTTAGAATAATAAATTTTTCATTTTGTTCTCTTAAACAAGAAAATTTTGTAAAAAACAATTTGGCAGTAAGAGTAACGATTTGCAGTGTGGTTTCTACGAACTGTCAAATTCTAATCTATACCATCCACACTGCAGCGAATAAATTGTTCACGCGCGACTTAACCTTAAAATTATACCACTCTTGTTTTCTTTTTTGTGTGAAAGATCATGGCTGAGGAAAATATGGAGAAAAGTGTAATTATTCGTCGCTGTCTGCGAATAGAAATAAAGCTCATGTAAAATAAAAGTCAAAATATCAGAACATCCAAAGTTCGTAGTTCGTAGTTCATGTGCAAGATGCTTAACACCGAAACAGGATGGTAGTGTTAAGTTTGAGATTAGAGTAAACTCTAAAAAACTATGTATCAAAAGAGACTGGAAACTATTTGGCTTGAGGTCTTAAAACTCGAAACCCCTTTAAATTTAGTTTTACCATATAACTAGCTTTGAAGGAACCCAATAATATAGGCGTAATCTAGAGGACATTCACTTTACCAAACAATAATTAAATTAGAAAATTTTGGTTAACCACTAATATCCTACGAACCAACAATGCAATCGAGTTTGTATTCTAATTAAGCCTTTAGAAAGTCGCCCACAATTGATTTTGAACAGAAATTAATTAATAAAATGTTCAAAAAAGATAAAACAAAATACATGCTTGCCAGCTCGAATATTTTTAACAATAAAAAAAAAAGATATGACATGCTTGGAAAAATTTGACATTGTGTTTTAAAAATGATTAAGGACAAGTGTTCCAGTCTACAGGACCTATTTCCGACCTTTTTTTGACGCATGGGACCACTTTGGACCGTATGTCAACAATAACGCGCCGAATATTCTATTCCAAGGCGTAAATTGTCTTTGGCTTATCTGCGTAGACAATAGACAAGCGATTTCACACCATCCCCAAAAAAAATCCAGTGGTGTTGAGTCGCACGAGCTCGGCGAAAATCCTTGATCGAACCCTCCTAGTGGGTGCCGGGCGGACAATGTCACCACAGTTTTTGGTCTGTAGGTGTCAGACGGTGATAGCTAAGGTTAGATTGGATCGCTGTGTGGTTATGACTTCTTTTATAGCACAACTCACAGAAATCCTCTCTCACCATAGATCCAAGGTTCCTAGTTTCAGTGGTGGTGTGAGCTAGTAAATCCGTGCCCAAGAATTAAAGGTTGAGGGATAAATCAACCATGAACGAGCTCAGCCGGAGGCCTGTGGTGGGTAACGGTTTTTGTTGTTATACCTTCCCTCGGTATGCGGCTCTGCCGAGGGTGACCTTTCCTTTCCGTCTTACTCGTGGGAACCAAATCTAATTTCTCAATCATGTCTTCGTCCAATTTATATGTTAAAACCCCATCCATCGAGTCCGAGGATGAACTCCTGGCATCCAGTCAGGATACTATTGTAGGTAGCTCAGGGGAAGCTAGAGACGCTAGCACCTCAGAGCAGGCTACACTTAGAGGTAACACGGGAGGTACTAGTACCCCTGTGCTTCAGCATCCCTCTCAAAAAACGCCCGTAATTTCAAGTAGCAAGGCTCGCCAGAGCAACGCTACCAAGCCCAACAAGCACTCTCCTGCGGATCAGCTCAGGATCAAGTACAGGAAGGCTACTTTCATTCTTGGCAAGATTGCCGAAAACGAAAAAGCCGGAAAGGTTCATGAGCGTGATGCTGCCGACAAAATAAAATACCAGAAAGTTGTTGAAGAATTCAACAGTCGGGAGAAGAGTGCGCTACCCAGCAAAAAAGAAAAGTCCACCAAGAGGAACAGGTCTCTGGAGGAGGAGAAGCCACCTCAAAAGAGAACCAAACTTGGTGGCAGTGTCAGAAAGGAGACTCCGAGGGCGACAGCGCAACCGCGTGCCTTGAGTGAGGTCGTTAGAGACAACCTCCAGGTGGCGATTGTAGATGAGCTCTCCACAGACAACAGAGCTCTGATGTCAGCGTGGAACTCAATCGAGGCCAAGCTCTCGGAATTGGTCTTCAAATACACCATCTCGGCAAAAGAAGGTCCCTATCCCAGCTTTGACTCCGGCGAAATGCTCAGGGGTTACAAAGTGATAAGGTGCGCAGACGACTTTTCAAGGGATTTCCTTGGCAAAGGAGTTGCTAAGATTAGCAACGACTGGAAGGGCTTGAAGCTCAAGCTCATTCCCGCCAGGGAGGTTCCTAGAAAACCATTGGCTCGCATCTTGTTGCCAGTGATGAGCATTAAGCCAACTGGAGCGGAGCTGATTAGGAGCCTTCAACGGCTAAATCCGCAGATTCCTATGAATGACTGGGTAGTCATCAAGACAGAGGAACCGCGCAAGAATAGCGCGGTCTATCTTCTGAGGATCTGCGAGGCTAGTCGCAAAGCAATAGAAGAGGCACATTGTAAGCTGAGGTTCGGCATCAAAAGTGTCTCCATAAAGATTCTGCAGAGTCAGGAAGTTGGCCCCACTCTGGGTGATGATAACGTCGAGGCAGACGATGTCACCATGCAGGTTGAAGCCCCCGGCGAGGCACTGGATCCTGGCCCTGCAGTTCCACCTGCAAATTAAAAACGACAGGCTACGCGCCATCCAGGCTAATCTGAAGCACTCCAAATGTGCCTCGGATAACCTGAGGATCTTCCTGAGTGAGGAGGATATAGATGTCGCCCTTATACAAGAGCCATGGGTTAATGGCCTCGCGATTAGAGGCCTTAATGACAGCCAATACGATTTATTCTACAAGCCCGACAATCAGAATCAAGGTAAGCCTAGAACTTGTATTTTAGCTAAAAAACACTTAAAAGCTTTTATGTGTCCAAACTATAGCACTTCGGACTTAACAGTTGTTAGGTTAGAGGGTAAACAAGCGGAGGGCTTGATTCTTGCATCATCATACATGGCGCATGACAAAGAGTCACCGCCTGAGGAGGTGCGTACTCTTGTGGCGGAGGCAAAATCCAGACAAACAAGCCTGCTTGTAGGGAGTGATGCGAACGCGAGGCACTCAATCTGGAGCAGCACGGAAATTAATGAGCGAGGTGAGTCTCTTTTTAATTATATAATTGAAAATAACTTGACTATATGTAACAGGGGCAATACTCCCACTTTTGTTTTTCCGAGTACGGACAACTCAGAAGGGTGGGAAGATGTGTTAGACGTTACATTTGTCAATATTTATGGCAACCTCTCCATCGAAAATTGGAGAGTATCTCTTCTTAACTCCTTTTCTGATCATAGACGGATTCTATTTGATCTTAAATTCGAAATAAAATCTCCTTCCCCCTATAGAAATCCAAGAAGAATTGACTGGAAGAAATTTAGCCAGATCTTTGGCTCAAAGTTGCGCAGTATACCGAACGCGAGTTACGACTCGGTAACAGATCTTGAGTTAGAGATTTCAAACTTCGAGGACTCTATAAACACCGCATTCAAAGTCTCTTGTCCGATAAGATACAGTAAGAAAACCTTTCCACCTTGGTGGAATGACGACTTATCTAATCTGAGGAAAATAACAAGAACCATTTTTAATATCTGCTATAAGCATAAATTTTATCAGCCTTATAAGGACTGCTTGAGAATATACAAGCGTTCTATAGCCCAAGCCAAAAAACAAGGATGGCAAGAGTACTGTCAGTCCATCGAAAACATCAAAGATTCGGCCAGGCTTAGTAGGGTTCTATCGAAAGAACATTCGAACCCCTCATTTCTTAAAAAACCAGATGGAAGCTGGACAGCATCTCCAATGGAGACATTAGAGCTACTAATGAACGTACACTTCCCAGGTTGTGCAGAAGAACCAACCGAATCCAATCCGACTTTCAACATGCCAACCTCCATAGAGCAGGTAAACGCCCTTATAACTAGAGAAAATATAGTCTGGGCTATTAAAACCTTCTCGCCGTACAAATCTCAAGGCCCTGATGGAATACTACCTATAATGCTGCAAAATCAGCTTGAATTAGTAGTACCACGGCTCGAGAGTATCTTTAAAGGTTGCCTCTTACTAAACCATGTCCCCATGTCTTGGAGGCAGGTAAGAGTGGTTTTCTTACCAAAAATTGGTAAAAGAGGGCATGAATCTGCCAAAGATTACCGACCTATAAGCCTTACTTCCTTTCTCCTTAAAACCCTGGAGAGAATCGTAGAATCTCACATAAGGAGAATTCTGAGTAGTTGTCCCCTATCTAACTCGCAACATGCCTACACGAGGGGCAGATCTACAGAGACTGCCCTTCACGAGGTAGTGAGAACGATAGAAAACACAATTCATTTCAAGGAATATACCCTAGCCACCTTCTTAGACGTAGAAGGAGCTTTCAACAATGTCCTAACTGAATCCATCGCTGAATCACTTGCAGACTTCGGTGTAGAGAACTATATTAGAAGGTGGATAATATCCATGCTAAGTAATAGGAGGATTCAATCAAAGTTAGGATATTCAACGTGTACCAAATATGCCAGCAGAGGAACACCTCAAGGAGGAGTATTGTCTCCTCTCCTATGGCTTTTGGTCATGAACAGCATTCTGGTAAAATTCGAGAGCAGTGGAGTGAAAGCGGTTGCGTACGCCGATGATTTGGTCATCCTGGTTTCAGGAAAATTTCTAAGCGTGATCAGTGAAATCACTAATATGGCTTTGAAGAAAGTAAGCACCTGGGCTGCGAGCTGCGGACTAGGTGTTAACAGCAACAAAACCGAGTTGATGCTTTTCACCACCAAAACCAAGGTACCACCCTTCACTCTACCTCGGTTAAACGGACAAGCACTATCATTGTCTTCCAGTGCTAAATATCTGGGCGTAATACTGGATACCAAATTAAACTGGAAACTTAACATCGAAGAGCGGGTAAGAAAGTCGTGTGTCGCCTTCTATGCCTGCAATAAAACATTCGGCAAAAAGTGGGGCCTTCAGTCAAAAATGATAAAATGGACATACACAGCCGTTGTAAGACCGATCCTGGTCTATGGGTCCATTGTGTGGTGGCCCGCTCTCAACAAAGCCTACATAGTAAACAAGCTTACAAAGGTGCAGAGAAATGCATGCGTAGGGATATCAGGGGCAATCAGGTCCTGTCCAACGGATGCACTCAACGTCATCCTGGACCTTCTTCCGATTGACCTCTTTATCAAATATCAGGTGTCCTGCAGTATCTTGAGACTCAAAGAAACAGGCTGCTGGGCACCTAGATCTTACGGGCACTGCAACCAAACAAGCCTGATACCATCAGACATCCTATCCACAACCACCGATTACTGCATCCCTACCCTAGACACCTCAAAGAATTTTAGAGTCTTGCTCCCGTCAAGAACCGACTGGGAGGAAGGCGTTGTGACGGAAGACTTCGACACAATTATCTTCACGGATGGTTCAAAGATGGAATGCGGTGTTGGTGCAGGAGTCTTCTGTGAATCTCTTGAGATTTCAAAAACCTATAGACTTCCCGATTTTGCCAGCGTGTTCCAGGCAGAATTGCTGGCGATAAGGGAAGCTTGTACAGCCCTTAAAAATATCCGTCAGAACCAAAATGTAGCCATACTAACAGACAGTCAGGCAGCTATTAAAGCCATTGATTCAGCTTTATCATCCTCTAAACTGGTCCAGCAATGTAAAGAGGCCCTAAAGGAACTGGATATGAGCGTCACTCTTATCTGGATACCGGGCCATAGGGGCTATGAGGGTAATGAGAAGGCAGATGAGCTAGCTAGGCAAGGATCAGCCCTTCACAACTCTCTGGCAGTGAGAGTATATGCTCCTCTTGGAGTTGTGAAGGGTAATATCCTGACCAAATACACATCAGAAGCAAATCATAGGTGGAGTAGTTTAACGAGTTGCGTTATATCCAGGAAAATCTGGCCCGCCTATAACAAACCAAAATCAATCAATTTAATTTCCAAACCAAGGCATGACATAGCCAGGATTGTCGCTACCTGCACAGGACATTGGCCTGTAGGTGAGCATGCGGCAATATTGGGTATACCACATAACTCTTTCTGCCGTAGCTGTGAGAACCGGGATGAAAAAGAAACAGTCCCACACTTTCTGTGCCACTGTCCGGCCCTGGCCAGGAAAAGAGCACTCCACTTGGGTAAGGAATTCTTCAACGGTATTGAGGAACTCGCAGAATTCAAGATCAAAGATTTGATCTCATACCTAAATAGCACAAAGTGGTTTTAACCCCCTCCTCCCTTATTTCTCCCTCACTAAATGGTACTATGAGATAATAGGCCGTAAGGTAGGAGAATAAAATTACATTTTATATTTTACATAGGACTGCACGTGCGGAACGTGCACCATCCATAGCCCATTTTCAAACCCATTCAGAATCTCACGAGGTATGGTATCAAAACGGCGCACTCAGCGCTAATTGTGTCCTGCGCGAAGCAGGACAGCCATTTCTACCTACCTACCTACCTGAGTCGCACGATCTGGGAGGACACGCCCGCCTTCGGCCAACGACGCAAAATGATGATGCGCTCACCAAAAGCTTCCTTCAAGAAATTGATGTTCCGGGCGATTCGAACCATTATTTTGGTAAGAAATTTGCACGATCATCAAACGTTGTTCATTAGTACGCCTATTCATTTTGAAATGGAAAATAAATTGAGGATTAATCAAATGACAGGTGTCAAAAATACAAACTCCGAAAAAAATGTTGCTAGATTGAAAACCACACGTCTTAAAAAAAACTCCCGTTTCATGCGTGAGAGTGATTTCAGGATGGCACTTCCAGCTTTTATACCGTTTCCTTATTACGTCAATGTGACAAATTATGTAATTCCACTTTAGAAGTTCCATACAAGGTGGCACAAAATGTATTATCCAGCATTAAGGCTAAGTTAAATATTTGTATTTCCTAAATTTTCCAGCAGAATTGACATTTGTACATATTTTCAAAAAAATGTATTTCAATGATGTGATGATCTTGGTGATAATTTGTCTAGTTTAAAATGAGGTTGGGATGCGACCCACACTGATAACTTCCCATCCCATCTGTCGAATTGCCTTGCTTAAAAGGATTGTAGGTCATCGAGTCTTGTTAAAAAAGTTGTCAGTTGAATTATTCTAAAGACATTTAAAATTACCAACAATATTTTGCATATGATAAAATAGTTTGATTTCAAAATCAATTTTTGTTAACGAGATTCTTAGTCGAAAACCAATTTTTACCAATTTCAGTAGCATTTCTAAAAAAATGTATTTCTTATGTAAACAAATACAATTTGGATGAATAAAATTAATTTATTTATTTAGTATTTATTTATTTATTCATTAATATCAGATTTAAAAATCTACAATAAGACTACTAGATAAATATTTACATGTGTACGATTTATTAAATTAACTTGAGTTAAATATAAATACTTAAAATATAATTAACATGAAAAATAGATACAAATAAAATATAAATAAAAATATATAATTAATTTGTTCATACATAATCAAAATATAAAATCAATTGAAATGAAAATACAGTAATAGTTTATTTTTCAAAGAAGATCTATTTAATTAAAAATCAAAATCAATACAATTTAAAATTAAGTTTGTTTCTTTGACACAGCGGGTTATTGGTTCATTGTTCGCGTAATTAACTCTGTGTACATCTTCTCGAAACAAACAACGTATTCGAAGTTGTCGCGATGGAGCATACAAATTTATTAAAGACAACCAAAAAAAGCATTTGATATGATATGATGAAATATCACTTAAAAACATCACAGAAAGCATTTTACGTCTATTTTCAGGTGATTGAATAGCTAAAAGTTGGCATCTACATAGTTTTGTATGATGGAGTTTCGATGTTGCACACAAATTTTTGAATAGTGAATCTTGTAAACTTTTTTTGGACCATTTCAATTCTCTTAGATTGAATGTTATAAAAAAGGGTTCCAGATTACACAACAGTATTCCAAGATTGGTCTAACATATGAGGTAAAAAGCGATTTGAGAGCGTTTGATAAAACCGAGCATGGAATTTGCTTTGGATACACTAAATTCAATGTGCTTTACAAAGTTAAGTTTAGGGTCAAAAACTACACCAAGGTGTTTCTTCTCCCTCATTCTTTCCAGAACTTGATTCTTAATTTTGTATTCAAATATGATCTCAGAAAAGTTGCGGCAAAAAAGAAAAACATTGACATTTAGCGACATTTAAATATAATTGGTTTTTCGTGCACCATTGGGATAATTTCGTAATATCGTCTTGTAAAAGATGACAGTCATTAATAGATTTTATGCAACGAAAAAACGTTAAGTCATCGGCGAAAAGAAGTTGACCAGAATTGAGGAAAATACTAGGTAAGTCATTTATAAAAATTAGGAAAAGAAGGGGTCCAAGATGGCTACCTTGGGGCACACCAGATGAAACCAAAATTGGTTTTGAGAGAACTTCGTCAATGCAAACAAATTGAATTCGACCCTTAATATAAGATTCCAACCATTTTAAGAACTTAGAATGAAAACCAAAGTTTTTCAATTTCTTCATTAAAATAGAGTGGCTTACTTTATCAAATGCCTTTGAAAAATCGGTATAAATAATTTTTTTTTTTTTTGATTTTTGAATAGGGTTTAAAAATGATTTCTTCCATGCTGGAAGAAATTCGCCATTCTTCAAAGAGCTATTAAAAGTTAGGAAAAGCGGTTCAGCTAGAGAAACAGCACATTTTTTAAGAAAAATATGTGGAATTTCGTCTGGACCTGGTTTATTGTCATCATTTAAACTCAAGAGTCCATCTTCAATTTCGGAAATATTTAATTCTAAACAACCAATATCTGTCTTACATTCAAAAGACAAATATTCGGCTGTCCATTCTGATTTGAAGTCAATATGGGTCCGATTTGTCAAATTGAAAATTTTGACATTTCTCGACGTTTCAAGACCCCTAGAGTCGAAATAAAAGAGTTTTATAAAGATGTCTGTGCGTGCGTGTGTACGTACGTTCGTACGTCCGTACGTTCGCGACGTTTTTTTCGTCGTCCATAGCTCAAGAACCAGAAGAGATATCGACTTCAAATAAATTTTGTTATACAGATAATAAGGCAGAAAGATGCAGAAAGGGCTCTCAAGAAAATTGCGTGGGTGGTTTTTTTACCATAGCAGTTTTAAAAAAAACTGAAAATTTTGGTTAATCTTGAATATCTCATGAACCAATGACGCTAGAGACTTGAGTTAAATTTTATATTATATATTGTAACGTGATACCAAACAAATATATTTTTTGGAAAAAATCCAATTAACGGTTTTTTTATAAATCAAAAAAACTGAAAAAAAATGTTGTCACCTCGAAAATTTTACGACTAAAATATGATTTTATCTCCAAAACAATTTTTTGCAACGAAGAATAATGTTTTTGATATCTAATAAAATTTTGAGAAAAATCTAATTGACAGTTTTTTTTATAAAAAATAAAAACCCAAAAAAAACATTACTCAAAGTTGGGAAAAATTGAATTTCGACTCAAATATCTTTTAAAAAACTTGAGACTAATAAGGCTTCAAACTTATTGTATCTTATAAGAAATATTGTTTTCAACATTAGGAAAAATTTTTAAATAAATCGAATTGACAGTTAAAAACCTAAAAAAAAAATTTATAAAATTGATTTTCGACCCAAATATCTTTTCAAAACTTTGAGATATTGGCTTTAAACTACTTCAATCTTTTAAAAAAATATTGTTGTCAACATTCAGTAAAATTTTGAAAAAAATCGAATCGACAGCTTTTGTACAAAAAAAAAATAAAAACCTAAAAAAAATTAACAAAAGTTGGTAAAAATTGATTTTCGACTCAAATATCTTTTCAAAAATTTCAGATAATGGCTTCTAACTAATTTTAACTTATAAGAAGTATTGTTTTCAATATTCGATACAATTTTGAGAAAAATCGAATTGAAAGTTTTTTTTTACAAAAAATAAAAACCTAAAAAAAAACAATACTAAAACTTGGTAAAAATTTACTTTCGACTCAAATAGCTTTTCAAAAATTACAAAAATTGGCTTCAAACATATTATATTTCACAGAAAATATTGTTTTCGATATTCATATATCAATTGATATACAAATCCAACAGTCCGTTTTTTCATACAAAAATAAAATCTACAAAAAATAGTACGCAAATTTTGGTAAAAATTGATACATAAGCTCGATAATAGGTGTCATAACCGGACACTGTCTAATAGGAAAGCACGCCACGAGTTTAGGCGTATTCTCAAATGATTTCTGCAGAAGCTGTATGGACGAGGAAGAGGAAGAAACAATTCTTCATCTTCTCTGCACATGCCCTGCTCTGGCTCGAAAACGCAAGAATTACCTAGGAGAATTCTTCTTTAAAGATCTAAACGATCTTAATCATATCGGCATAATCAGCCTCTCACGTTTCGAAAGAAACTCAAACTGGTTCCATTGAGCTTAGGAAGTAACCTCAAGATTCATGTGGTATCACAATGGGCCATTAAACTGGCCTAAATGTGTCCGTTTCCATCTTAGACAGCCACTATAACCTAACCTAACCTAACCATATAGTGCGTTTGGTTTGGTGGTTAATTTGTCATTTAGTATTTTGTCTTGTTCTAGTTTGTAAGCTTTGTAGATTTCATATTCTTCTATTGCGTCAAGTAATCTAACTTTTCTGCATATATATGTAATGTTTGTAAATTTGTTTCAATGTCGGTATAATTATACGAGATATCTAGATCCCAACATCAATTTTTACTATTGTTCCGTCCTATTTTTTGTAGATTTTAATTTTTTATAAAAAACACTGACTTTTGGATTTAAAAAAAAATACTAAATGTCGAAAACAATATTTTTGTTTAGTTTGAAGCCAATATTTTTAATTTTTGAAAAGATATTTTAGTCGAAAGTAATTTTTTGTAAAAAACTGTGGATTCGATTTTTCCCAAAATTTTATTGAATGTTGAAACAATATTTTTGTATAAGATAAAATTAGTTTTAAGCCAATATCTTAAATTTTTGAAAAGATATTTGAGTCTAAAATCAATTTTTACGAACTTTTAGTAATGTTTTTTTTAGGTTTTTATTTTTTATAAATAAACTGACAAATCGATTTTTCTCAAAATTTTACCATGTGTCAAAAATGTTATTCTTCGTGCATACAATTATTTTGGAGATACAATCATTTTTTGTTTAAAATATTCGAGGTGACAATTATTTCTTTCTTATTTTTTCATTTTTTTTTTTGATTTATAAAAAAACCGTTAGTTGGATTTTTTTTTTCCAAAAATATATTTGTTTTATTTCACGTTACAATATGTCACGTTACGATGTTATTACCTGGAAAACAAAATTATTTTAAAGTCAATATCTCTGACAGTTCTTGAGATATGGACGACCAAAAAAGGTATGGCGAATATATCTCTAAAAGCCTTTGATAATTCGAGTGACCTTGAAACGTGGAGAAATGCAAAAAAATTCAATTCGAAAAATCCGACCGATTACAATAACTTCTGATGGAAAGTTAAAAATGTCGCGTTTGGAACTAAAATATGGCATGTCATTGGTTTTCATCATTAAAAATTTTGTTTCGAAGTTTAAAATCGAGTGAGAGAGTCAAATTGTGTCGATTGATTGGTGTCGATATAAAGCTGATGAGTTGTAGATTTTTTCTACTAAGAAAATACATGATTTGAGCCAGAACTTTTCTTTTAGTTCATTTTAGCTTTTTACTTTGAACAGCTGAATTATGATTTCACATTTCGGAACATAATTGTTCCACTGAAAGCGTTCCATCTTTTTTTGTATCCTTCCTTTAGTTTTCCTTTCAATAATCATCTCTAACCTCAAATGATTTATTCCAATCTACACTATCTACACTATTTTATATTAGTTAGTTAGTTTATATAACTTTTTATTTAACTTGATTAATACAATGTAATATAACATTATTATGTTTTTTTAGCAGAAAGTCTTAAGGTTATGGCAGTAAGCCGTCTACCAGATTGACATTTTTTTTTGTATTGATAAACATTATTAATTATACAAATAAGTAATTTGAGTCATTT
This sequence comes from Eupeodes luniger, assembly GCA_951509635.1. Classification (NCBI taxonomy): domain Eukaryota; kingdom Metazoa; phylum Arthropoda; class Insecta; order Diptera; family Syrphidae; genus Eupeodes; species Eupeodes luniger. The sequence goes on from OX608073.1 coordinate 229,063,992, forward strand.
ATATTATAAAGAGAAAAGATTTGTATTTTTGTATGTAACGAATGAACTCAAAAAGTACTGGATCGATTTTAATAATTCTATTTTCATTAGAAAGCTACATTATCACTGAGTACTAAATTTAGTACTAGATTACTATAGAAATCTTTAGAAATTCCTATTAAAACCAACCAAAGGTGTAAAAAAATTAGACATAAAATGTCTTTCATCGCATACGCTGCGAAGAGTATTATTGATAGGACAAAAAAATGTTTTCTAATTTAGTGATTCATGGTCGTTTTAACTATCATGTTTATAACTTAAATATCTGTACCTATTTACATTTGTCTACCCGTGCGAAGCCGGGACGGGCCGCTAGTAAGCAATAAAGAAATGCTTAATTGTAATCAACAAATATTTATCCAATTACAGGAATTTTCAATGAAAGCTTTTCGACCAATCTGTCAAAAAAATTCCAATGATTCGTTTCAATGATGAAAACCAATGATAGTATATCTATCACCTAAACATGTATTCAATAATATTTTCATTTTATATTTTATAGATTTAAAATTTGAATGTGAATCGTAAACCTTTCCTATATGGACACATGTAAGTTAATCACCCATAAAATGCTTTATTCATTTAGCTAGGCATCTCAACTCGCTGCCTTTATTGAAATTCAAAACTTCTTATAATAACTTATTAAATATTGTGTCAAAGAAAAAACAAATAGATCCATTAGTTAGGCAGAGGTATAACCTTTTATGAAGTGAAATTAACGACATTTTTGACAACCATTCAACATAGATTGTGCCGTTCGTCATCTTTTAAAATGTTGCCTTAAACTTTTTCCTGCGATGATGGCGGGCGATGCAACGACAACAAGCAACAGCTCTCGAGCGAATGTAAAGCCATCATAAGTTTCAGTGCTGCAAATTACTGCAAACCATGTTTAAACTCAATCAGTGCCTTGTGCCTTGCTCGTTCGCACTTTGTACGGTCTCTCCCTGACGACTTTGCATGTACATTGTTTTTTAATTTTCATATTCGACTAATTAAATTTGTCTACTTCCGTCTGCCCCCCGTCGCATCGCATCGCCTATTATTGCCATCACTCGTGGCCCGTCATTCAATGCCGATATACTCGTAGCGGGTGTTGCGTGCAATGTACTAAAAGGGTGCGCGGAGTGATGGATATGATGATGATGATGGTTGGAGATGGAAGAGTGGGTGACGTCCTTCATTTGAAAGTCGCCAGCAATGCAACAATATCGCTTATTAAAACTTAAATTAACACACATTGGCAGCAATTAACGTCACTAAATTTGCATATTGAATCGGTCCAATGAAGCCACTTTCCAACGAAGTTCGTTGTTTTGACATATAGCATACGACATAATCTACATACCATACATTTTCGGGGTCAAGCCTTCAGTTGAAAAGGCGAAAGTTCGTTTATTCACACACAATGCGAATAATTAAGCACAAATGGTTACACTGAATCTGAATGGTTATGGTTTGGTTTAATTTGTTTTGTAACACGAGCTTATATTAAGTCAGAAGTCAGATGTCAGAAGTCAGAACAAACCTGGCATGTTATGCATATACGAGTTTGTAAAGAAGGAGAGAGAAAGAGCTATCAGTGAACACACTGAACACCGAAGTGCCTGGGGGCGTTCGAGAATGCATAAAGTAATTTTCTGCGTCATTTAATTAAGCTTCAGCAGCGTTTAAATGTTCCAAGCGGTTGCGTGGTGCGTGGTATAGTGGGGTAACTAAGAGGGTTTCATATGTCGAATCCATTCATATCTAGGGGTTGATTATATAAAATTCTCTCGTAATACCTGCGTTCATTCTAGTTTCGTTTGGGGATATGTGGTTTGTTTAGGTTTGATTTGGATATGGGTGTTTATGATGGGACTGGAATTGGATTTCCTTATTTTCCCAATGTATGTATTTATATTTTGAGTTTTGCCTCTAAATTATTGAGCAAAAGCCAAGACCTTCGCGTTAATCTGATTACAAATGAATATGATTCGATTTTTGGAGTTGCTATTAAGTGAAACTGATAGCTGGATGAAAATGTTTCAATTTCTGTTGAAATGTTTGGAAATGGATATTGATTGGATCTAACTTAACATAAGTCAAGATACAAGAATATTTCGAAAAATAAAAGGTATAGTTGTCTGTAATAGTTTTGAGGCGGTTGTTGTTATCAACAAATGCTTAGACAATTATTACCTTAATAAATATAGTGATATTTACTTCCGATTGTTCTATGAAAAGTTTTGATAAGATTTGTAATTGGCAAAACTTGGAGAGAAAAGTCACATTATCAATCAATTGTTGATGTTTGTGAAATTAATCATAGAAGCACAGGGAATAGGTTGATGTATTCAAGAACCATTGAAAGCAGCTGCAGAATGGGTAGAATCATAGAAACAAACAGAGCTAGTTTAACCAATATTTCTTAAAAGGGTTAATCTAAAACAAAGCTAATCAACATCAAGGTCGCCATTTCAGGTAAATGTACGACACGGAGATGCGTTGTGTGGGAAGCATGCATCATATATCCATAGCAAATTTTTTTTAAATAGGTCCAGTGAAAGATACGGCAAAACGTCGAGTACAACAAAGTAAACATTCTACTAAACCTTCATACGGTCAACCTTTGTACGAGGTGTGTTCAAAAAGTACCCGGAATTTTTAAATTTCGCGGGTCTGGAGAGTCCGAAGGTCAAATGATTTTTTGTATTGTGTTGATATACATGCCCCTAAAGTATGATGCAATTTTCAGCTATATTCACTGTTTACTTTGTCTGTGGTAGTTGCTAAGGTTCGCGTGTTTTTATGAGCTCGGCGATTTTTGCTAAAACTGCTGAATTTTGACCAAAAAAACAATCGCATGAACATCGCTCAGGAGCTGTTAAATGACGTCAACGACGATCCAAGTTTGCTTGAAAGGGTCATAACTGGTTATGAAACATGGGTGTACGGTTATGATGTCGAAACCAAAGCCCTATCGTCCACCTGGAAGCATCTAACGTCAAGAACGAAAAAAGCACGTCAAGTTCGATCAAATGTGAAGGTTTTTGCTTACTGTTTTCTTCGATTATAATGGTATAGTGCATCAAGAGTTCTTACCACAAGGTCGTACCGTTAAAAAGTAGTATTACCTTGAAGTTATGCGACGTTTGCGTGAAGCAATCCGAAAAAAACACTCAGATTTATGGAAAAACAGTTCATGGCTTTTGCACCACGATAACGCACCTGCTCACTCGTCGTTGCTTGTTCGTAATTTTTTGGCCAAAAACAATACCGTAGTCATGCCCCAACCTCCATATTCACCAGATATGGCTCCGTGTGACTTTTTCCTGTTTCCAAAGTTGAAGAGACCCATGAAAGGACGGCGTTTTCCTCGATTGAAGAAATAAAGGCAAAATCGCTGAGAAAGCTCGAGGACATATCAAAAAGTGAATATCAAGAGTCCTTCCAAGATTGGAAAAAATGCTGACATAAGTGTATTATATCTGTGAGTGACTACTTTGAAGGGGACCACATTGATGTAAACGAATAAATAAATATTTTTTTGAAAAAACGAAAATTCCGGGTACTTTTTGAACACACCTCGTATACACAAAAAATGGACCTGTTTCTCGGCTCTTTTGAAAAAAAAAAACGTTTGTCGAGTATTTGGTCTTGTGTACACAAATAGAGAAGAAGATATGACGGTGAGCTATATGATTTATATAAATATATGGTTACTCCCTTACTATGTCTGTTGCTATACAAAAACCGTAATTCGGCACATGCCTCGTTCAAAGGCCGACACTATCGAGTTGCGCATCCTTTACATGCCATCCTTTTCAGTAAAGGTGCAATCTTCCCTATTGTCTTCTACCATCGGCGTAAGCCGATTCACTAGGGCCTAGTGAATTACGACTCTCAACCATTCCTGTGTGCGAGTGATGTTGTCAGGAATGGAGGAGACCTACAGTTTTAAGCCGAATCCGAACGGCTAATTTGAGAAAGCACTTTTCATGACAAGAATTTTTCTTGTAGAATTTGTCAATTCCTCGCAAGAGGCAGTACCCGTGAAAAAAACTTTAGATGGCACAGACTGGGATCGAACCCAAGGCCTCTAGCATGACAGCCCAACGCACTAACCATCATGCCACGTTCACTACAGTTGTTAACTTGTCTGGTCTAAATTCTGAAACCGGTTTCCGGTCTTGTAGGATAGAGGAAAATGTCTTATAGGTTGTACCTACTCAACAACGTTAGGTTTATCCGTTTAATTGCTGCACTCAGTGATATCTTAATTTTGCATGCATTGGACATATACATATAGCCTTATACGCTAGTTTTCTGGCATCTCTTCTCGTTCCCATGCGTTCACTAACACTTTCACAACAACAACTTCCGCTCCTGGCGTTAACCTTTTATTCCAAAACACCACTTTCCAGTGACCTGATCCCTGGCAATGCTGGTAAATTAGACGATGATATATGTAATATGTAAATGTGACGATGATATCGGATAGCTGCTGTATTGCTTGGGCTCTGTAGAGAGTTCTTTCGTTACCTATGAACATTCTTGAGTAGTTCAACTATTGCCGTCGTTGTTCTGCTTGTTTTCCGACTTTCTGAGGCATGTTATACAATTTACAGTAATTTTTTTTTTGGGAAATAGTCATAACCACTATTCCACACCTTAGAGGACTGGCCTTACCATATTCACAAGGTTCAAAGAACCTGACAACTTGACACTCCGTGACAGAGACAGAGTTTCAACCAATGAAACTATCCAGCTGATGGTTTTCCGCCAGAAATATATGGTTCTTGTTCAAAAATTCAAGTTACATACGTCGGTTAATAGACAACAATGATAGAGTCTAGAGAATCACTCGTCCCGGTCAAAGATCAACGCAATATCGCTTGTTTTGAAAGACTAAAAACTACGTTCTCGGCATGTCAGGGGACGGAAAAGCATCGTGTCTGGTGTAAAGAAAATACACAGTTGCATTGCGGCGATGTTTCTTTATTTTTGAAATATTGCTCAACAATATCAACATTTTCTTCTCTCTTTCGAATTTCCACTTTAACTAAATTGTTCTAAGAAAAGAAATCTTTACACTATTGGAAGACATTATACTACTAATAATATCTTCCAACAAAACTACAGCTCCTGCGTCAGCTCCACATAATGTTTTTTTAAATATCCCTAGGTTCACATACCTAGCAATTTTCTTTTATCCGAGTGTGTGCGCATAAAAATCTGCATGAAAGTTTTTCCACTTCACACAACTCATTTTAAATTTTCCTTTATGTGAAAATCCAATTTGCTGACATGCAAGTGCAAAATAGATTTTGATTGATTCAATTTTTCTTCATTTGCTTTGTAAAAATAAAACATCTATAGGAAGATAGGTGGAAGGTGGCTACTGGGTATATATCAGCTATCCAACCAACCCTGCAAGTTATACGTTACTCGTATAAGAATATTACAGGAGTATGCCGATGCCGCATCCTTCTGGTATGGTTGGGTTTTGTGCGAAGAGAGCTCTTAAGATTGTATTTCTATTTTTAGTCCTTAGATTGAGATACTCGACTCGTATAGAAAAATGTATCGAAAGAATTTGAAGACCAGATATATGCCTTATATCTCTCACACTATACGTGTGAGATGTGGAATAAGTGTATATTTGGGAGACTAATAGGAATTTTATTTTATACAAAAATGGAACAATTTAATTTAGAAAGGTCACACTTGATACGGCTTATGTGGTGTGTAGACTGTAGGTAGGTGGGTATACTTGCATACATTCCATATATTGATTTTTGAGATATCGAAAAGTGAGGGAATTCCTCTTATAAAATGAAATGGAATTTGTAAAGGTTATGAAATTTTTTAAGAGTCTCTTTTTAGTGGGAAAAGCTAATAAAATCAACTTATAGATTGATCGAAATTTGTGTGATGTATTCTTTTGTTCGAGTGTCCTTTTACCTATTACAGTGAATAACGAAAATAATTAAATGGATTACAATAGTCTAGGACGTGAAGCTTTAAAAGGTTTTTGAGCAAAATTTTTAAATGTTATTTAGTGAAAAAGGTGAAAGCGGTAGGTAGGTAGAGATGGCAGTCACAAGCAGACCTTGCTGCGCGACTTAATTAGCACTGAAAAGCACTATTTTAGGACCATAAACTCGTTGGACCTATATGTATCGAAAAATAAAAAGATAATATTATGACAGATTTATATTGCAAAATTAGAGACCCTAGATACATTACGTCGGATTCAGAAAGAAAATCTGGTCAGGATCTTTAAGGAATGCCCTTCCAAAGCTTAACATTCTAGAACCGCCCACGGCAGGAAATTTACACAGAAAATGAATCACAGTTTCCTTTTCATGTTGGTCTCCGCAACCACGGTAGAGAGTATGGTGAGGGATACCCAGCTTTGCTGCATGCTCTCCTATCAGCCAATGTAAGTATTGCAGTGACCCTGGCTATATCATGCATGGGTATGCATAAAAGTTCAATAGAACGGTTTTTGTTATCGGTAGGCCTGGATATGGTACAGTCCGTTAGACTCTTCCAGCTTTTGTTGAATTCTGTCAGAAAAAGGGAGAAAATTTTGTCGATCATAGCTCTAATCTGCATATTTTCCCTTTTCCTCAAGTGACTTATGAAGGGCTGATACTTGCCGGGCCAACTCATCAGACCGTACATTTCCATCAATGCCACTATGCCCTTGATGTTAAGGCTGAATAGTTCATCCCGACATTGTTGGACCAGCATATATGCTGTTGTGGCCAAATTGATAGTAATAATAGCCGCCTGGCTGTCAGTGCAGATAGCCGTGTTTCTATATTTTGTGTTTAAGTTTGATTTGAGTATTTTGCATGTTTCTCTGATTGGTAGTAATTCCACTTGAAATACACTGGCACAATCAGGTAGCCGAAAAGATTTGGAGACATTTAAGGACTCAGAGAAGATACCTGACCCAAGTCCACACCCCATCTTTGACCCGTCAATAAAGATGGTGGTATCGAGGTATTACTTAACCATGCCATCCTCCCAATCCTTTCTGCGGAAAAGATGACTTTAAAATCTTTACTGAAGTTCAAGGCAGGGGTGCAGTAGTCGGAGTCCATCGCAAAAATATCCGGTGGAATCAGTTTGTTAGTGTTGTCATGCCCATAGGGTCTGTAAAAACAACAACTTGATTCTGTAAACTCTAGTGCACGATACTTAATATTAAATGTGTAGGTCTACTGGCAGGAGGTGTAGAATAACATTTAAAGCATCTGTTGGGCAGCATCAAAGAAGAAGAATACTAGCTATTCTTTGACCCTTCCTTAGTTTCTCAATATTGTATTTCTTGTTAAGCGTAGGCCACCACACAATCAATCAATATGACAAAATAACACGTACAACGGCTGTTTACGTCCACAAAATCATCTTTGATTGAAGGCCCCACTTTTTACCAAAAGCTTTTCTGAAGGCGTAAAAGGCAATGCAGGCCTTCTTTACCCGTACTTCGATGTTTACTTTCCAGTTTAGTTTGGAATCTAGAATGACTCCTAGATATGTCGCGCTGGAGGATAAAGATAGTATTTGATTGTTCAGTCAGGGTAGGGTGAAGGCAGGTATAGGCTAACTTTCTTCAGAGCCATCTCCGAGCTTTCCCGACACCAGTAAAACCAAATCATCAGCGAAAGTTACCGCGTTTACTCCAAAACTTATAACTTTATGAGGATTTTATTCATGACTAAAATCTATAAGAGCGGGGAGAGAACACCGCCCTGGGGTGTTTCTCTACTCACATGTTTGGAAGAGATTGTGTTACCTAACGAGGCTTGAATCTTTTACTTACCATAAAAATTATTTATTTTTGAATAAAAACCTCTACACCAATGTGAGTAAGTGATTCGAGAATCGATTCAGTAAGGACGTTATTGGAAGTACCTTCTACGTCTCGCAAGAGTAAATTCTTTATAATGAATATTCTGTTTAATGGTACACACTACCTCATGCAGGGCCGGCCGTCTGAGTAGATTTGCCTTTGAGACATGCATGCTGAGATTCATCTAGCGGACTTTCTTCTAGAATGTCCCTGATATGGGAATCTATTATGCGTTCCAGTGTTTTAAGCGCAAAAGAGGTCAAGCTTATTGACCGAAAATGCTTCGCGTATTCATGGTCGCGTCTACCTTTTTCGGGATAAAAACTACTTTAATTTGTCTTCAAATCTCCGGTACATTAATAAGATAGAGAAATACTTTATGCCTTGAAGAATGTGGGAACTATGCAGAGAAAATAAAAGACAAGTACTATTTTTGGGAGTATTTTAAGTTTAAAAATGGTCCTTTTGTGCAGGTCGCTGGAGACCTACTGCTTGGCTTTGAATGAAATTGGACAGAAAAACTTTTTTCTTTTTAATTCAGTATTGTGCTGCCAAAATGTTATATTCTTTCAATCTGCGACCTATACAATCCGTCAAAACAGAACTACATATCTTCTTTATAATTCTGAACACTATATTCTATAATGATAATATAAAAATTCGATGTTATTTCTCAGACTATATAAATAATATAAGAAAACATAAGGCAAATGTAGTTACATCATCCCAAGGGTATATTTGAAAACTATGTATATATGTAGGTATAAGCCGATTGTGTCATGCTTAAGTGACCACCAATCTCCCATATTGAAAACCGATTAAAGGTGATATTTGTTTAGGTTTCATGATGATGATAATGATTACTGTAATTCCTAGTCGGAAATGAGACGAAACCATCACCACACTTAATCTCATGGGATATTTCTAAGAAGCCATAAATATTTTCTATTCATTCGATTAAGATCAACGTGCATACATTCTATGGGATAAATCGTGAGCATGGAAAAGAAAATTAGCCACTTTGTGGTTTCTTTATTTTTTTTTCTAATTAATATAAAAACAAAATTTTTGTTATTATAGTATCAATTAAATAGCTTTATACAATTGCTACATGCAATGTTAATTAAAGCATTGCATTTTTATAAGGATTTATAAAAGTAGTAATACGTATGCAATATGAATGTGGGTATAAAATGTATTGTTGTTGTTGTAAGGACTTGACAACTTACCCAACAAAAGAACTTAGGGTCGCTTAAAATAGTCCAATGACTTCAATTTTTGAGTCAGATTGATCTTGTATGGGTGTAAACCAAGATCCTTTCGAGAAATACCACCATAACTTCGTCTTACCTGATCCTTTAACATTTTGACCAATTCGTTGGCTCTCTGACACAGCAACATGTCTACTAGGGGAGAATTACGACCGAATATTGGAATTAAAGCTCTAAAAGTTTCGATCACCGAATCCGAATTACGGTAGAACATTTTTATAAATTTGCAGACGTTGCTCGTTTGTGTACTTTAAAAATTAGGTGGCGCAACAGTCTGTAGAGAACCAGGGCCTAGTGACTGACAACTCTCAACCATTCCTGTGTGCGAGTAATTTCAGGGATGGAGGGGACCTACAGTTTATATGCCGAATCCGAACGGCTAATTTGAGAAAGCACTTTTTCATGACAAGAATTACTCTTGGAGAATTTGTCAATTCCTCGCAAGAGGCAGTAACTGTGAAAAAAAACTTTAGGTGTCACAGGCAGGGATCGAACCCAAAACCTCTCGGATGACAGTCCAACGCACTAACCATCATGCCACGGGTACTACTGCATGATGAAAATGTTAGTTTCATTAGTTAATTTGATAATGACGGTGCGATGATAAGTGAAAGGATGAGTTCACAAATTATATTCAAAGTTGTTAAGTCCCTGTTAGAAAACCCGACATATTTTGTAATTTTTGACAGTATTCGTATTGGATTTTATTCTTTAGTGAGAACCTCTAAGTGGTGTCTGATTTTCAGAAGAAATTTGAAATTTTAAGAATTTTATCTAAAAATCTATTCTTAAAGTTTAAAATTTATTAAAAATAAGCAGTGCATATATTGAACGATTTCAAAGAAAACAAAGTTGTGCTGATACCATAGAAAACTTCTGCAATAACAAAGTTAAGGAAGTTATTGAACCAATTAAGAACCTACATTAAAAACCGTCCTAGATGCAAAAAACCCATTGATATACTTCAGCATCTTCTCGACATTTCATGGCCTTTGCGAAATCGATTGCAAAGAATTCAATAAATGGCTAAGAGCGACATTATTCTTTGAAACGCTCTCCAATATTTCAACAACACCCAGTTGAAAAATGCGTTCAAAGAAATAAGCAGAATTCTCGAAAGAAAACAAAATATACTTGAAATAATAAGCATAAAACTTAGTTAATGGCTCTTCTAGATTTTTTATAATAAACTTTGTACAATCAATATTAGTTTTTTTTTTCTGAATATTGAGCAGGGCTTGAGATTAAGTACGTTCTGATCAGAGTTTGATCAGAGTTTTATGAGTTGGGATGCAACCCATTTGTTCCCGTCTGTCCAAATTTCTAAAAGTTTAACATATTATAATAATAACACTACTTTATACTTCTTTTTTCACATAATACGTGAGTCGAAATCCATATCTTATCAGTTTTTTTGTTGTTTTTAAAAAAAAAAGTTGTCAAATAGATTTTTCTAAAAAAATAACTAAAAGTTAACAAAAATATTTTGTATACGATTAAATAAGTTTGAGTTTAATATATTTTCATGTTCCTGATTTTTTAATCTCGAAATCAAATTTTGAGTAGCATTTTTTAAGTAAATGCCTTCATTTATTCTTGATAAATTAAGATCGAATAGTAAATCCGTTGGACTCATCGGTATATGCAGGATCAAGGAATCCTCTCCTTTGTATACTTTTCCTTTATTGCCTCAAGCTCACAGCAAGTCTTGCTCTATTACATAGTCGAGTTTGAGTAATGTTACGTAGCATGATGACAACAGATCGTGCTTTTAACTGTCCAAAAAAATATTGCTCGTTCATCCAACCAATTATGGTTATAAAACTTTTGTGATCTATCTGGTAAATACGCTAGATAAGCTCCTCTTTTGAGTCTTGGGTGATGTGATGAGTCCGGTCCGGATGTCCGCTGCGACTTTACTATTTCGAATGCCTAACAACTGCTACGCAAAACACATTTGCAGTTTCATCTTATTACAAAAATTCCCGTATGATGTTAATCACAAACATCATGATTTTAGGCATGGGCTTATTCATCAGCAAAAGTCGATTAATAACTGAAAGAGTCATACAAATTAATATGCATACCTGTAGGATCTAGGCCAATGCACTATTTTTGGCGAAACGCAGCTATTCCAGGTGAAGCCAACGCTAGAGCTTCAGCATTTCGAAATCTTATCCTAGCGCAAAATTTTAAACAACCTACTGTTAAGGGTTTAAGAATTTACTAGTTAGCAAATTGCTGAATATCTAGCAATTTACCTATCAATAAATAAATACTAGCAAACCCGGCGAACTCCGTTTCGCCACCAGATGGCTTCGTTTTTTGTAACATATCGTTTGGGGAATAAAAGATGAAGAAAAATTATTTTTTTTGTTTTATATTTGAAAAGAAAAAAATTTATTTCATTTCACAACAGTAATGAATTCATTTCGATTACAAAAATGAAGTGTAAGTTAGTTGAACTTCTTTAAGTAAAAAATGAAATGTTAAATACTTGTCCACAAATTATCCGTTTTTTTGGTAAACCACATTTTTTGTTTGTTTGGTGTGACGTTAACACAAACAAAGCGGATGGTTCCCAACTCATGAACACGCAACGTATAGCTGCCCATGTAAAAAACAATAATTTTCTAAATTTATCCCGCAAACACTAAGCGATTGGCCTTGCGACTTGTTAATTGTCATTGCGAACGCAAGGCGTACCGGAAATTGCAATCGTTTGAAGTCGAACGGAAGATCAGTCGGAATCATTGGTATTCGAGGAATACATATGAACATTTTCACCTGCGTACTTTCCGCTAATAAATAATATCATAATAACTGTACCAACTTTGAGTTGCAAGTTATGTGATGAAAATCCTGGTAGCTCCAGAGAGTTCAAAAACTCCGTTGGATACTTTACTACACCATCGGGATTTGTTATGAAATCAACAGATTTGTGTGTCACCAAATCGCCAGGGATTTTTGATTGAATGGTGAAATTCAGTGCCTGTATATCCTTATTCTTTGCGGCGAGAATTGCTCGTTGACTAAACCAAGCATAATTCTGATAATTCTCACTAATGTTTGGGAAAACATTTTCAATAAGAGCTAATTGAGAGTCTACAAATCGACAAAAGTCGTTGGTAAGAGTAATTATTCCAGTTGTCGCATCAACTGGCACTTTTCCATTTCCAACAGCTAACAAATGTTTGGCAAATTGTGCAGCACTTTGATCATTTTGAAGTTTAACTCTAATATTAGTGGTTAGCGATTATGTTTTTACGTTATTCCACAAAAGTGATGCCTTCAGGCAAGCATTCAATTCACCTGCAGGCTTTCCACGGGGAATTACTGCCAACGTCTGCCTGAAATCGCCTGCCAACAATATCATCAAGCCGCCAAAGATGTTGTTACTGCGTTCAAGATCCTTCAGTGTGAAGTTAAGTGCTTCAAGTGATTTCTTATGAGCCATTGTCTACTCATCCCAAACAATGAGCTTGCACTGCATCAACAATTTCCCCATTGCACTGGATCGGGAAATATTGCATGTTGGAGTATCAATTGTGTTTAAATTGAGTGGCAACTTACTCGCAGAATGTGCAGTACGACCGCCATCTAGAACAGTTGACGCAATTCCAGATGATGCTCACGCCAAAACTACAATTGCCACATCTTGATCGAAAAGTGGCCAAAATCAATGAAATGGCAAATGTTTTCCCTGTTCCTATAGGTGCGTCCAGGAAGAATAGACCACCAGTATTATTGTCAACCGCTTGCATTAATGTTTCGTATACTTGTTTTTGCTGTTCATTCAGCAACTGCGCATTATTTCGAACGAATTCCTGCAATTTATCAACATTGTATTGCAGCTCTCGATTTAATTCTTGGATCAATGCATCGTGCATTGATCGATTTGGCGCAATCATTCCTACTTCAATCAGTAGCATGTTTGCAATAGTCAAGCATTTATCCTCAATTAGAATCATTCCTTCATTGTAGATTTTATATATCTGACGTTTCTAGAGATATGATCCACTAAAAAAGGTTCCCAAAAGTAAGCTTTGGTTTAGAATATAGGGCCCTTGAAACATCAAAAAATTTACCGCTTTTCTGTTGAAATTTTTCCTGAATTTTGTCTCCTATAAACCTCACGGAGCCCGAGACGTTTCCAACGAATGCAAAACCGCGGAAATCGGTTTGTGCGTTCTGAAGTTATAGCGTCAGGAAGGAAAACCCGACTTATTTGTATAGTATAAATTAACATATCTTCTCGTTTTGCTAACTAGTAAATTGCAAATGGCCTTTTATTAAAAAAATGAGATTCCAAACATGTCTAAAAAGTGACAGTTCGTGATAATAAAAGCAAATACGATACGCTTAAACGGACCTATTCATTAGAATTCCCAACTTTTGGACCATTTCATCCACTGCTCTTTTAAGAATAATATTGTACAGATGTCATATGAATTTAGCAATTTGCTAAAAGTGAAAGTAGAAATTCCGTAATTTTAACTTAAGCAAATTGTTAAGAGATAATAAGATGTTAAAATTGTTTAAAATTAGGTAAATCATGTTTTAGCTTCTTAGTAAATAGCTAAAATGACTTTAACATTTTACTAAATCGTTTAAAATGTTTACGCTAATGAATTAATTAAGAACGTTTTTCGGTTTCTAAGGGAGCATCAAGTAAATAAATTCCACCAAATTCACTGTTTATAGCTTCTATTCTAAAATGTCGTACGCAATCCTTTTTGTTGATTTAATTGTGGACTCGTTATTTAATGCATCAAAAACCACAATACTTTATTTGACATCAATCAACACATATCTTTAATCATGATCAATGTCTCATTGTAAATTTCTGCAGTCAATTGAATAGTAGAATTCAAAGTTTGAAGTTTGATGTTTTCATTCAATTCCAAGCATTTTCATATTTTTTAAACCTTCTCTCGACTTCCACAAATATTTCATGACCAAAATAAGCCAAATCGGTTGAGCCGCGTTTTCGAGTTTTAGCCAGATTAACGAACAGTATACTAACGGCTTATTTGAGAAAGCACTTTTCATGACAAGAATTACTCTAAGAGGATTTATCAATTCCTCGCAAAAGGCAGTACCCGTGAAAAAACTTTAGATGACACAGGTAGGGATTGAACCCAAGACCTCTGGCATGACGGGTACATTTTTATTTATTTAACAATCAGTTAATTTTTCTAAAATGTTACCAAATGTTTAAAACGATGTTTTTTTATTATTTTTAATTATTGCTAAGATAGTATAATTGAAAATGTTTATTTACATTTAAAAAAAAAATACCAATGCTTTTGGAGGACTTTTCATAACTGCAATTCAATTCAATTCAATTTATTTATTTAATAACTTACACAGTAAGATACAATATCTCATTTAATATAGTGCAAGCTTCAAAGAAAATTCTATGATATATTATTTAATGTAAGTGTTACAAACAGAGTTTTACAAGTTCAGAAAGAAAATGAACCTAATTATGTACTCACAATTTAATTTATAATTACTACAAAATCAAAATTATATAATGTATGATAAATGTTAATCTGAAAAACAATGGGTACACATAATACTAATACAAATAAAATTAATAATCATCATCATCGTCGAGGCTCTCCCAGGTATTGCTTCAGTTTAACTCTGAACAGTGTTCTGCAACTTATGAATCTTAAGGGTTCTGGTAGGGTATTCCAAAGCCGAATAGCAAAGATAAAGAATTGTCGTTCAGAAACCAACAACGTATGACGAATAGGTACGAGATCAGGAGTTCTAGATGAACGCATAAAACAGACCCTGCTATAAAGGTTGGTAGGTTGACGCATTTGAAGAATATTATGAAGTAGGGTCAGCGTTTTCAACTTAAAAAGATCTTCAAGACTGATACCATAAATAGATCTGACAAAAGAAGACACGTGTTCATATTTTTTGAGTCCAAAAATATACCGCGCGATACTGTTGTATGCCACGTTGAGTTTTCGCTTGTGCACATAGTCGCAGTTGCTAAAAATTTCACACCCAAACAGCAAAATTGGAATAAGTAGCGTTTTTGCCAGGATTATTCTGGTTTTTAATGGAGTGATTTTTTGTGTTGCCCAAAGCATGCGAAGGCCTCCATATACCCTACCCAGTGTCAATCTGATATGGTTATTCCAGTTAAGGGTTTTGTTAAATGTTATACCAAGATTTTTTGCGGAGTCAACGAATTCGATACTACTATTATTAAGATACACTTTTGGAAAACATGAAGTGTCAACCGCTTTTCTGGAAATAACCAAGCATTTTGACTTGGATGGATTTAAACTGAGACCATTCGCTTGGGACCAGCATGAAATCCTGAACAGATCTTCATTGACTTCGTGTGCCGCGTTTTCCACAAGGCCCAAAGGAAAGCTCTTCCGAAGCTGAGAAGAATAGCGGACCAAGTATTAAGCCCTGTGGAACACCTAAACTCAGTGGAAGGAAGTCTGATACGGAGTTATTAATAGCAACTGCCTGACATCTTCCCTCTAAATACGAGGCTACAAGCTTTGTAGATGACAAGGAAAAATTAAATTGACTTCGAAGCTTACTACACAGAACATTGTGGTTTACCTTATCAAACGCTTTAGAGAAATCAAGCAAGATAAGGAAAGCTATTTTATCATTGTCTACCGCTTGCCTAATGTCTTCTGTTACATTTATTAAAGCTGTGGTACAACTATGTTTCGGACGAAAACCGGACTGATTATCACAGAGTAATTTATTATCTTGAAGAAATCTACGTATTTTGAAACTCATCACTTTTTCAAGAACCTTGGAGAGAAACGATAAAATGGCAATGGGTCTGAAATCGGTTTGATTTTTGGGAACTGGTATTATTTTTGCACGCTTTCAAGCAGAAGGAAAAACACCTGTCATAAAAATGGTATTAAATAAGTGTGTTATGTACTTTAAGATATGAGGTAAAATTATTTTAACAAAAGTTGGGCTTATCTCATCAAAACTAGTGGAGTTAGATTTTATTGACAAAACGCTTTCTAAAACATATGCACCATCAACAGCTATGAAGGTAAAGTAAGGCATGGAGAAAGAATTACCAGAAAGATACTCGGCTGATTGATCTCGAAGAATGGTCAAAGAATTATCACTGTTAGGATGATCACAGTTGTATGGTGCTTCACCAGCATTTGAGGAAGAAGCAGAAGCAAACATTTTTTTTAACTCATAACAATCAACATTGATGCTTTGTCGGTTTACTTGTTTGCCCACTCCAATATATCTTTTAGATTTTTCCATAATTTATGTTTAGCCTGCGAAGGATCCAGTCTTGGGGCATAATAACGTCTTTTTGCCTCGTTTGTTTTGCAGGTTACTCTATTTCTCAGTACACGATAACTGTTGTAAAGTACATCTAACCTAAATCTTTTCCATCGCTTATAGGCTTGATCTCGCAGGTGCAATAGATTTTTAATTTCATTAGTAAACCATGGACATGAGTAAACCGACCTGAAAGATTTTGTTATGAGCGGAACATGAGTATCGAAAGGATTTTTAATGTTATTTTGTATGAAACCTACTTGATCATCAACATGGGGCATAAAATAAATCCTGAACCAGTCTACTGCGAGGAGATCTTTTTTTAAATGTTCTAGATTGATATTTTTAAAATCACGGAAAATAAACAAATTCTCAGTTCTAATAGGTTCACATTGGTATGTTAATTGAATCATGTCATGACGGGAAAAGCAAGGCACAGAGAGTTGATTGAAGTGAAGGACTTTGTATGGGTGGCTAACAAAAAAAAAAACCAGGTTCAATACTCAATTCACTTAAGCCAAAAGAAGCAGATATCGAACAACTTATTTTTCCGTAATCCGAAGAAAAATATTGAAATTGGAGAGAGTATAATTTCTTGTTATGCTTGTAAATAAAGTCATGACAAATAGTTGCTCTTATTTATTTCGTAACTTGTCAAAATAGCTTTTATGACTGTTAAATACTTGTTACCTATGAACTGGAAAATTATGAACTTCAAATCAACAAATCGAAAACTAAAGTCATGACAAATCACACAAAAGAAGATTACATAAATTTGGGACAACTAACATCATTTAAGGACCAAGAAAATTAAGGAACGAACAGACGCATCACAAAGTGCTGGAAACAATCCTAGAGCCTTATACAAATTTTACAATTGGATTAAGGTGCAGACTCAATGAAATATACATATCTTCGACTGTGCCATTCTGCCAATCCTTATATTTACGGGCTACAAACAATGAGCTTGACTGCAAAAATACTTGACCAGCTTAGGTTATGTACGACCAAGTCAAAGGGTACGAAATGAAGGCATTCGCAATAGAACCGGAATTATTGACGTCATAAATAAAACAAAAAAGCTGAAATAGAGCGGGCAAGTCATATATCTTGACTTCAGGACCAAAGATGGACAAAAATGACAACGAAATGGAGGCCAGAGAAGAAGAGACCCAATAAAAGATGGAGTGACGATCAGCATTTTTCAAATTAAGGTTTTGAAACTACACAATCACTGATAGAATAATACACACATAATGTTCGCCACTCTTCTGAAACCATTGTGATATAATTTCATCATCAAAGTCCACTCCGAACAATGACATCCTTGCAATGGAATTAAATTGATTTATTTTTTTCAGCTCCCATTTTATTCTATACAGGGACAACACAAAGAATAAGTAAAACGTATTTTTGTATTTCTTAACCTTTGAGATTATAAAACCTAGTTATGAAATTTCATAAAGAAAATTTCATTTCTCTCATCCTTCTGTTCTGATCAGAAAGGACTCTGTGTCTGCCCACTTAAAAATTGAAGAAAAAAAAAACTATAATTATTATTTTTGATTTAATTTGTATTTATCTTTAAAAATCATTTAAAAAAAAACTTAAATTTTGAAGGCGGTACAAGAAAAACTCGACCGACAAAATATTCACCCTAAAAATCAAGCTAATCAATCTCTTAATTTTCGCTCCTTTTCACTAATTGATTGTAAAATATTTTACTTCCGATATACCTACGAGTACCTTACGAAGATATTGCAGTAAAGTTGGTTTTGGTGGTATGTTAAGAATAAGTACGAGGGGTTGTTGCCTTTAAATATGCTACTGTTTCAAAAAACATTTATTACAAACAAGAGGGGTTGAATAAAAATTAATATCGAAATATTTAAAATAGTGAATGAAGATGAAGGGAGATGTGCGAGTAGATATGAGGAATCGCACTACTGTGCTTTGCTGCATGCAGCGAACAACTCTTGATGCAAAAATATGCTAACTACACTAACTTGGTTTTCTATCATAGATTCCATTAGGCTCAATTTATATTCATAGCCAATCTGTTGAAGTTTTATAGAATTTATTACGCCACTTGATTTTCACATATAGAGGGGGTTGGAAGATTTAAAATATGTAACTTGTATCGCTGCCGTGCTCGATACCGCTACCATAGTGTTTATGTAGAACGAACGTAAACAGGGTTGATCTGATGCTGAGCTGATGGTCGTTAGATTTGAGGTGAATTGGTTTTGAAAGTGCTAAGTGATTTTCAATAACATATATTTTGACAACATTTTAAAGTATTTTATATGCAAATTAGCTTGCGAGTGTAGAGACGTATGGTTTAGAGGGTAATAACACACTTAACTTATCCAGGACCTGGGCGAGATTTAAATTATTGTCTCAAGTGGGCTGAGGGAATTTGTTTTGGATTCATAAAGAAAAAAACGACGAGTAATAAACCCGAAATAATAGATTTGTCATTTTAATTCAACTGGAAGGTATGATGGCATATTGTGTGTACACACGTATGTATACATGTGTACCGTGAATTTTCGATCAATTTTTACAGCAATTATGTCCGTTTATCGTAATAACGCGCTGATTATTCTCTTCCAAGGCGTCAATCTTCTCCGACTCATCTGCGTAGACAAGCGACTTTACATTTCTACCCCAAAAAATGGTCGAGCGGTGTTAAGCCGCACGATTTTGGTAGCCACTTTTCAGGCCCACGACGATAGATAGTGCTCTCATCAAAAGTTTCCTTAGTAAATTGTTCGTTTCGTTGGCTGTATGGCATGTACTGCCACCGCCGCCGGCTTGTTAAAACTAAAGGTCATCCATCAACAACCTTCAATCATGCACGAAAAAATCATTAATCATGGCTGTATAGCGTTCTCCATTGATGTGCAAAAATGGCCATCTTAATTTTTGAAGATATATGAACCAATTATTCCATCTTCCCATAGAGCACACCAAACAGTGACTTTGTGAGAATGTAACGGTTGCGCGGCAGCTTCGCAAGAATGTATTATGATCACTCCAAAAATGATAACTTTGCTTATTAGCATACACATTCAAACAAAATTGAGCTTCATCGCTGAACAAAATATTCTTGTATAAGTCGGGATCCGTTGCCATCTTGTTTCGGGCCTATTCAAAGAACGTGCGACACCCGTGATGGTCGTTCAGCTTCCATTTTGGCACGAGTTGGATTTCGTAACCCCGCAAACCAACATTTTTTCGCAAAGTCTTCCAGTGCATTGCCATAGCTCTAATTGTTGCGCACTATGGATGGACTCATTCGGGTCTCCTTGGATACCCTGATCCTAAGCCGCAATATCGTCTTCGGTGCGCACTGTACAGACTCTCTGAGGAGCATGTCCATGAAGAGAGAAACAGAAATCATGGAGCTAACGATCAACTCGCCAAAAACTAAAAGGATGATTCCTGGAATTTCTTTATCAATCCAAGTCAATATTTCAGGACTACCGGTAAAGATGTTAGAAGATTTCCAATATCTTGAGAGTAGAGTCTATGGGTAGCGAAACAGAAAAGCAAAGCTCGTTTCCTTTAAAGACCAAGCTGCGACAGTTCTGCAGAGCAAAGATTTGGAGTAGACCAAAAGTGTCAAATCATGTGAACGAGTTAGCAAATTTGCAGATCGTTTGTTTGACTTAACTAAATGACGTCCAAATGATGTGGAGGATACAAAAAAAAGACAATCGTTTGCCATTCACGTTAATTGCCGTACCAATTTGCCTGTTCAAAGGGAAATTGGCAGATGAAGTCTTTGCCATCAAAGCCACAATTTAAAGTCTACACTTGTTCAATAAAATGACTTTGACAGCTTCTTAGTCTACTTGCCTAATAAAAGTTTTTCCAATGAGGACCTTATAACTTTTTCAAAATTAAAACTGAATCTGTTTGAGATTTTTCATGAACTTTATCATCTTGGAGTACGTTCAAAATATTTCTGAATGGAACTCAAATTCGTTAATATGGCCACCGCGGTCACGTTTGCAGCTATCGATTTTTTGGACGCAATTTTCGATGACTAGACTCCACATTTCGGCCGAAACGACTGCTATTTCGCGTTTAGTGTGGGCTCTGAGCTCTTCAAACGTCTTCGGCATGTTAACATAATCCAAAGACTTAACGTAGTCCCAACAAAAAATACCCAGTAAACTTTTCTGAGATTTTACTCATCGGGCATGCTTTCTTCCGACCATATTTTGCAGATGAGTTGGTGCATACTCCCTGTCAAGTCATCGCCTTTTACTTTTAATAATTCGCAAGCAATGCCATGAGCATAGACACACCATATAAAGACCGGAAACCAATCTGTCATTCTGGTTTGCCTACAAGCTGAAACGTCAATTCTCACGCACCCTTATATGGTGTGTCTATGGCCATGGGCTGCAGAAGCTTTATTGGACTTTAGTTTCGATAAATCTATCTTCACTTCCTCGAGGTCATGTAGGCGGAATTGTTGTTTTGCGTCATCTAAGTTGAATGGTTTTATCTCCCTTTCAATGCTTAATGCAGGCAGCTTGGGACCTTTTAGGAGGTTGTTAGAGACTTGATCGGAAAAGGACATGGCAATCTCTTGCGATTTTAGCCGTCCAACGTCGAATCTTCTCACTATACTTCCTTGTTTTGATGTCGATCGGGATATCCGTAGCCGTACCTTGGCAACAATGAGGTAGTAGTCCCAGTCAATGTTGACCCCTCGGAATATTCGGACATCCTGTATACTGGAGAAGTGTCGTACGTCGATTGCAATTTATTCAATCTGGTTGACAGTTGATTCATCAGAAGATTTCCATGTCCCCTTGTGGATATCAAGATGTGTAAACTGCGTACTAGCTACCAGAACGCTTAGTTTCGAAGCGAAATCGATCAGCCTGAACCCGTTGTCGGAGGTGGTGTCGGGCATGCTGCACCTTCCGATTGGTCCACCAAAGAAGTCTTCTTTTCATAGGCAGGGCACTGCTCATATGTCTTCTCCAAGAGCTCAAAGAATATGGCTTTGGTGTCTTCATCTTTCTCCTCTGTTGGAGCTTGCGCGCATATGAGGCGTATGTTGGCAAACTTAGCCTTGATGAGGATTTTTGTGATAGGCTCGCTAACACTGTTGAAACTGAAGACTTTTTGCCTGAGTCTAGTCTCAACAACAAATCCAAATAGTCGCTGCCTTTGTTCTCGGTAGCAGTCGTCGTAGTATAAATCGCAGTCTTTTAGTTTGCATTAATCCATTACATCGCACTTCTCGGATGGCGGTAATATCTGTCTGACAGCAGTTTAGGGCTTCCGCTAATTGTTCGCCTGCACGTTGTCTATTAATGGACCTACACGAACAGATCCGAAGTTCCTTGTCCTTATTTCGTTTGCTTGGTTCGTCGTCAGTAAATCCGTCCCTATCCGAGGCTTGTTGGTGCTTCGCAACTAGGATATTTTTACGTGGTCGGGAAGTAACCCCGACGGCACAACCTTCAACCTATAGGGCCAGATTCTTAGTATAACTCCAAGGACGTGGAGCCTGATAAACAGCTCCTTACATGCCTGGGCTACGAATGTGCCGTAGAAGACCTATAATGTGTTTACAAACAACTTTTCACTGGGGTAAGTGAACTTTACCACGATGAAAATGTTGACCATACAGAATAAATTGACAATGACAGTTTGAAGACATTTTAAAACTGGCTTAGTACTTAATTTAAGTTTATTATATACTTTTTCGCAAGAAAATTCAGTGGCAAGGAAATTATCATCTTAAATATCAAGTCGTATGAATTTTGAAGTAACTGCAAGAAAAAAAATTATCTTATAAAATTTGCGCATCTTTTCTTGAATTCAGAAATAAATTTTCAGTTGGAAGATAAACCTTTTTTTTGACCTTAGTCCACTGCGTTACTCTTACTTCTAAAGAAAACTATCAATCAGAATTTTGAATACAACACAAATATCAAATTTAGTACACTTTTCCCATTTCTTTATTTTCTAACCTCTTTGAACCCTAATTTTAAAGATTGGTCAGCAAACCACATTATTAAAAAAACAACACTTGACTAAACTTTCTTCAAACATCTCTTACCTGTCCTTTCGGTCTTTTATTAAATCATAAATGTGAATATACCTAGGATTTGTTTTTTCCTAATACCCGAAATATCTAACAATTTTGAAACACGCATTATTTTCACTCGAAACAACCGACAAAAGGTAAAAACAATTACAAAAGAAATTATTTTTTAACAAGTTCCCACATGGCTGCATGGCTGCATGGTTGGACAGCCCAAAAATCCACGTGTGTCCTTTTATTTTTAAATTACACATTTTAATAAAGTCCATCTCCGAATGTCTCAATTTCGACACATGAGTCTCATGTATGTGACTTTGATACAATCATATAACACCCTTTTACATTTTATATCACCTCCTGCCAACTACTGTCACCATGTCCTTTTTTAGGGTAGGTAATTATCTTGTCAATGCGTTATGACCGTACGGTATACTTGTTGACAAAATTCCAGCTTTTGTTGTCTGCCCTAGTGCTTCTGCTTCTGCTTCCTTTTAGATTCCGATTTGGTGTTCCTTTATGTGTCTATTGTGCCGGAAGACCAAAAACCCCAGCTTTCAGAGAGTTGCAACATGTATACGCAGAGTGTGGATTGCTTGTTGTTCCGTTCATTATATATATGTTAGTGAAAATAGGGAGAGGGTGAATTGATGTGAATTCCATGCTTCAGAATTCCTTTATTAATTGACCCGCCATCATAATGAAATGAATTCTTGTCTTAATTGTTGAATATTACGTTTAAGGGCATGGCAGAGTTGTTGGCTGACATCAGTGATGGTGTCCTTGTTAAAGTTATACCTATAAACATATAGATAAGCTATATTTTTCAGTTTGTCAATTATAATGGAAGGTGTTTTGATTGTTTTGTTTTGGATTGAGAGATATTGAATATCAAAGAAAGGTGTGGTAATTAATTTTTAACTGATATAAAATCATGTTTTAAATGTCATATACTTAATATAGAAGGTTAATTATAAAATCATTCAAGGGGAAACATAAAAAAAATTATGGCTATTTAACATTTTCTAGATATAGAACTTGTTTTTCATTTTATGAATGTAGTTGATTCACAAATATTCCCTTTTGCCTGCATAATGGCTAAACAACAATCACGCTTTTGGTCAGTCGGGCTTTTGACAGGCTTCTTACGAACGCGACTTTACAACATCTTACGATATCATGTGTCATAAAGAGCGACCCCCCGGGCCCGGGATTTTTTAGGGGCCCGTAAAATTGAAAGCAATAAGAAGTGTTTTTTTTTTCAATATACTCTATATTCATCATCAACATACCTATATTCATCATCAACATACCTATACCCACTTACTTTTAGGGGCCCGAAAATTTAAAATCATTCATGCTTTCACAATTGGGCCCCTGTTTACATGTTATCTACCAATCTTTCAGTCACAAGCTTGCCGATCTGGGCCCCTGATTATTATTGGCGTACATTTTTGTTTATATTTAATGAAAAATTGGGCAAATCTAAACTATTGAAAGAAAGTTATAATAAATTGTTCCGCTTTTTTTACTTAATTTAACGTAAATTTCAAACTTATTTTATTTTGAAAATTTTTAAAATCAAAATAAGGGGCCCGGCAACTTAAACCAAAACACAAATATTTATTTCTGTTTTTATAAAGTTTCTTTTCTTCTATTTTTGTTTCTGCTGGGAACGAAATTTTTGATTCGGTTTCGGGGGCCCGTAAAATCCCACGAAAACGTTTTTCAACTGTGGTTTCCGTAATATTAATTAATTAATATTTTGAATAAATTGTTTACTGAAGTTTTGAAGGATATCAAGTCACTTCAAAGTGTGTATATTAAACCAGCCATACAAAAATAGCAAAAAATTCTATATAGAATATTGGACAACATTCTTTTCCTTGGCGAAAGGGGACTAGGACTACGAGGCGATAGCAATCTTATTGGAGAGCCAAATAATGGACATGTTTTGGGCATTTTGGAATTAATCAGTCATTATGACCCCCTACGTCAGGAGCACTTGGAAAAAGTAAGAATTTCACAACAAGGGCACAAACGTTTCCAAGTCCACTACCTTTACGTTGAGATTCAAAATGAGTTCATTAAAATTTGTGCCCAACATCTGAATTCAGCTATTTTAAAGAAGAGAGAAAACGCCAAATAAATCGCTATAATTGTCGATGCAACACCCGATTCAAGTGATGTGGAAAAAAACACATTTATTTTGCGATATCTGCGCTTTGAAGAAAATGTGTTCACCATCCAAGAACGGTTTTTGGAATTTGTCGATTGCAACAAAAATAAAGTGCACGACTGGGTCGCACGAACTTGCTCCTGTATGCAAAGAGTCTGTTTAAAAAAGTATCTATATAATATTTAAAAATATACCTGTAAAATAAGTTTGTCTTCAAAGATATACATATATGCCATTTGATTTGTCGAAAAAACCTCCATTTTTCAATTTTTTGGGAAAGGGTTACATTTAATACAGTTAAAATAATTTTAAAAAAAATTATTTAAGATTCAAAATTTTACCTGAAAAATAAGTTTGTCTTCAAAAATTTAAATGCCATTTTATAAATCAAAAAACCCTTGGTTTTTCAAATTTTTTTTTTGAAAATCGTTAGAGCGGTTTTTTTTTAAATTAATTTTTTATATATAAAATTTTTCAATTTTGTTCTAAAAATATTTTTGGTATGCAGTTGTTTAGTGATTGTAAATATACGCTCTATATTTCAATTTCGTAAAAAAATGTTCACCCGTTTTTGAGATATAGAATTTTGAAAAAAAAAATTTCAATATTTTTTTAAAAATCCAAACAATAAAAAATTGCACTTTTGATAATCAAATATTGTTAAGGCAATATAAGAGCTCGTTCAGAAAAAAAAATTATTGAAATCGGTTCAAAAGTTGCTGAGAAAATTACCTTTCCTGAGCAATACAAAAATATGTTTTTCTTATTAAAAGAAGCCAAGTTAAAAAATAAAATTTTAGAGAAAATTAAAAAAAAATCTATCGGTTTGTTTTTGAGAAAATTCGAATTTTCGTTTTTGACCAAAAAAATTGTATGGGGGCCACTGTTAGTTTTGATCTTAAAAAAAAAATTAAAAAAAACGCCTAACGCAAATCTGCTCAAAACCTTAACTTCCAAGTTTGAACTCAATTGACCCAATGGTTTAGGCTGTAGGAGCGTGGACAGACAGACAAAATTGACCGGACGGAATCGCGGGACCCACTTTTTTCGACTTCTCTACCATCGTAATATCATGTTTGATTAAAATCTCGAGTTCGAAATTTTGCACGAATGCAAAACTTGCCATATAGTTCCTATATGTCGCAAGTAAAAACTGGCACCGCAATAGCTGATTTGATCTGTGAAACATTGGCAAAGAACGGAATCCCTTTAGAAGACTGTTGTGCACAAGGCTATGACAATGGAAGCAATATGAAAGGACAGTATAATGGTGCACACTAATATTTTATACAAAACTCCGATTGCCATGTATTCACCATGTACAGCTCACAGCCTTAACTTGCGTGGATTCGATTCAGCGGAATGTTATACTGCGGCAATCACATTTTTTGGTGTTGTTCAAAAGTGTTTCAACTTGTTTAGCAGCAGTGCTCAACGTTGGGAAATTCTTAAGAAAAATGTGCCCGGATTCCTTCACAAACTTTCCGATACAAGATGGCCAGCTAGAATTGAGGCAGTGAAACCATTTGCAAATCATCTGAAAAACCTTAGAACATCATTAGAAGCCTTAAGTGATAATAATTTAACTGCTGAAGCTCGAAGAGATGTAAATGCCATTTTAAAATATATGCACAAATTTGAATGCGTCCTGATGTCTTTGATTTGGTGCAAGGTTCTTAGCGCTATAAATGAAAGAAGTATCATTCTTCAATCCAGAAACATGACTATTGACGTTGAAATTCGAAATCTTGACAACTTGATCTCGGATTTGAACATTATTCGAAACGGATGGGATCAAATTTTATCTGAATGCAAAGCA
The DNA here is from genome assembly GCA_951509635.1 of Eupeodes luniger. NCBI lineage: Eukaryota > Metazoa > Arthropoda > Insecta > Diptera > Syrphidae > Eupeodes > Eupeodes luniger. The sequence goes on from OX608073.1 coordinate 229,090,533, forward strand.
GTTGCTACTGGATTGGGAGATGTTCCAGAATCGTTCCCATCGAACCGAAAAAGGCAATTAAAGAGACATTTTGAAGAAAACCGAGGAGCTGGAAAGCAAATAGAAACAGACGAAGAAATAAATTTCAAGAGAAACACCTTTTACGTCATAGTTGATTCAATTATATCTGGAATTTCTCGTCGGTTCGATACGATGAAGAATTTGAATGCTACATTTTCATTTTTATGGCAGTTTTCAACAATGGACAAAATTGAGATTAAAAACTCCGCTACAAGGTTCATCCAAAAGTATAACTCGCATGTGTCTCAAGAGTTAAAAGAAGAAATAATTCATCTGAAACACATTTATGAAGCCAATTTTGAAGCAGAACTTCCGCCATTGAGTTTGCTCAATGCTATTTATTCCCAGAACTTGGAGACGATTTTCCCCAACATTTGTGTTGCTCTCCGTGTGTTTTCCACCATACCTGTGACCGTAGCTAGTGCCGAACGTTCATTTAGCGTCCTTGCCAGAACAAAGAATTTTCATCGTTCGTGCTCATCACAAGATCGTGTTTCTGGACTTGCTACACTATGCATCGAAGCACCTTTGGCAAGGAAATTGAATTTCTATTCAATTATAAGTTGTTTTGCTGCTCAGAAAGCTAGGAAAGCTCGTTTGCCAAAAGAAAATATTTCATTGGGTACAAACTAACTCTAATAAAACATTGTAATATTTTAATATAAAGAAAATCAATAAAGAGTATTTAATGTAAAACTTTTACAATACTTAGTTTTTTTTAAAGACAAATTTCAAATACTTTTACTTCGCTCTGTTTTATTTTCATAGTAGGTAATAGATCTTCATGCTATTTTTTTTAATAGTTAATCGACCGTATTATCAGTTACTAACTGTAGTTGTCTGATCTACTCGCATGTAGAATTATTTTCTATCCATCTTCCTTTTCAACTAAACTGGACGATACCCGTGAGATTGATTTGATGATTAACACTTTTTTTCGGTTCACTTTGCGCACAAAAAATTATTATTTCCGTTGATTCCAACCAATTTCATGCTATTCGTAATTGAAATTAGAACGTACCATATCCTTAGACATGAACTTTGAAAAAAAAAATGGTAAATATGGGTGGGGCCCGAGATTTTTCCATCCCGGACCCGGATTTCCTCTCGACGGCCCTGCTTATATGTACGTTGACTCTTTTTTGCCTAGAGGTGTTGTAATACGTTCATTTTCGTTCAAGCAACAAAATTAAGGCTTTTCTACATGTTTTACATTATTAAAAAATATATTTGAAGATTCTTATACAAAATTTGTTCCTTCAAAGAAAAGGAAGGTTTGGTTAACGTCACATCTCAAGAAACTGAAAAATAAATTGAACAAATTACTGAAAAGCAAAAATTTAAACAATTATTAACAATTATTGTTTGCTTAAATACTTGCGTTGTCGTGATAATTATGATGTTTAAAAAAAATGTGTTCTTTTTTAAACAAAATATTTGAAGTTTTGAACATAAAGTGTAATTCAAAGTCTTTTTGTATGTAATTCATCGGTACATTTTGTAAATAATGACCTTCAAAATTCATTTGTCTGACGTTGGTGAATTATTTATTTCTAAAGAAGAAGTAGTTGCCCAACTTTTTGTTCTTGAGCCTTCTTATAAAGCGAGCTATGATAACATGGGACCTTTATTTCTGAAAAATGGAAAAGATATTTTGAGCAAACCTCTTACCATGCTTGTCCCTTCGGAATGTTACATTTTTGGATGAATGGAAAGTGTCACAAATACTACCAATTCATAAATCTGGGTCGAAACAATTAATCTCTTACTATCGACCTATTTCAAAACTTCAGGTTATTCCTAAAATGTTTGAAGCCATTGTTAATATCAAGCTATATGACAAACTCGTTGTTTTTCAGAAATATTTACCCCCACGTTAATAAGAAATACAAACATCTATGTACAACTAAAAAAAACTGATTACCTTAGCAACCTGGCTAAAAAACTTCCTTTTTGTAAGAACTGTAAGTAATTTTGGAGTAATGTTCGAGAACTGGGTGTTCGTAATGGAATTATGGTGAACCATCTTTGGAGCTGAGACACTTGCTGTTCATTTTAAAACTCTTTTGTCGTCTGATGGCGTACTACCTAACTTTATTGTCTGGATATTGTTGGATAGACCAATTTCTTAGAGCGAACTGGAAAAAAGTTAAAATAAAATTCAAAATAACAAAGCTCCAGGCAAAGATGGCATTCCTCTAGAACATAGCACCATTAAAAAATTATCAGGATTCTAAACAAAAGATCATATTTTGCACTGACTAGTATTTCCAGGAAATCTATTGAGAAAAAGATTAAAGTATACGCTTGTTTTGTAGACTTCAAAACAGCTTTTGATACGGTTAACAGACAGGCTCTAATGTATAAGATTTCATCACTAGGAATAACCCGGAAATTCTTTGTTAATTTTATTTGTTTGGGGTCATCTAGCGCCTTGGTTTGGTATGGATCAGAGTTTTCAAACCGGTTTGAAATGATAGCTGGTGTTCCTCAGGGCTGCATTTTAAGCCCAATAATGTTTGCTTTGTTAATATTGACGATATTTGTAATGTTTTTACAGGAGGAATACAAAACTAAAATAATGATTTTTGATGCATGTCACACAAGAAAACTACCCGAAGAGAATTTGTCGCTCAACAATGTCTGTATCGAGGTAGTGCAGAAGTTTAAATGTCTCGGAGTTTTTCTAACTAATAATTTAAACTTTTCGAAGCACGCTAAACAAAAAAACAGTGAAGCTAAGATAGCTTTAAGTTTTATGTGCAGAAAGAATTTTATCAATCCAAAAAATGATCTACTGTCCAAATATCGCGTGTTTCAAGCGAGTGTCAACACATGCTTGTGTATTTGAAGAATTTCAAAGGCATTCCTTCAAACGCTTTTTTAAATTACCAAACTAAACACCGAATTATTCTATCTACCTTACATTTAACTACGACTACAAAATAAAAGTGATGAAAAGAGATGAAAGAAGTCTTCACAAACCGTTTATGGTAAGACTACTTCAATCTAATGCATCTCCTTTCAAGGAATGGAACTAGCTTGCCATCTCCCATGATACTAACCTCAACTTAATGGGGTCTAATGTGAATGAATGACATCTCATGTTTGCCAGTGTGACTGCTAAAACTGACGAAAGAAATTTCAATCAGCATTTTTCCAACGCAACACTAACAACATCCATCAGAAACGAACTAATGGGTGATTTTTTTGAGGTTAGGATTTTCATGCATTAGTATTTGACAGATCACGCGGGATTTCAGACATGGTGTCAAAGAGAAAGATGCTCAGTATGCTTTGACATTTCATCATGAATAGACTTACTAACGAGCAACGCTTGCAAATCATTGAATTTTATTACCAAAATCAGTGTTCGGTTGGAAATGTGTGTGTTCGACAAATTTTGTTCAGCGATGAGGCTCATTTCTGGTTGAATGGCTACGTAAATAAGCAAAATTGCCGCATTTGGAGTGAAGAGCAACCAGAAGCCGTTCAAGAACTGCCCATGCATCCCGAAAAATGCACTGTTTGGTGTGGTTTGTACGCTGGTGGAATCATTGGACCGTATTTTTTCAAAGATGCTGTTGGACGCAACGTTACGGTGAATGGCGATCGCTATCGTTCAATGCTAACAAACTTTTTGTTGCCAAAAATGGAAGAACTGAACTTGGTTGACATGTGGTTTCAACAAGATGGCGCTACATGCCACACAGCTCGCGATTCTATGGCCATTTTGAGGGAAAACTTCGGAGAACAATTCATCTCAAGGAATGGATCGGTAAGTTGGCCACCAAGATCATGCGATTTGACGCCTTTAGACTATTTTTTGTGGGGCTACGTCAAGTCTAAAGTCTACACAAGTAAGCCAGCAACTATTCCAGCTTTGGAAGACAACATTTCCGAAGAAATTCGGGCTATTCCGGCCGAAATGCTCGAAAAAGTTACCCAAAATTGGACTTTCCGAATGGACCACCTAAGACGCAGCCGCGGTCAACATTTAAATGAAATTATCTTCAAAAAGTAAATGTCATGGACCAATCTAACGTTTCAAATAAAGAATCGATGAGATTTTGCAAATTTTATGCGTTTTTTTTTTTTAAAGTTTTCAAGCTCTTAAAAAATCACCCGTTATTTCAATAATAAATTGTCGGCTGAAGCTATAAGCCTTATCTTAAGAGCACGAGTTGAAGTCTTGAAACTTAACTTTATCCCTCTTCAAGGAAGATGCACATCACTTTATTGCAATATGTCCAATATTTCAAGAAATCCGTCGACTACATTTTGATGAAAACTTTCTTTCTGCAAACAAACTTCAAGTAATATTAAGTGGAGTGGTTGGATGGTCTACCGACCCTATACATTTTTTGTAAAAATGCCTTAAATTTCCGGAATATTTTCTTAACTTAATGCATTCGACTGTAGTTTAAAACTTTTTTATTTTTATGTTATAGTTGACTTTCAATATTTCAAATCATTTTTAAATTGGAAAAATGGTATAATCTTTTATTTTATTTTAATTAACAACTTATTAAATTTTGTTAATCATAAATTAATTATTTACTTTATTTATTTTACTTTGCATATTTTTTTCATTATGAAATGTCAAGTCCTTATTCTTAAGTATATAAATATTATTAGTAAATTTGAATGTAAAAATAAAGAATTTAATAATAATAATATTTTATTATTGTTAAATTGTTTTGGAAAAGTCCAGGCAATTGTGAAAAAATATGTAGGTACTTGACAATTTCTTTATGAAACGAAAAAATGCCTATTTTCGGGTATTTTCTTTCAATTCTAAAAAATTGCCAAATTTTTAATGGAACAGATGTTGATAATTGTCAAGTTGTAAATAAACAAATTATCACCTGTCACCGATCGCAATTTTCAATATTTATGAAATAGGCCCCTGATCTTCTAATGCTGTAAAAAGTCACTAAAGATATGTTCATTAGAGAACATCTTTTGTTGAGTGATTGCATCGTTATCGGAGCCAAAAACGCTGTTAAATGTTAAAAAACCAAAAACCTTTTACAAAATGTTAAAGAAAGCTAAAAAAATGACAGGCAACCTTTGTCTAGATTTACTTTTTTAACACTCTACTATGTTTCATTCCTATCATTATTTTACCGCTATTTTTATAAGCAACTAGCTGACCCGACAGACTTCGTCCTGTCGTCGTAAAGATTTGTAATGTGGCAGTTTTTGGTTCCTACGTATTTTATAGTCGTGGCTGAAAATTCTCCTGAACAAAATGTGAATAAAAAATAATTAAATGAAACATTTATGTATATAAGGATTTAAAAGTAAGTAATCGCTTTATTGTTAATCATGTGAATCATAATTAATTATTAACAGGAATAAGTTTTATTATCATTGTAGTGCTTTGTGATATACGATGTTTTTTGTTTGATTACTTGGCACATAAACAAACAAATCTGATGGTTTTCCAACACGGAAACAGGCAACATACAATTGACCATATGAGAAACATTGGTTTTCTAGATTAATACCACACACACTTAATGATTGCCCCTGGGACTTGTTTATGGTCATAGCAAAAGCAAGCCGCACTGGAAAATGTAGTCGTTTAAACTCAAATGGCACATCAGTCGGAATCATTGGGATGCGCGGTATGAGAACATCTTCTCCTTTATACTTTCCTTTGAGTATAGTTGCTTCTATAACGTTGTTTAGTAATTTTTTTATCGCTAACCGTGTACCGTTAGTTAATATTTCGCAACATTATAACTATTGATCCAACCTTTAATTGAAGATTATGAGTTTGCAATCCTCGCAAATGCAGCGAGTTTAAAAATTCCGGTGGATAGTTGACTAGATCATCTTGGTTAGTAGCCGAATCAACTAATTTATATACCCTCGATTCGCGTGTAATTTGTTCTTGAATTTTGAAATTTAATTAATTTACATATATTTTTTTTTGCAGCTCGTTCGCTCAACCAATCATGGTTTCTGTAATTTTGAGAAACATCTGGAAACACCTTCTGAATAAGCTCATCTTTTGATTGCGTTAACTGACAAAAACTTTGAGGAAAGTTAATGCAGCCAGTCAACATGTCTATAGGAAATTTGCCATTACCAATGTCAATGAGTTGTTTAGAGAATATGTTTCCAGATTGGTCATTTTGCAACTGGACACGCATATTCTTGCTTAAATGAAGTACTTTGACATGTTTCCACAAATTATAGGACTTTAGATATGCATTGATTTCATCAGCTGGCGTTGATCGTGGAATCACTGGCAATGTTTGACGAGAATCTCCTCTGCTAATAAAATCATTGCAACACCAAATCAGTTATTATTGATTCGTAGATCTTTTAAGGTTCCGTCTAAAGCTTCCAAAGATTTTTTTATGTGCCATCGTACATTCATCACAAACAATCAATTTACATTGCTGCAAAACCTTTGCCATTGCAGCGTTCTTCGAAATGTTGCATATTTAATGGCAATTTTAGTGCTGAATGGGCTGTTCGACCACCTTCAAGCAAAGTTGCTGCGATTCCCGACGAAGCGAGTGCAAGTGCAATTTTATTTTGTGATCGAATTGATGAAATCAAAAAAGTTTTTCCTGTACCACCAGGTGCATCTAAGAAGTAAATCCCTCCAGTTTCAGCATTTCTTACTTTCATAAGAGTATCAAATATATACTTCTGTTGTTTATTCAACAGTGGAAGATTTGTTTGAATAAATTCTTTCAAAGTGTTGAGATCATACAGTTTTTCTCGATGAGCAACTCTTGGTTAAAAGCATTATGCATTCGACGATTGGGCGCGGTCAGGCCTAATTGAATTAATAGTTTGTTTGACATCGTCAAGCACATGTTATCAATTGAAATCAATGCTTGTAAATTCCTTCACTGATTTTTATATGTATATGGATTACCCATTCTATTCCATATTTGATACAAAATATCATCACACATAGGCAAAAAGAAAAGGGCTGTTTTTATTGTTTTTCTGGAAATTATTCGAATTTTTGTTGCCGTAAAAACCATCTTTGAACTTCAAAGAACATTTAAAAAAAAGAATTGGCCAAATTGGTCCAGGCGTTGTTGAGTTATGCGCTTACCATCACATTTTGCGATTCATTTTTATATTATAGAGATGTTCTAATGCTATAGTTACATAATTAATTCCAACTTGTTAACCGATTGGCCAGGGGTGGAATCGGCTAAGGTGATAGTTGACTATCATTTTTTTGATAGTCAAATTGACTATCATTTTTATTCCATCTGTGTAAGATGATTCAACTCAATTCAATTCGATTGAACAGTTTCAGATTCAAACTGTCAAAATTCATTGTTGCCTTGGTGAAATTTTAAATTGATTCTTATAAAATATCCAAATAAAAGTATCAAATTGGCTGATTTTGAATAAAATTCTTACTTTTCTTGCTTTTTTCGAGTGTTGTAAGCTTTGGCGGTCACAGGAATGTGTTTTTTTTTAAGAAACAAAGTGAACTAAGAAAATTTTCCAGTCGTGTGTGTGAGCGTCTGGTAGCTCTATTCGGAATAAACATATTTGTTTGAAAACGACTATCACATTTTTTTGTGACAGCTTTTTAGGTATCAATTTGACTATCACCTTACGTAGATCAAATTCGATAATTTTGATTGTCATTTATCAACAATCATCTTAGCCGATTCCACCCCAGTTTTTATTTCTTAGATCTCGGAGATTTCCGTATTTTCAGAAATATAAACACAATTTCTCATTTTTACTCTCAAAAACCGAACAGAATTTACAATTCCAATAAAATGAAAAAGAATTGCAAGGCTTATTTTCATGTCAGGTGAAAGTAAATATGTAGTAAATTGTGTTAATATTTCTTTCTTCTGCTCTGTCGTTTCATCTTAGAAAATTCTCAGAAATCTTAGAAATATAAAATGGTCAAATGTACATTGGGTTCTACTTTTAAATATTTTCACACTTTGCGGTATTGACGAACGCAAAACAAAACATTCCGAGTTACAGGTTCTACATAATTTTTCACATGTGGTTTTATTTAAAAATTGAAAATTGCTAAAAGTTAAAGTAGACTTTCCGTGGTTTTAACTTTAGCAAATTGCTAACAGATAGCAAGATGTTAAAATCGTTCAAAATTAAATAAATCATCTTTTAGGCTTAGTAAATTGTTAAAAATGGCTTTAACATTTTAAAATTGTACGCCATTTTGTTTTACTTCACACCATATGTTCAGCTCATAAAGTAAAAGCTACCAAACTTATTCAACTAAAAATATGTATGCCTCTCGATATACCTGAACTTTAAATGGAGTAAAATTCACAGAGATACAATTTATATTAAAAGTTGTCACAACATCAATTTTTGTGCTGTTTTTCAAATATATGTATACACATGGATGTACAATTGTACACATATAATACGAACTCAATATGCAAACATATACAAACATAACTTTCAAACGAATACCTTTTCAACAAAAACCTAAGAGATTCGAAGGTAAATACCTTAGTAATGCTTTTAAAAGGACATTAAATATTTAAATGTTTTGGGATTATGAAATGCACAGAATTCTGATATGTTTGCTGTTATAGCATCATCATCATCAGAGAATGACAAAATATATGTATGTAAGCATTGAACGAACCATCCACAAGTAGATTATAACTCGAGCACATACATATAAACACAGAATAACTTTTAAAGTTAAGCCATAAATGGACTGCAAAGGCATCAACATGATTTCAAGGAAAATAAAAAGCAAATACAAAAAGAATCGTTTTTGTTTTTTGTAAATCATGGTTTTTGACATATAAAGCTTTCACTGGTGTTCCTATAACATATGGTACATATGTAGATATAAGAAGATTTATATGTAGGTCTAAATAGTAAGTTAGATCCATAGTTTTCAAATTATTAAATAAATGGGGGAAAAGGATTTTAAACAACATCTAAACCGGATTATACTATAGCAAAGTTGGGTCTACTAACTTATCATCTCGTTTGTTTTTTTTTTATATTCTGTCACCTATATTGTTGAAATCACACATTTAGCTGTGATATTATATTTGATGTTATAGCCGAGTTAAAAATTTTGAACACACATTACAATTAGGTTTTGCTAAGAGCTATTACAGATTAGACTACAGGGTGACTGTTTAAGAATTTTTTGTTTTTGTTATATACTGCATTCGCTAAAGCGGTTATGAATACCCTTATAAAGATAATAATAAGACACAATGCGAGCAATTAGGAAAGCAGGAGAGGATTAGGAAGCAAAAACCGATGCACATTAGTTTTGAACGTCTGCACAGTGCACATTGTAATGAGTGGGAAATATTGAGCCTGGTAAAGCGTTCCATATTCGGGTAGTGCGGCTGAAGAAAGAATCCATATACTTAACAATACGTCCGTAATTGGGCTGGAGGGTAAACTGATGAGCATTTCTACAATGCAACTGGCTATTTCACCAGAGTGAAATGTTTATGTTTATGAAAATAGCGACAAAACCATGTCCGACATGAAACCTTACGACCGCGACGGTGCTCAAGAGATACAAAAGTTTAATTTAAACAACGGTCACCTTTTATTTTAAGAGATCTTTTTGAATTCTATCCAAGAGACTCAAGTGGGTTATTGGAGTACCTGCTCAGATATTGGAATTGAACTCGAGTTTCGAACGAAGGGTAAAAAACTTCTTGCATCGGCGGAGAAAACATAAATACTTAGCAGCGTTTTTTGCGACTTTGTGATTCACATACCTAGATCTGAAATATGTTCAGTCTTTTCGATGCAAATACCACCCATCGATAGTGGCATTGATGGGGAAGAGTTAAGCTTTTGTGACAGTAGACAGCATTGAGTTTTTGAGCCATTAAATTTTACACGATTTTTGATTCCCCATTCGATAATGCCGTCTAGATTAGAATTTAATGAGCTTGTCACACGCTGCCGTTGGTAGTCCACATCCGAAGAAGTACGATGAGAATCTAAAAACGAATATAAAAAGTTGAGGGTACTGTCATTAGCGAAACACTGATAACTTCCCATCCCTTCTGTCGATTTGTCTTGCTTAAAATATTGTCTATATGTATCAATTTTTACCAAATTTGAGTACTATTTTTTGTAGATTTTATTTTTTTATGAAAAAACGGACTGTTGGATTTTTATAAAAACAATTACTGAATATCGAAAACAATATTTTCTGTGAAATAAAATAAGTTTGAAGCCAATATTTTCAATTTTTGAAAAGCTATTTGAGTCGAAAGTAAATTTTTACCAAGTTTTAGTATTGTTTTTTTAAGGTTTTTATTTTTTGTAAAAAAAAACTGTCAATTCGATTTTTCTCAAAATTCTACAGAATGTTGAAAACAAAATTTCTTATAAGTTAAAATTAGTTAGAAGCCATTATCTCATAGTTTTGAAAAGATATTTTAGTCAAAAATCAATTTTTACAAACTTTTGTTAGATTTTTTTTTAGGTTTTTAATTTTTTGTACAAAAATAGTCAATTCGATTTTTCTCAAAATTCTACCGAATGTTTAAAACAATATTTCTTATAAGTTAAAATTAGTAAGGAGCCATTATCTCATAGTTTTGAAAAGATATTTTAGTCAAAAATCAATTTTTACCAACTTTTGTTAGATTTTTTTTAGGTTTTTAATTTTTTGTACACAAACTGTCAATTTGATTTTTTTTCGAAATTTTACTGAATGTTGACAACATTATTTTTTAAAAGATTAAAGTAGTTTAAAGCCAATATCTCAAAGTTTTGAAAAGATATTTAAGTCGATAATCAATTTTTACCACCTTTTATACATTTTTTTTTTAGGTTTTAATTTTTTGTAAGAAAACTGTCAATTCGATTTTTCTCAAAATTTTTCCTAATGTTGAAAACAATATTTCTTTTAAGTTAAAATTAGCAAGAAGCCATTATCTCAAATTTTTGAAAAGATATTTGAGTCGAAAATCAATTTTTACAAACTTTTGTTAATTTTTTTTTCGGTTTTTGATTTTTTGTAAAAAAACTGTCAATCAGATTTTTTTCAAAATTTTACTGAATGTTTAAAACAATATTTTTTGAAAGATTAAAGTAGTTTCATGCCAATATCTCAAAGTTTTGAAAAGATATTTCAGTCGAAAATCAATTTTTACCAACTTTTATTAATTTTTTTTTAGGTTTTTATTTTTTGTAAAACAACTGTCAATTCGATTTTTTTCAAAATTTTACTGAATGTTGAAAACAATATTTCTTATAAGATAAAATAAGTTTGAAGCCTTAGTCTCAAGTTTTTGAAAAGATATGTGAGTCGAAATTCAATTTTTCTCAACTTTGACTAATGTTTTTTTTAGATTTTTATTTTTTATAAAAAAAAAACTGTCAATTATATTTTTCTCAAAATTTTATCAGATGTCAAAAACATTATTCTTCGTTGCACAAAATTGTTAAAACATTGAGAAATGTCAAAATTTTCAATTTGACAAATCGGACCCATTACAATAACTTCCTATGGGAAGTTAATAAGGGTTGATAAATTGAAGAAATGTACTTTTTGACGTGAATGTAATGTTTTAGATGCTCTAGAATTAAAATTTATATAATGTATGAATTTCAAGAATATAAATGTTCCAAATACGGAAAAGGGGACACTCTCGTTAAACTAATGGCTATAATTAGAATACTTAATGTACGTATCATATCTTTTAATTAAAAATTTCCTTCGAGAATTAAAGTGAGAATAGATTATTTTCCAACTAATTTTTTTACCTTAGTGTGTTTTGTTTTCAATTTTAAGAAAAACAATGTAATTGAATGCATTTTTCTATCTCTAATTTAAAAGTTTTCCATTTTGTATATTTGCAAAAGTTTCACGCAAAACTGTAATTTTTTAGATAAACAGATTGTAATAACAGTAATAATAGACTCCCAAGAATTGCGTCACGCCTATAAAAAAAGATCAAATTTTTTAACAAACTTTCTCACTTTCTGGCTTTTTGTTTTGGTGACATCTGTCACATCTTTTGTTTATTTTTCAGTTGTTTATGCCAAATCATCATGGCAAGTTACACGATTAAACAGCACGTTCAAATGATAAAATTTTATTATCAAAATGAGTGTTTGTAAACGCAAACGTTGCGCGCATTGCGCCCATTTTACATTAGACGTGGTGGCCTTTCACAGTCGACTCATCAACGTTTGGTGGCCAAATTTGAGACGACCGGTTAAGTAAGCAATAAAGGAACGCAAGATCGGCTGAGAACATCGCCGCGGTCCGTGAAAGTGTACAGCAGAACCCGAGGCAGTCTATTCTTTGCCGTGCATCACAACAAATCAGCCTTTCGCAGACTTAAACTTGAATTTTGCGTCAGGACTTGGGCCTACACCCGCACAAGATCCAAGAGCTTAAAGTTCATGACCATAGACAACGCCGTTTGTTCGCTGACTGGGCTTCGAATCGTTTGGAAGAGGACCCCAGTTTTGGCCGAAAAATCATCTTTAGTGACGAGGCGCATTTTTGGATGAATGGCTGTGTTAACAAGCAAAATTGCCGTATATCGGACGACACCAACCCACGAGAGGTTCACTAGGTGTTAAGGCATCCTCAAAAAGTTACCGTTTGGTTTGGATTTTGGGCCGGTGGCGCGGAGTAATTGGTCCGTACTTTTTTGAAAACGACGTTAGTGAGGCGGTCACCGTCAACATCGGGTGCTACATAACGATGATACGAGTAACTAATTTCTTCGCAACAAAAACAAAATATACTATTTTTGGAAAAACATTTCTGCATTAAATGCACCCCAAAAACCCCTCTAAACTATTTTAAGTTAGCTCTTAAATAAGGCAAATTTAGAAAACTGTTGAAATCTTGGAATGCTTTCATATGTAATATGTATCCATTAATGTACTGAGTCGTCCAAATTAAATAGTTAGACCATGACTTGCCGGCAGCGTTACCACTTTACTTCAATTGAAGTAGATCTACTTCTTTTTTTCAACAAAAATTCAAATCTACTTCCTACTTCGCACCATCACCAAAATATTGAAATCTACTTCATTTTAAAGGTCTGTGTTTCTATATACCTACTTCAATTCTAATAAAAATAGACTGAATCTACTTCTTCTTCTATTTTCTCTTTATCACTCTGTATGTAGTATCAAAATTTTTATAAAAAAAAAACAAGAGAATTAAAAATTCTTGAGTCTTTGCATTTGTAGTGAGATTCCTTTTTATCTAATGTTTTCTAGTTTAACCCTTTTGTCATTTTTACTTACGACATAAAGGAACTACGAGTATATGGCAAGTTTTGCATTCGTAAAAAAAATCGAACTGGAGATTTTAATCAAACATGACATTACGATGGTAAAAAGAACTTAACTAATTTTTTTTCTGCTAAAGCTCTTATACTGCCTCAATAATATTTGATGACGAAAAATTTTATTATTTTTGTTTTTGATTTTTAAAAAAAATTTGATTTTTTTCGAAATTCGATATCTTGAAAATGGGTTACCGTTGTTTTATAAAATTGAAATGCAAGACGTTTAATAACAATTTCTAAAAAACTGCATACCAAAAATATTTCAAAACTAAAATTAAAAAAATGTATACAACATTTTTTTATTTTTTGCATTTTTAATTTTTAAATACAGGAAATAGTTTTTAACAGACTTTTTGGATGTATACATGAGCGATATCATGCGACCAAGTCCTGCATTTTATTTCTTTTCTATTTGTTATGTTATTTGCATTCAGTTGTGCTCTAGTGTTATTTTGGATTTGATTTTTTATTTTCAATATGAAGTTTTTTATTTTTAAGTTGTCAAAAAAAAAGATAAAGGGAGTGTTTATGTACTAAAATTGTATTATGATTACAATAACTATTTCTTGTAGAACTCGTCCTTTGCAATCCTAAAGTCATTTCATCTGACCAGCACAAACGCAATCTTTGCGATTTCGATTAATTTAAGAAATGTCACATTAACATATTGAATTATTATGATAATAATAAAAATAATAAATATAAATAATTAAATTATTCTAATTTTTTTGAATTCTTTCATTCAAATAATGTAATTTAAAAATATGTAGAATAATATGAAAAAGTTCATTTTTGATTTTTGATAGCTACTTCCATTTTGCTCTATCTACTTCGCTTTTTTCCTCAAATCTACTTCCACTTTTTTTTGAGAAGTGGTAACGCTGCTTGCCGGACAACATTTAAAAAAAAAATCAAATAACTAAAGTTGTCACTTAAGCACTTGAAATGTGTAAATGTAGTTTTGTCAGCCTCCTTTACAGAACATTAAAGAACATTTTTAAGCGCTACCCAAAAACCCATCCTCTGATAAAAAGTCTGGATCCGTCCTTGCATACGGCCCCAACCTAGGCGGCGTAGTGGGTAGTTCTAAAACTAAAATGTTAATAGTCATATTCTGCTTACCTATCTTATTCCAATTTTTAGAAAGGTTATGGATTTTGGGCTTCTAAACTACTCATATTCCTAATCGAAAGTTTGTTATATGATGTTGCGTAAGATTATTTACATCTGTTTTAATGTTATAATTTTTTAACCTAACTTGAAAGAGATAACTTTTAAAAAGAATATCCCTTAAACTTGTTGCGTAGTCTTTCACTTGCATCATTACCCTTGAGATTAATTCTTATATGTGAACTCAAGTACTGTCAAATTCGTATACGAGTATACGCAACAGACAGACGCACAAAACTCCCAAATTACCTTCAATACTCGTTTCGTTATACCCACATGCCATTATAATGAAAAAGGAAGAAAAATCTTTTAATATTCGATTTTAACCTTTGAGGGATTATCGATTTCAAAGGAAATCCGATTTTGAAAGTGAACATCTCAATAATCCGTTTTTTTTTTTTTCTTCTGTTTTGTTATTTTAGCAAAGGGGGTGTTTTTACAAGCTACATATGGATGTCCTGCCAATATCGTGTTGCAAATTTTTGTCAATATTCCCTTACCGAAAAAAAAATATTGCATGCGATTGTGGCAGTGACTATTGGAAGGACAATAGATGCCGGCATATCCTTGTGAAGAATTAGTTGCTTAATGCTTAATCACCACAAAAGGGCGAACTATTTTTGGTGAAATATCTGAAATTTGTACTAAATCAAAATCCTTACGCTCTGGCTGTACAAGTGTACACACTATGTCTACATTTGTGTGGTTAGAAATTGCAAGATTTCATCACTCTTCTTTATAAACCTAAGGACTAGGAACGAAACCTACTGAATCCGTACAGTAAAGGAACACATCGTATTCGTAGATTTCATACAGTGCGAGGGCTAAATGGAATTTACCTAATCCCTATTCGTGTGACATGTGGCAAAGGCATATCAGCATCAACAGCGTCAGGTGAGGAATGAAAAGAAAAATGTGACAAATTACCCACACCGATGATTTTTTGAACTTTATTACAAAGAACGCTTATGTCTTTGGTTTATTTTTGCGTCATCGTTTCCGTCACCGTCACCGTCATCGTTGTCGTATAGTGCGTCGCTTTGCTCGTCCTGATCCTTGGTGTCTGTCTCTAATAGGGATGGTGATAGGAAGGAAGGTAAGGCACAGGATTTTGTAACATTTATATGGTTGAGAATATTGTTAGGTAAGTAAGTTTGATTTGGAATGAGATATTAAAAATGTTCTTTCAGTTTCTTTGAGGGTGATGATTTTCTTATTATGTTATTATTACTTTGCTGCTTTTTTATTTTTTAAAGAGATTGGAAGGAATTCTTTACTGATTAGATCAAAAAAAGTTCAAACACTTGTAGAGTAGACATTTTATTTTAGGCTCTAGAACCTTTATCTCCTTAAAAAAAGGAAATCAAGGGAAACAAAAAATCTAGAAATTTGGTATTTTTGAAATTCAAACAACAATTTTTGAACAGGTTTTCTATCGATTTTCTAAACAATCATGCACCATAGATATAATTCGAAAGAATTAACGGATGGTGTTTTCATTTTTTCAGAAGCATCAATTCCACATATTGGAGATACGCAATTCACAAAACGCCCTGCTAAGTTAGCTTTCACGATTAATACAACAATTTCATGATGAATACAGCAACTTATCTTACTGCGATATTACCAGTTTTTGTATTCGAATCCACGAGAGATGATTAGTCTCATACTTAAAGCACACAGTGCATTGCTTAATTTAAATGAAAGGATCTTCTAAATCACGTCTGAAACATATTCAGGGGATACAAGAAATAATTTGTCGGAAGACATTAATTAACCAGATCCCAGTTCCTCGATTACTTAAACGATAACACTACGTCCGTCGTCCTCGGTTCCAACGCTCGTTCACAATGACACTCCTTTTGTAAGCTCGATTGATTGCAGCACAGTTTGCTGTTAATTCGACGCTACCAGAGAGTGTCATGAGTCCTCCTGTTATTGAGAGCGTAAACGATTTTATGGGGCAAATCTTCTTTGCAAGAGTACTGAAAGACCTGGACCGTCACAAATCTGCTGGCCCGGATAGTTTCCCCCCCTATTGATTTAAAAAGGTGTTTTTCAACGCTGGAAAAGGCACTGCGTAAATTTGTCCATTTTTCTTACTCTACAGGTCTCTTTCCGAGTAGATGGAAAACAGCATTTGTCCAGGCTATTGGTAAAAAAGGTGAATCCTCCTCCTCCTCCTCCTCCAACTATCGTCCAAGTGCACTAACGTCCCTTGTTTGTAAGGTCATGGAAACGCTGATTAATTATCACCTTAAGAAATATCTCGAAGACCGAAAGCTTGTTAATGAATGGTAGTATGGCACTGGTGATCTCATGGTTTATCTCCCCGAATAGTGAAACAAATCTTTACATCGTTTTGGAGAAAGTAAGATTATTGTACTTGATATTTCAAAAGATAGAGTCTGGCATCAAGCTCTCTTATCGAAAATGCGTACATTTGGTATTGATGAATCTCTTCATTGGATTATAAACTACCTTTCAAAAGTCTGAAATTCATAAAATAAATGCTGGTATCCCGCAGGACTCCGTTTTGTCTCCGACTCTCTTCCTGATATTCAATAACGACCACTAGTCAAACACTTCTAATCCATTAAATTGTTTCGCTGACGACAGCACCCTCAGCTTTTCATATTCGTTTCTAAATTCACATCCTTGTCCTTCGGTTGTGGAACTTCAACGGCAGTTAACATACGCTTTTAATAAAATTCCAGTTTCGACAGCATTGTCCTGAGGGGCAGCAACAGCATTGTCAAACATGGAATTATTAACCGTGTAGAATTTAATGAGTGGCACTTGCATCCAAGAAACTAATCAACTTTCAGTAATTGGTATGTGTATCACAGATCACCTCTTATGGAATGATCACATTTGCAGCTAGGTGCTTAGGATTCCTCTGACGGTGCAAGAAATTTGTCACCCCTTTTGAACTGACGGTAATTTACATAGCCTTCATTCGTCCAAAGCTTGAATATAACTCGCATATCTGGACTGGTGCCCTAAAAATAAGTTTAAATCTCTTTGGTAAAAACCAAAAAAAAGCTTTGAAAATGAACTATAGCAGAAACATTTACATCGCTAGATCACCAATGCAATGTTTCATGCCTTAAGCTAATAGCACAGAATGCAATCATTTTGAAGTCAATACCTCCATTTATTGACGAGATTTCGCCAATCGAACATCAATTTCTACCAAATTTTGTGTTTTTTTTTTTTTGTAGATTTTAATTTGTATACAAAAATTGACTATTGGATATTTATTAAAATGTTATTGAATGTTAAAAACAATATTTTTTGTAAGATGAAATTAGTAGTTTGTGGTCAATATCTTTAAATTATGCCAATATATTCGAGTCAAAAATCAATTTTCACCAAATGTTAGCAGTATTTGTTTTAAGTTTTTATTTTTTGTGTTACTTTCTGCATAACAAAATGTATTTGAAGTCGATATCTCTCCTAGATCTTGAGAAATGCCAAATTGTTAATAGCGAGGCCTGTCCATATTGTATCTTTGATTATTGTCACAAAAAATTGAGTATTCAGACATTTGACAGACCAAAGATTGAAACATTTTTCAAAGATAATGTGAAATTATTATTGCCCTTATTAAGGACTGTTGAAACTATAGAAAATAACTTTTACAATTCAACAATGCCAATAACAATATGTGTTACAATATAACTGTTAAAATAATTAATAAAAGCTTTAATTTAAAATTTAAAATGACTCCTATACCATCAACTATCGAAAAAAAAAAACAAATAATATAGATGAGAAATGTTGCCTAATTTATGGCGTGTTCAATGGAAAACGTCCAATTCAGAAAACGATTGCATTGTTTTAAATTCTTTCCTAGAAAAATACAAAAAACGATCTATTAGTTTTTCCACACATACGTTTGGGATTGCGAAAGTAACTTCACTTGTTTTAATAAACATTTATTTTTGGTTGAATGAAGACGAGGTTAATATTTCTATCTAAAGGGAGAGTGGGGCTAATTGTTTTTGTGATTTTTTTTACAGACTAAGATTGGTGGCAGTAGTTCAAAATTAAGTTCATTTTAGATAAGCCTATGAATGGATCTAAAAAGAGAAGATAAAAGTGGCTGGAATGCGACCCACACTGATAACCTCCCATTGGTATTTTAGTTATACTAAAATCTATACATTTGTATAAGAAAACTGTCTTTATATATTCCATAAATTAACAATAATATTTCTATGACATGAAACAACTTAGAAGTAAGTATCTTTCTTAATTCTCGAATAATTTAACTCAAAATTTAATGTTGATATTTTTTTCAGGTTGTTATTTTTTCTAAATTGGTGATAGCCTTACAAAATGTTAATAACAATAATTATATAAATTGAAGAAATTTGAATGTCAATTATTTTTCTTTTAATCAAGAAACTTGAGTTGAAAATCAATACGTCCGTTCGCGTACTTTCTGCACTTAAATTCGTAAAAAGAGATATTTTAAAGAGTGGAGGTAAAACTCTCTCACCAAAAGAAAAACAACAAAAAAGTAAGCGAACGGGAAAACAACAAATTTTTCCCACAATTTTACTGTCGAAAAAAATATAATTTTTGAAACATCATCATTCCATTTCATGTTTAGATTTTTTTTTGTAAATGGATAAATTAAGACAACATGAACTTCAATTTGTGCTTGAATGCTGTGTTGAAAGAAATGACGACATTGATGATATTCTATTGCGGGACTCCAAAGAAGATGAAAGTTTGTTTACTTATAACCCAAAATTATACAAGTGACAGCAAAAGCGAGCAATTTGTTTAATTTATTTGAAGTTCTATCAAATTTGACACTTTTCACAAATCAGCCCAAAGAAATTTCTTGGGCTGAAATTCGTATAGGTTGGGGAAATATTTTACTCTCTCAGGAGCGCTCTCTTTTACGACAAACTACGAAATTTTTGAGTACGCGAATAGGATTTGGTTAAATTTCGTAATTTTTCGTAAAAATGGACTGTTTTAGGAGGGTACGCGAACGGACCTAATTTTTAACAGATTTTCGTTTTTTTGTTCAAAAGTTGTCAATCGAATTTTTTCCTAAAAATTATACAGATGTCATACTTCATCCTTTCTTAAGGTATTTGAGTCAAAACCCAGTTTTTACCTACCCCCACTCAATATATTTGAAAGTCCTTTCTGCAGCATTCGATGTTATTACCTGTAAAACAAAATTTATTTGAAGATGAAATCTCTACTGGTTGTTGAGATATTGGACGACGAAAAATTGTATTCCGAACGTACAGACTTATGAACGTACATACATATGTATGTACGTTCACACGCACGCACAGACATCTCTCTTAAAATCTTTGATTTAGTTTCCAGGGACCTTGAAACATGAAGAAATGTCAAAACTTACAATTCGACAAATCGCACCGATAACAATAACTTCCTATGAGAAGTTAAACATAATTTTTGCTAAAATGATTCGTTTATTCGAATGTAGGTGAAGATTTTCTGTTGATGAATGGGAAGAGAAGTTTGGTTGCAACCTTTACTTTTTTTACGGTTTTGGTGATATGGCAGTTAAAGGTAAGCTTTGGATTTGGATAGATACCAACGTGTCTAACTTGGTTTTCCCATAAGAAACCCGCCTATCTAGGATTTGAAGTTGATTGCTTGAAAGAAAAAAGATGGCTTGTATCTTATCAGCATTGAGTTTTATTTTCTATCGGTTATAATATTGTTCTAATATTCAAATCGTATTATTTAAATTGGTTGTGACCAAACGTATGCTAAAATATTATTGCTGTGTCATCGGAAACAAAATATAGTTATTTTTTAAGGTTATATTTCAGACAATTCTTTTGTATGGTTGCCCTCTCTGGAAAAATGCTGCGTCCCATCATAGAAAAAGACTGCAAGTTTTTCAAAATACAATATTACAAATGATGCTTAATCTTCCGTGACATCATTCAACTAACAGTTATACAAAAAGTATGACAAGTTGCTAGTGAGTTTGTGGCTCCGCATTTTATTCAAATTATTCAAGTTTAAGTAAAGTTTAATTGTAAAAAAATTTTGTTCTCTATTCTAAAGAAGTTAAGCGTCAAGTTTCCATATCATTCTTGCTCAATCAAATTAATTTAATTTAAGAAATTGATTAAATAAAAGTATTTGCAATGTCTAATTCTAACCTCACAAATGGTAAGAGAAATCTTCGATCACACACGAATGATAGACTTGTTGGCTCTCCGATGAACTCTTCGTCAAGTCCTTCATCAACAAAAATTTGGGATAAGATTGAAATTCGTTTGGATAAATTAACATCGACATTAACTGACACTATTTTATCTATCTTGAGAAAAGAACTGAGTGAAATCACACTAACTTTTAATTCTCGATTGAATGAGATTGAAGCTAATTTTGACTTAAAAATTAAAAAACTTGAAGACGCGTTTGTAAACAAGTGTAATGATGATATGAACAATATGGTTTTGGAATGTGAAACAAAATTTGCACAGAAAATGGAATTGGAACACTATAATATTGAACTACTGAAAACACAAATTGATGCCTTAACTAGGAAAAACATTGCAGGTGATCTTGTACTGCATGGAATACCAGTAAACCGAAACGAAAATCTGCATGAGATCTTTAACAAGTTTTGCACAACAATTAATGTTTCTCTGTCACATCCACATTATAAAATTCGAACTAAACAAAAAAATAAGTCTTCTGTTAGCCCGATCATAATAAGACTTCAGAATGAAAATGAAAAAAATCTTGTTTTGAAGAAGACGAGTGAATATTATCAAACAAAGTCTCGCTCAGTCACACTTGATGATCTTGGCTTCCAAAACAACAACAGATTTGTAAGGGTATATGAGTGCCTTACGAAGCATAATCATGCTGTCTTTTGCAAAGCTAATGACATACGTAGGAGAAAACAGGTGCACTCGGTTTATTCAAGATATGGACGAGTTTTTATCAAAGCATGTTGAAAAGAGACCCATATGTATTACTAGTGTAAATCAATTGTATGCGGTGGTTTCGAATGTCCATTCCATTGAAAAAAATTCTATGCTTGGAGCTCATGTTGATGTTGGTGCTTTAAATGTTGCCGCAGCCCAAGTCGTTGCTAGTGTCGGTGTTGCTGATGGTGATAATGTTGCAGACAATGTGAATGTTGCTGATGGTGTTTTTGATGCGAACGAGAGTTAAATTTTTTTGTAGTAATCTTACTCTATTCAATTTTCTGTTTTTATTATTATGATGAATCTAAATTTGTTTATTTGCGTGTAGCCTACAATTATATGAATCTTGATTAACTTATTATTTTTCTGTCTCATTTTCATTAAATTCATTTATTTATTATTTATTTTATTTATTTATAATTTTATTCTTCATTAGTGAGTTTCTTTTTCTAATAGTTGGTGGGTTTTCAGTCTCTTTTTTTTTCTTTCTTCTCTTCTTTCGTCTTTAATGTTTTATTCTTCTCCGGATATTGTGAGATCGGTGTGCAATGTACTGTGTAACGTGAGTAAAGGTTTAAATGTCTGTCACTTAAATGTGGGAAGCATTCGTTCTAAATACACTATCCTCCTTCAAATGTTAGGTAATTCGAATATGGATATTTTAATGATTTCTGAATCATGGCTGAATGAAAGTATTTCTTCAAATTTGCTGTGTTTTCCTGGTTATGAATTATATAGAAATGATCGTTGTACTCGAGGGGTGGTGTCTGTATGTATGTGAGAAATCATATTCCTGCAAAAGTTATATATGCTTCTACTGGCTGTATCGAATTCTTGTGCGTAGAAATAAAAAATAATCATAGTGAAAAATGTCTTCTAGTGGTGGTGTACTCACCACCTGGTTTGTTTAAAGAGAATAATTTGTATGAAATTGAAAGCACTCTTTTTCTTTTAAACACTAAGTATTCAGATGTGCTTATTGCTGGAGATTTCAACGTTAACTTACTAGTCAACAACGTAAATTCCCGTAAATTCCCGTAAATATACATTTGTATATTTATTTACTTTAATTAATAATTAAATTACAATTTTTTTTGTTTGTTATTTCAATTTATTTAACTGTTTAAATTTATTTAGTTATTTGTTGGTTTATTTATTGCATTATTTTATTATTTATTTGTTAATTAATTTATTTATTTGTTTATTTATTTTATTTATTTGGTTACATATTAATATATTTAATATTTTTTTTGTATTTATTTATTATTTATTGACCTTCGGTCCATATCTCAGTTGTAAATACATACAATAAGTAAGTAAGTTAGATATTATTTCACATTTTGTGCACTTTCTAGTAATTAGTTTTAAGTAATTTAATCTAAATTTTTGTCTTCACTTATGTTTGTCTTTATTAATTAAATACATACCTTTGTGTATGTATCTAAGCAAATATCTCTAATATTTTAATAAATAGTATCCTAGCTGAAAGATTATTGTATCAAACCACTATATTGTAAAATGTGTGATAACAAACCAATGTAAAACTTTACTACGAAATAAAAATATCTATTTTTCTAATTCATTTATTCTAGATTATACATAAAAAATGTCCATTCCAAGAATTTGCAGGAAAAAATGTATTAAGTAGGATTACATAAGATTATAATAAATAAAGAACGCATAAAATACAAAATAAAATTCACAACAAAATAGAAGCACCTTGAAGTTCACTATCCATAATTTATTTATAAGTGATTGTTATTAGACGCGTAGTTTTCAATCAGGCAGTACTTTTCAGGGAGTTGGCATTTTTGACATCTGACACTTGATTTATTCTCAGTTTGGTTTGTCATAATGAAAAGACTTACTTCTGAACAACGACTTTTGGAAATTGTGCAAATTTTCACACAGCGAGAAGATTGAGGCCTTGGAAGATAACATTCAGCTCGTTTTTGCTGAAGCACAGGCCCGATTGCTAAAAAATGTGGTCTAAAATTGGGCCTCTTGTCTTTTATTTATTCGAGCCAGTCTCGGCGGCCATCATTTTAAAAATCATTTTAAAACATACATATATTTCTTTATAATAAACTAATTTCTTTGCCATAACATCAAATCATATGCGTTTTATTTCTTCTTGAAAACCACACGCCTGAAGAAAATCACCCTTTATATTGAAATGTGTATACACTCTTTATCTTTTTTAATATCGGATAAATAGAAGAACTCGCTTCTTTAAGAATCGAGAAACATCTAGTGGCTAAGAGGGGAACTCAATTCGAAACATTCAGCCTTTGTATATGAAAACTTATGGTTTTCATATACAAAGATTCAGCGCAGCGCATACAAGAACCTCGAAAGGGGCAACATCTAGGGATTAAGAGGAGAACTAGCTTCGTTAAAGCATCTAGTGATAAAGAGGAGAACATCGTTAAGCATCGAGAACAACCTCGTAGATTCTCGAACCGATTTGAGGTATATAAATAGGCGCTCGGAAGCCAAGCGGATTATTATTGGTTGTGAACTGCGATAAGTAAAGACTGTGTTTAAAAGTAATAATTGAAAGTAAAGACTGTGTTTGGAAAGTAATAAATAAGTGGAACAATTTAAATAAAGTAAAAATTGTTTTTTTTTTTTTTTTATTTGCAAGTGTGAATAAGTTTTAACTGTCGGACCAAGCCGAATATTACAATATGATATTTTATTAGAATTATTCATAATCAGCCCAATTCTAAATGAAAATTCCCAGGGAAATATTTCCCTTTTCCCTCCTCTCATATTCTAAACAAAAAATTGCCGGGAATTTTGTTCCCTTTTCTCTTTTCCCTTATTCTAAACAAGTTCAAAAATGGGAAAAAATACTCCGGGAAAAAAAGTAGCTATTCTAAATGTCAAAAAAATTGAAAATACGAATTCATTTGGCGCGAGTTTGTTCCCGACACTTGAGGTGGAGAGTTACGAAAATAAATGTAAGTTTTTCTTTTTTTGCCTTAATAATTGATAACATTTCAAATATGTTAAGGTCAAAAACAACAAACAAGGGTCAGCTTCAAATACTTTTGAATTTGATGGAGGCTCAACGCGATATTGCGTGTGGCTTCCACAACAAAACCATAGAGGAAATATATTATCTAGAGTCCCGACTTAATGGGTTTGCTCTCTTTTTGCCTACAAACTAAATTGAGAGAATTTTGCCCATTAGCATAAGCATGTGTTAGTTGTCCTGTGCATTTCTTATGGGAAAATCCAGATTCTATGTAGTTGTTACGGGCTTTTAAGAGAGTTACCTTAAACAAAATTTGAGGGTGTTTCAGGCAAGACGGGTACCAGTCGGGACTCTAGATAATATATTTCCTCTATGAACAAAACAAAGAAGGAAGTGGCATTGTTTTGGCAAATGGTGGAAAATGAGCTGAATTCGTGTGGACCACCAAGAAAAACACTAACGGAATGGAAAAAAGTAAACATTTAAATATTTACATGTACATATATAATCATAGGTTTGGAGTGATCAGAAAAAATATGTTCGATCAAAGGCGGCTGCGAACCTGAAAGCAAGGAATGGGACTGGTGGTGGACCAAATCAGGAGCAACCTTTTGATTGAAATGAAAGAGTCCTGTCCAGGCAGAAGCAACGCCATTAAATATTCCACAAAGATCTTCTCGACCGCAAGCAAGTACAAGTGCCCACAAAAATACTGCCTCTGAAGCTTTTGAAAAAGAATTAATAATCCAAAAGGAATTATGTGAAATGTTTCAAAGTGTTTGTTTTCCTTCTCTGAAACATTTGTACACCTACATTCTTGTGTCAAATACTTCGGAACAGCTGTTTCGAACATACAAAATTTTCATTCCCGAGTTGGAAGGGAAAAACTGTCTCCCGGGGAATTCGGAATAAAAGAATTTTACTCTCGGGAGAACAAGTCTCCGGGGAATTGTTGATGCCTTATGAAGAAAATAGTAAATCATTAATTTTTTTCAAAATGCCGCTTCCTAAAACTTCGTAATTAGAATATAGTCCAATAAAAATAGACATGAATATGCGAAATTTCGATATTTTCGACATTTGACATATTTTGAAAACGCTGTAACTTTTACACACTTGCTTGTAAAAAAAAAAGTAATTTAAGTTACATCTTATGACCTCAAAGTCCAGCTCAAAACTTTTTTTGTAGCATTTACCATTCAAGAGTTACAGCCCAAAAATGAAATTTTTTGACAAAAAACTTTACAATCTTCTTATAATGACTTAAAATTTGTGGAGACTTTTCTGCAGGCGTTGATGACGCTGTAGTACCCGTGGCATGATGGTTAGTGCATTGCACTGTCATGTCAGATGTCTTGGGTTTAATTCCTGCCTGTTCCATGTAAAGTTTTTTTCACTGGTATTGCTTCTTGATAGGAATTGACAAATCCTCCAAGAGTAATTCTTGTCATGGAATGTGCTTTCTTAAATTAGCCGTTAAAACTGTAGGTCCCCTCCATCCCTGACAACAATACTCGCACACAGGAGTGTTTGCGATTGGTAAGTCACTAGGCCCTAGTTCTCAATAGACTATTGCGCCACCTAATTTATTTTTATTGACGATGTCCTCAGTGTCTGTGTCAATTTTTAAACGATATTGCGACAGGTATATTTCATATCTATTTTGACGGACTCATTTAGGAGACAATTATTTCAATCGTATTACATTTTATCAACTTTTTGACTAAATTTGATAAAAGTCAATGTTTTGGACCATCTTTCTTTCAATCTGTCAATTGTATAATCTTTTTTGTATTAAAAAAATGATTTAATTTTCGAATAATTTCGATGAAATTGGATATTATTAAAAAATTTAAAATTATTCCAAAAACTGAATTTGATATTTCACTTCAAGTCCAAGTGCTTGAGCACTTTTGTTTTGATGATTTCATTGATGGCATCCAAGACTTCCCCAATGTACAATTTCCATCAGACTTGATAGGATTTCTAATCAGCAGTTAGGTAGATTTTATTGAAAGCAGTTTATTAAACTATAAATACGCGTAATAATTTTGATAAGAAACTCAAGTATGTGGAACACCTGCAAAATATTATATGAAAACATTCGGAAACAATTTGAGGAAAATATAGATAGCTAGATAGGCAAGGCAGTTGGATAGGTGAACGCAGTGCAAATGAACTTGTGACGTATTGAAGCGTGTGGTCAAAAATTATTGATACAGGGTGTTCTAATATCCAAAAATAAACCTTTTAACAAAAATAGTAAATTTCTCTCTTAATTTGAAGATTGGAATAAAAATAAATAGTTAATTGATTTTAAGGTAAAGGAATGAAAAAAGAATTTTAAGAACATTTAAATAAAAGCATGCATCAAGTTTAGGGTTACTATCATTACAAAATCAGCCACCACCCTGTGTATTAAAAAGGAGTGACACACCGTTTAATAGTCCTTATTTTGCTTTAATAATTCAAAATGAATATTAATAAGTCCTAGTTATGGAACAACTCATTTGTTTTTTGTTTTTTTCAACTTTTTACATCATGATCCATTTTCATTAATGGTCTTGAATATTTATGATCTTTAAGAAAACAATTCTTAATTCTTTCGTCATATTTTTATAATACATTCTGTAGTTCAGTTGCACTAAAAGCTGTAAATATTAGCATTTACAATATTTGATTAGATTAGCAAACTTTTCATTTGAGTATTCGTCGATATAAAAGCAGTAGCAAACAAGGTATTTGTATTCATAGTTTTCGTATCTGCCTGAAGACCTGGTCAAAAACAAACTAAGATTAAAAAGTAAAATGTTTTCCAAAAACACCATCATCACCTTTATTTTTTTAATTGTAATTTTTAAATATTGTGAACCATCAGGAACACCTGTCAGAAGATGTTAGCTAGCTCAAAAGGTTCTTAATCATTCTTTTCTAATTAAATTTTATTCTTTAAGGTTCTCGTAACTATCCATTTCCGCTGCACGTTCAAATAGAAGATTGTCAAAGCCTTCCGTGTGAAGTCACCAGAGGAACATTAGCCCAAATGGATATGCAATTTGTAGCAAGTATGTATTTGAAAAACTTTTCAATCATGTCATATTATAAGTTTTATGCATATAATTTTTAATCCTTTCAGCAAAAGATGAGTCTTATAATCTGAAAGCATCTATTCATGCAACAGTATTAGGAATTACAATTCCGTTTGCTTTAAGCTCGGAATCAGCTGATGTTTGCAAGAATCTCTTATATGGAGCATATTGCCCTTTATATGCCGAAGAAGACGTGACTTATCACATTGATCTGCCACTAGAAAATAATATCCCAGAAGTAAATGTAAGATGTGAAGTTAGAATTTTGGATTCGAAAAAAGACGTGGTGTCATGTTTCATTGCCGATTTGAAAGTGAGAAAGGCATAGTGTCCTGCACGCACATACAAATTATAAAACTTATATAATTTTTATTGTTTAGTTATTTATATTTAGATTAAGGCCAACACGATTTAATAAAAAGTTTTTGAAATAAAAATGGTTTTTAATTTATAGATACATATTGTGTATACATCTTAACCTCATATTTAAAAATTTCAAGGGTTAAAGTGACAATTGACACTGTTGTTCAGCAAGGCATTGTCTAACAATATAAATTTGGAGGACTTGCTATGTATGAAAGTATTCCGATATTCCAACAGTTTAAAAAATATTACGAGCTACCATACAATATAATTAAGAGGGGTTTTGGGTGCGTTTTATGTAGAAATGTTAGAAATTGTGTAAGACAGGAATGAAACGAATGCAAAAAGGGAAAAAGGTCAAAAAGTCAAATAATATACTTATATGAAATGCATCTACCCAACCTTTCACCTACCAAGGAAGTGTGCAGAGTTTTGAGTTAAAATTTGTCACTTTACAAGGTTACGCCTAATTATGTATAGTTATATATTTTATACAATTGTTTTTGTTCACAAACAAAAGTTTACTGCTTTTTTGTTTAACAAAAAAGATAATATAATGTTTTTTTTTAAAGAAATGTGTCGCAGGACTGTAACGGTTGAAACGTAGCATTTTTCCAAAAATAATATATTCTGTTCTTTTTGCCGCCATTTCTTAAATGAGAAAAATTTCAAAGACAAAATTATGATGTCAGAAAATGAGAAAGTTTGATAGAAACATTCTTCCTAGGAAAATAAAACAGAGTTTAATATAAAGAATTGTTTGGCTTGATTTTTGGCGTATTTTCTTATGACTCAATTTTCGGGAGTCTTTTATGACTATCATTTTCAGTCTGCTTACACGTAGATTGGAGCTGATGTTACACAGAAAAAAAAGTTGTCATATTAACAATCGTCGATACTCAACTTGAAATTTGGCCAAATCATCGCATTGACTACCAAACTAGTCAATATGACATCTCCATATTTTAAAATATTGACTACTGGATAGTCAATAAAAAAAATATTTTTGATTGTCAATTTCGGGTAGTCAATATGACAACAAAAGTAGTTGATAAAACAACTTCGTTAGTCAATATGACAATTTATTTGTCATATTCACCTATTGTCATACTGTCCTAATGGCTACCGCAGTTGTATTGACTACCACGCTAGTCAATATAACAACCGTAGTTTCAATTTCTTTCAACTAAAGTTGTCATATTGACTACCGCAGTTGTCATATTGACTACCGCAGTTGTCATATTGACTATCGCAGTTTTCGTATTGACTACCGCAGATGTCATATTGTCTACCACAGTTGTCATATTGCCTGCTGCAGTTGTCAAATTGGTTACCGCAGTTGTCATATTGACTACCGCAAATGTCATTTTGACTACCACAGTTGTCATATTGGCTTTTGAAGTTGTCATATTGGCTACCGCAGTTGTCATATTGACTGATATAGTTGTCATATTGACTACCAAGTTGTCAAAAATTTTCGGATCCCATTATTGACAACCGAAGATTGTCCTATTGACAATCGTGGTTATCGGTTGAAAATTGACTACCAAATAGTCAATTTGACTACGAAAATAGTCTGTTTTGCGTGAGCCTTTTGAAAATATTTTAGTCAAAAAGGAGTCACAGACAGTTGCGCCACCTATTTTTTTTTAAGGAATCAACAAAACTTAAAAGTCGTAGAGAGAAAAATGTTTGGTTATTGCATTTAAGAAAATGTATACATTTAGATACATAATTTCTCTAAAAATTAAATAAAAACAAATTAGGTAAAGAAGTAAGTTGGGAAGAAACTTTAGTGTGGCACTCACAAATAATAATTTTCGAGAGATTCAAAGCTTCGCTTTGGTTTAACGAGAGTTTCCCTTTTTCTCTTAAAATTCATGTATAAATCTCAATTTTAGAACAATCAAATTCACTTCAAAAAGTGGATTTCTTCAATTAATTAAGAGATTAAAATTGTTTGTATAAAATAGACAATACATTTTAAAAGAAAATATACTTTAAGGAAGCCTTACACTCGCCGTATGTGCGTCAAAAAAATAACATGGAATTGAAGACGAGTTTCGGGAATTCAAAGGCAACTTTAGTTTGTGTTAAGAAAATAAAAATGTTATATTTTTAGAATATAATTTCAAATTGACGATCTCATATTTAAGATTTCTTCTTAAAAAAATGAATATTTGCTCTTTCTCTCAGAAAAGATCTTATTAGAATTATTTAAAGCATTACTAAAGATTTCCCAAATTTAAAATTTTGTGATTTAAGATTATTATTTCTATCAGTTAAATATTGATGAGTTTGTGCAGCGCCATTGGAATAGAGCTGTTTTTCCGATTCATATTTTGTTCTTGGTCCGGCCCTCAGTTTAAAGTAGAACTTTTTGGAACAATTTGGACAGCACTGAAATAAAATTTTTTGTTGTATTAAAATATAATAAATAAATAATTTAAAATATATTATATGCTTTTGATTCCATAGATCGTAAGGCGCTTATCTTGAAACTTTTTCGGGATGAAAAGTCTCTTAAATTCGAAAAGGTGATTGAAGACAAATATAATCGAACACTTTACGCAGTTTGGGATGGACAAAACCTATCTTATTGGTTCCCTGCTAAAAGACATGCCTTGTGGCGTAGTTATCGATTGTTTATTGATTAAAATTCTTATTTACGCGGATAACATCGTGCTACTAGCAGAATCACCCGAGTCGCTTCAGCTCCTAATAAATGCATAGCTCCTGTTTGAAATGGAACCAAACGGTGAACAAATCAAAAACAAAGTTTTTTTCGAAAAGCAACAGGGCGCTTGGCTGCAAATGAGAAAAAGGTTTTTGGGGAGGTATTTGCGAGTACTTTTCGCAACTTCCAAAGAAAAAATGCTATACGCTGGAGAATCCTGGGTATAGTGTCAATTTAGAACTGACGAAAAACTAATGAGGTATACTTCTTAAAACTTTCACTTCGGCTGCCGAACACAACAGCAAACTACATGCACCTTATTGAAACTGGACTTTCACTACTGTATCTTTCATCTCTAAAACTTCATTTTAAGTATATTGTTAAAAACTTATGTTTAACCACACTGAAAAAATAGCTAGAAGGATTGCAGCCTCGATAGTAAAATCTAGAACTTCGTGGAACTTGAAAAGCTGGATTCTAAGCTTAGAAATGATTATGTGAACAAAGCAAGGAACTCACTCTTTAGAGAGACATATTCAAATCTTCTTTATGATCTTGGTGAAATATATTACTTTAAAGATTTAAAACTGACACAATACCTATGATTTTCCGAGCTAGAGGTGAAATATTGCCCCTAAATTTCATACGGCATCGTAACGACTTGGAACTGTATTGCTCTTTATGCAACATTAGAGAAAGAGAAAACGTGATACATTTCATTGGACGAAGTCCAATCCTGGCGGAGATACGGCGACAAATTTGGCAACAAAACACCTTGGATCAAAGCGAAATAACACCAATCTTGAACAAAAGCGATTGGCTAAAATTAGCACAGTTTATCAAACTATCACTTGTGTATACAAAGATAATAAGACGTGAAGACATTTAATCCTAAAATAAATAGAACAAATAAAATAATTAACAAACAAAAATATTTAAAATCTATTTACCTAACAATCTTAAAATTGTAAATTATTAAGGCTAGGCTAGCTAGACTGTCATGCTAGAGGTCTTGGGTTCAATCCCTGCCTGTGCCATCTAAAGCTTTTTCACGGGTACTGTCTTTTGCGAGGAATTGAAAAATCCTCCAGAAGTTATTCTTGTAATGAAAAGTGCTTTCTCAAATTAGCCGTTCGGATTTTGCTTAAAACTGTAGGTCCCCTCCAACCCTAACAACTCGCACACAGGAATGGTTGAGAGTTGCAAGTCACTAGGGCTTAGTTCTCAACGGACTGTTGCACCACCTAATTTTTAAAATGTGATGAATCAAAAACAAACAAAAGTACGGAACTCATAGTATTAATTTTAAATTAAGTTATAAGATGTTTAACATTAAATACAAAAACACTTGCTTATACCTTCATCCTTACATCTTAAGTTCTTTTAAAGGTAAAAGATCAACAATAAAAAAATATCAATTGGAGATAATACTTACATATTTCCTAAGACGCCATTGTTACTACTTTTTAAAACGTAAATAATTCTAATAGTTTCAAAAATCTTAAACAATATACACTAAGTACTCTAGCACCTATTGTTATTATTATTTCCTATAGGTAATTAAATCAAATCAGAGACTTCCCCAACGATTATTATTTAAGTTGTCAACAATCTTAAGTATGTCAAGCACTTGAAAGGCTTGAATGGAGATTATCTAATAATAATAATTGCGGACAGAGGTTAAGTATTGGCGTGTATTAAATAAGCAAACTCATTTCTAAAGGGTTTGTATTTTATGACTTAAACAATGATTGTCCTATCAGGCGTGCTGTAAAAACACCTGCTTATTTTTGTTTGACAACATAATAAGTACAAATGAACTTTTAACAAAAATCAAATTAATTTAATTAATATACTTCTGTATGTACATATGTATATATGTACAATAATATTATTTTTACTTTCAACTATAAAAGAAAAGGTAAGTTTTTTCGTTTATGTTTGCTCTAAGCAATATATATACATTAACATTTAAATCATCTAGCTTATTCCGCAAAATTTAACCCTTAATTACTCGGGTAGTTGAATTTTAAAAGGAACCCATATATATGAAATGATGATAGCTATACGAATAGTTGAGGAACTTTGCAAAATTTTGCGGTAAGTACTTCGGATTACAATCTATGAAATTTAATACGATAATGGATTTTAACATTAAATACTTTCATCAAGGGTTGATGTTTAGTATCGCAACATATTTAAAGCTTTTAATGTTTTATTTTAAATTTTACCTATTTACAGTAGTCATACGAAAACGGGGTGCTAAATTTCTTAAAGTTAGAAAAGTAAATTTTTATTTAAATAATACAACCTCCATCCCTGACAACAGTACTCGCACACAGGAATGGTTGAGAGTTGTAAGTCACTAGGCCCTGGTTCTCTACGGACTGTTGCGCCACCTAATTTAATTTTTTAATACAACCTTTTGAAATTGAACAAATGAATTTCGAAGAATATACACAGCTGTAATCGATCCTATTATTCAAACTAAACATCTTGACAGTTTTCTAGAAATTGTCAGGTAAAATAAGATACAATAATTTCCATGGATAATTTATAAATCTTCCACACTTCCTTAAGAGTACCTTTTATTTTAATAGAGTGAAATTGTTAAAAAGATTGGGTGTAGCACATGTATGTATGTATATGTATGGTATGTGTATTTACATTGTTTCTTATTATTGTCATTATTATTAGATGTTCAAATGGTTGACATGTGCATTCAAGAGGACACAAGCGTCCACAGGTTTTTCTCAAAAACCCACCTCTGTCTATCAACTCCTACTCTCACCTCCCCGTGGTGAACATCGGGTGCCTAGTACCTCAAATGGAGATTGGGTTCCAACCCCAGTGGAAAGTTGTTGGGGGTAGCAAACGAGAGAAGGGGGGGGAGAGGTCTTTCCACTAAGGGACCTTTCCTTATCCAGACGGCAGCGGATGAATTCCCGAGATGGAATCAATGGTGGCGTCTACAGTTCCAGCAAGGTTGAACTACTTAGTGAACACTTTATAGGGCTTCTACGACTTATTCAGAGCCCAGGCCTATAAGGAGCGGTTTATCCGGCTCCCCGTCCTTTGAGTTATACTAAAGATCTGGCTCTCCAGATTGAGGGGTTGTGCCGTCGGGGTGACTTCCTGACCACGTAAAAATATCCTAGTTGCGAAGCACCAACAAGCCACGGATAAGGACGGATTTACTGTTGACAACCCACGCATACGAATTAAGGACAACGAACTAGACTGCTATAAAGCAGACACCACCGCCATCCAGGAAATACGATGGGATGGGCCGGGCAAAAAGAGGATGAAAAACTGCAATATTTACTATGGTGACTGCTACCGAGAAAACCAACAGCGCTTATTTGGATGCGGCTTTTTCATTGGAGCCAGACTTGGGCAACAAGTCTTGAGCTATAGGTGCATCCACGAGCGCCTACTGACCATCCGCATCAAGGCTAAATTCGGCAACATTAGCCTGATATGCGCGCACACCAAAGATATGTTCTTCGAGCTCTTAGACAACACATAAATGAGCAGTGTCCTAGCTACGATAGTAAAATTGTTCTGGGCGATTTTAATGCCAAGCTAGGAAGGGAAGACATCTTTGGTGGAATAATCGGAAAAAACAGCCTGCACGAAAACACTTCCGACAACGGATTCAGGCTCATAGAAAAAGAGAGAGCATGAGAAGTGTGCGGTCGAAGATGTTGAGAGGTTTAAAAGAATAAATGAAGTTCGTAAGTTTTATGAACAGGTGAAACGATAGAAGGCTGCAAAGACGAAAGTGGGAACATCATAGTGGAACCGCAGTTAATGCGAGGATATGGAACGACCACTTCTGCAGAGTGTATAACGGCGACGACAAACCGAATTCCGCTGTCAGGCAGGATGATCCATTCAACATAGTCGCGAAAGCCAACAATCCCGTCCTCCCGACTTAGACGAAGTAAAGATTGCCATATCTAAGCTGAAGTCTAACAAAGCCACTGGAGCGGATGGCTTGAATGTCGAGCTCTTTAAAGCAGCTGGAGATAAGTTGGTTAGGAGCATGCACCAACTTATCTGTAAGATATGGTCGGAAGAAAGCATGCCCGATGAATGGAACCTCAGTATTGTTTGCCCGATCCTGAAAAAAGGAGACCCTCTAAACTGCACCAATTATAGAGGAATCAGTCTACTTAACATCGCCTACAAAATCTTCTCTGCCGTAATATGTGAACGTCTAAAGCCCATCGTCAACAACCTGATAGGTCCTTATCAGCGTGGTTTTAGACCAGGAAAGTCCACAGTCGATCAAATATTCACATTACGGCAGATTGTGGAAAAACCCAAGAACATCAAATCGACACCACTATCATATGACAGCATCTACAGGGACGAGAGCCATGTCTAGTTTTATGCCAAAACTACGCCCGTTTGTGCAGGATGACCATGGAGAATTCACTGCTGCTCCATAAAGGTTGGAAACAACTTAACATAACCTTTCGATGTCAAAAAAGGTTTAAGACAAGGTGATGCGCTGTCATGCGATTTTTTTTAACATCGTACTTGAAAGAATAGTGCAAAGCTCACACGTCAACACTTTCAAAAGTCTGTCCAATTACTAGCATGACATTGACATAATCGGAAGAACTCAGCGTGATGACAATGGGGCTTTTGTGAGTATTGAGGCAGAGGCGGAAAAAATGGGTTTAATGGTTAATGAGGGCAAAACAAAGTACATGCTGTCGTCAAGAAAGGACTTACATAACCGACACGTCTCGATCAAAACGTCACCATCGACAGACGTAACTTTGGGGTAGTCAAGGACTTCGTCTACATAGGCTGAGATCAAACGAAGAATAACTCTTGCTGACCGCTGTTTCTTCGAGTTAAGAAAGCAATTGAGTAGCAAAGCCCTCTCTCGAGGGACCAAAGTGTCGTTATATACGACTTTCATCATCCCCGACTTGCTATACGGTGCAGAAGCATGAACTGTGACAAAAGCGGATGAAAGCACCTTGGGGCGTTACAAGAGAAAAGTTCTTCGTGTGATGTACGATCCCGTATGCATAGAAGGGCTGTACAGCGACGTAGACTTAGCCAGAAGGGTAAAAGTCCAACGACTAAGATGGCTGGGTCACGTCGAGCGCATGGAAACCAATGCTCCGGCGCAGAAAGTCTTCGAATCCACACCAACAGGACAGCGCAGTAGAGGAAGACCGCGATCAGGTGGCACGCACAAATGGAAAATGACCTCACCCAACTTGGAGTGCGAAACTGGAGACATTTAGCTGGGGACCGAGCTAGATGGAGAAGTTTGTTGGGTGAGGCCCTAGTTCACACAGGACTGTAGCACCTTAAGTAAGTAAGTATGTTAAATCTCTTTTTATTATATCATTCGTTATGACAGCTTCTGAACCCAAATTGTTTCGATTGAAGGATGTTATGCACATTAAAATGTGATATAATTTTATTTTTTAGCAGTTTCTCAAGCATGTCTGTAACTACATATTTTGGAGGGATTTTGCTGTTCTCAATTTTTCTTGAAAATAAGCCATTACAAGCAGTAAAAAGGGGTTTAGCACATTATATCAAAAAAGTACGATTTATATCAAATTGCAGAACCTGCAATATCTTTAGGTCTGAATTTTTATATTCTTCAATTGAAAATTGTATGGTAACATCTTAAACACCATGAATCCGTCCTACGTTGGATTGAAAAGAACATTTCAGACCATTCAATGCCAATAGTCTTGGATGAGTTCAAGGGTTAAAGCAAACAAATAAAAGCTGAACACCCTCCAAATGTATTTTTAGTTAACTTCTTTTGCGGCTATTTTAACGAATTATGTCCTTTCAAAACATACTTTGATCTAAATTGAAAATCGAGTGAAATTGTTTTCATTCGATCGATTTCATAACATCGAATTCGAATACTTTTTGAAATCACTTTAAGTGAAATTAAATCAGCCTACATCCATATATCACATCAGTCAATAGACATTGTTGTTCATTTTCATAATTTGTTATTATTTCATATGCTTTTATTTGTTGTGTGCTTTTTAATAAAATAAATATAAAATATTAATGTTTTTTCATTTGCTTGTGTTAATGACCATGACGGCTGCAGATTTTCGGTTCTTTGCGATAAGCAGTTCTGAAATATACGTTGAAAAAGACTCTGTTATGGAGATATACATAATATGTATGTATGTAGTTTCTGAATGTGTCTTGAAAGTTTTTCGAAGAACGATTTTTCATTTGAGATGTTATAGAGAAGATATTTGGTGTGTTAAAAATCATATAAAAAGCTTTGTCCTTTTCCTCAAATATAAAGTAGAAGCTGCAACTTCTCACGAATCAAGTTAATTATATAAAAAATTTAAGCTTTATTCCCTTAAGTAAAATTACTAAGGTTCTCAAACAGTTTCCTCTTGGCGAATTCAAATCACCAACTTAATCTGATCGAATTAAAATCACTTGAAAATCTTAAAATCGAAATGTAGAACACGTAATTCCACTTCGGTTTAAGTTCGAAAAAATTTAAAATTATTCGATAAAATTGAGATTCAGAACTCTTTGTATTTCATTTCGAGTGATAGTGAAATGTAGAACTTAGCTGTATACCTAACGATTTTTTTTAGTTTCATACGATTACCAGATATGATATGTACAACTACCTCTTTTGGAAACAATACAAATTAATCGGTCCGATTTGACTCATTAAACTTATCTACAAGTTTATTATTAATTTAGATTTTATCTAAACGCCTTTCAATAATAACAAAATATAAACAAACCATCCATGACACACTCGCGTTGATTAAAATTTGCGTTGATTACTCATCT
This sequence comes from Eupeodes luniger, assembly GCA_951509635.1. NCBI lineage: Eukaryota > Metazoa > Arthropoda > Insecta > Diptera > Syrphidae > Eupeodes > Eupeodes luniger. The sequence continues at coordinate 229,127,960 of OX608073.1, forward strand.
AGCTAAAATGCCAATATTTTTGTCAAGAACTAATTCCCCTCTCACTAGTATGTAGATAGGTATTAAATATCTCACAATAAGTAGAAACATTCGGCCACATTTATTTAATCTTGTATGATTTTTCTATAAACATACTAATACCTATAATAGGTACATATATGATAGAGGTTATTTCATCTTATACCTTAAAATGTTTTAATTTTATTTATTTCAAAACTAGTTTTTCATTTAAAACATTGCCATTAAACATTGCAAACTCTGAATCTGACGTACATAGTTGAGCTTTTGAGGCAAGATAATTTGTTTCAAATTTTAAAGGTTTTCTGATCTGTCAAAGTTTCTGCTCTTAAGGCAACTAATTTATTTTGTTAGATTCATGTTCTCAGTTGACTAAGCAAGTATTGCTAAAATTTCTGTTTTTTTAACTCAATGACCGTTGGAGGGTAAATCGTAATGCCTAAGAACTTTTTTGTACACTAATTTTACTTTATATTCTTCTTTCTTCTTCCTAGCTGCTTGCACTAAGGTAAGTTTTATAAAGGTTTTTTTCTCGATATCTACATATATAGTGTAGACCTTAGACATAAACTTTAATAAAGCTATATAAAAAACAAAAATGTTTCTGTTTAAAATTAGAACGAGCATACCCATGCGTGAACTTTCTTAACCAAATCTTGTTTCAAAGTTATATATTTATTAGATATCTGAAGCTTTTCGTATTAAGTCTCAGTTTTTCGTGCCTTTTACAAAGTTAGAAGAACGGATTTTAATTTTGCAAACATTGTTTTTCATCCTGGTTCCTCTAATATAAAACATACCCATAGTAGCATTCTAACGCAAATTTTTAAAACAAAAATTTGCTACACCTTCATCCTTACTTACTTATTTAAGGTGGCCCTACAGTCCTAGCTAGATCACGCGAAGAACTCTTCTCTCGAAACTACCCAAGGTGCTTTTATCCGCTTTTGTCACAGTTCATGCTTCTGGGGCGTATAGCAGGACGGGGATGATGAGGTCTTATATAGGGACACTTTGGTCACTCAAGAGAAGGCTTTAATACTCAATTGCTTTCTTTGCCCCAAAAAAAGGGGTGGGCAAGAGTAATTCTTCGTTTGATCTCAGGGCTGGCGTTGTTCTCTGTGTTCATAGCGGAGCCTAGGTAGACAAAGTCCTTAACTACCTCAAAGTTATGTCTGTCGATGGTTACGTTTTGACCGAGACTTTTGTGTTATAGGTCCTATCGTGAGCTTGTACTTTGTTTTGCCCTTATGAACCGCTATATCTCTGCCTCAATACTCGCAAGAGCCCCATTAATATCACGCTGAGTTCTTCCGATTATATCAATGTCATCAACAGTAATTGGACAGAATTTTGAAAGATAGTGCCTGTAGTGTTGACGTGGGAGCACTGCACTATTCTTTCAATGACGATGTTAAAGAAATCGCATGTCAGCGCATCACCTTGCCTAAAGCCTTTTTTGACGAAAGGTTCTGTTAAGTTGTTTCCAACCTTTATGGAGCAGCGTGAATTCTCCATGGTCATCCTGCACAAACGGAAAAGTTTGGCAGGCTTTCCTGGTATAAAACCACACTGATAAGGAACCATCAGGTTGTTGACAATGGGCTTTAGACGTTCACATATTACGACAGAGAAGATTTTGTAAGCGATGTTAAGTAGACTGATTCGTCTATAGTTGGTGCAGTTTAGAGGGTCTCCTTTTTTCAGTATCGGACAATCAATAATGAGATTTCATCGGGCATTTTTTCTTCTGGCCACATCTTACAGATAAGTAAGTGCATGCTCCTAACTAAATTATCTCCAGCTGCTTTCAAAAGCTCGGCATTCAAGCCATCTACTCCAGCGGCTTTTTTATGGCAATCTTTACTTCGTCTAAGTCGGGAGGACGGGATTGTTGGCTTTCGTCCTCTATATTGAATGGATCATCCTGCCTGACAGCGGAATTCGGTTCGTCATCGCCTTTGTGATTCTTCTATGATGTTTCCACTTCTGTCTTTGCAGCCTTCGGTTCGAGGTTTATGTTTTGGTGAATTTTGTTTCACCTGCTCATAAGACTTTCGAACTTCATTTCTGCTTTGGAACCTCTCAACATCTTCGAACGCACGCTTTTGATGCTCCCTCTTTTTCCTTCTGAGAAGCCGGTTGTTGTTACATTTTTCTTAAGATTAGTTTTTGTTTCCGGTATGAGCTATCACTAAGATATGGGACGAGATGGGCTGCGTTGAAATTGCCCACAAAAATATTCTGCACTGTTCATTCCCTAAAATATCATTTAAAAGTCTGATGTAATAGTGTTTAGGAATCAAACTTTTATTTAAAATAACAAAATTCTTCATTGAAGTAAAATGAGTCCGAACCCTATTACTCTGAATGGCTTTTTGATTAAAGTTACTCTAAGTTCAAAATGGTAAACGCAATTAAGATTTTTGGGGTTTATATCAAATTTTATTGATTTCTTTCTTTGAGGAGATAAAAACTTTTTTCATGCACCTATTATACACTTAATAAAACCATACCTTAAATTCAGTGCAAAAGCACTAAAGGAAATAAATTAACATTTATGACAAAAGCAGGGTAGTCATTCGTAGTCATTATGTACATATGTATGTAGGTGATTCTACTCGCTACTCGATAAGATTATAAAGTTTCAAGTGGACACTCTTCGTTTCTTATAAAAGCAATTCCGAAATTCATATAATTAATCATTCTACTTCATTCATTTGAAAAGCCAATTCAAAACCTAATCTCTACAACCAATTTTTATTTGAATTTTTGAAAATGGTTAAATACTTCTCAATTTTAACTATAACTCTGTTGATGTCTTTCATGAACTTTTGTGAATCAAAAACACATGTACGAAAGTGTAAGTAATATTGTATAATTAAAAGTATAATGAATTAACTATCAGAAATACCCCCAAGACATTTTATTTAAACACCTTAATTATTGTATTTTTTTTTAATCAGGCCCTGGAGATCTTCCATTTCCGTTAAATGTTCAAATCGATGATTGTGAGGAAATGCCTTGTTCTGTAACTAAGGGAACAACCACGCACATGGAAGTTCAGTTCGTTGCAAGTAATAAAACTAAATAATAATTTTATATGAAAATATTAACTTCTTTTTAAATTGTTGCTTGCAGTAAAGGATGAAACGTATCAAATGGAAACAGACATCCTTGTTACAGTTCTTGGCATCAAGATCCCATATGAATTGCCTTCGGGGAATGGTAATGTTTGTAAAAATCTTATGTTCGAAGCTTATTGTCCACTTTATGCAGAAGAAGATGTAACATTTAAACTTGAATTTCCAATTGATAATAATTTTGTAGAAACGAATGTAAAAGCTGAGGTTAAACTTAAAGATTTAGAAGATGATGTTGTAGCTTGTTATATTGTTGATATGAAAGTTAGTAAATAATTTTTCAGTAACGTAGTGTAGCTTAACTATATGATAAACCTGCCATATTTAACTAATTTAAAAATAGTTAATTTAATAAGTTATAATGTAATTTAAGATAATTCAACTATAACATAACAATAAATATATTTAATTTAAAAATAACTTTCATCTTTTTTTTAAGAAAACTTGCTAGATCTCTACCAAAAACTTGAATGCAATGAGTTTAAAAAACGATATTCATATCCTAACAAATAAGAATTTTAATATACTACTTGACCATTTCTTAAACAAAAATTTAAGAACTGCTATGACTGATCGAAATTTTTGCTCACAAAGTTCATTGCATTTTGTGTTGAAAAACATTTTTGGCCTATTGGCTCCGCAACTCGATTTGCAACAGAACCTCTTCATTACTCAAGAATCAGAAGTGTTCTTTTTAAATGTTGACATATCCATACAAAGGGAGCAGATACCACGCTCCTTAAATGTATAACTTTAGATTTGTATTGTCGTCTTTGAATAAACATCAAAAACTTGCACTCTCCTAAATTGTATTATTCTGCAAGAATCAAAAGTATTTTATATAAATTAAATACAAGAGTGGGAGGATAAGACGCCCCTTGCTGTATAATATGCTGGAGCACGGATATATGGACATTTTGGTTTTTTTTTGAGATTCAGAGATGTAAAAAGTAGTTTTTCGATTAATTCGCTAAAGGTCTTCTATCTTCTATGTCTGTAGCTACTGCTGAAACATTTGAAATTATTCCAGAAATTATTAAACAAACGCGCAATATACTAAGATATGACTTCAAGAAATGTATTTCAATATAAAATTAAGATAAATTAATTTTCAAAACCAATATTATTTTGTAGTTGCTTGAAAATCTCGTTTTGTGTTAAATTTAGGCATCGATTCCACGATTCTATTTTTGCCTTTATCATGCCCAGACTCCAACTTAACCACTGGATTCCACGATGAACTAAGTTCCTTGGTCCGATAGGTTTCTCATGATCAGTAATTGGTACCTGACAATTTATCAAATCGGTATAGGTTAAAGCATTAAAATTAGTATGGGGCACTTCGAATTTCCTAGGTGCTGAGGATTGAGTCGTTCTGCTCGGCTTTGATATGCGTCGAGCCGCTAGTTCTCGAATGTGTTTATTGTTAAGAGTTATCATTGAAAGAAGAATGTTTTCAGAATGCGAAAAATAACAATTTCGTTGAATGAGCGGATCGATTACCTTTTTAAGGTCTTCTGGAAGGTATCTAGACGTAATTATTAAATTAAAAAGATAACACGTGCCATCTTTGCATGATGTTTTATTTTAAATGTAAAACCAAGATGGTGGGTACGTAAACTTTCACATCAAATGTGGCCAAAGTTAACAAGTTTTCCGAAGCTGATGTGACACACAAACGCATTATTCGGTTAGCACACTTGGGATCCAACGTACATGAGACATTTTGCCTAGAGATTTATTTGAGAGATCCTCTGGAATTTCACCAAAAATTACCACTGACACTATTGTGCAAGTAAAGTTAATCTGAACTCAAATCTTTGGCAATGTCTGGCAACATGCTCTTTTCTATACGTCGAAATTTGTTGATAGGTAACTGTTCACAGGTTTCAAGTGTTTTCCTAAAAGTCTAGTGTAAGACTTAAGTCCTGAAGTAAACCGATCAATTTGTTGAAATAAATGTCTTCAAGGTAACGGGTGACCACACAAAGATGCCCATATTTCTTTTTTGTCTCGCTCCGGTGGTAACACTGCTATGGTGTCGAATGCGCGATCCAATTGAAGTACAGGTCAGACAAATTTGTTTTCACTTGTTATCAGTCGTCATGGATAGTTATACCTATAAAGAACGAGCATTTTGCGTCGAGTTATACATATTTTCGCGAAAATTCGTATGTAAAAGTACGACGTGTATTCCGGCGTCAGTTCAAAGTTCCTCGTCATAAACGCGTGCCTTCATGGAAAACTGTCAACAGATGGGTTCAAAATTTTCGTGAATCCGCCAAGGCCCGCCGAGAACGGTCCGTACGGCTGAAAACATTGAGAGTCCGTGAAGCGATTCAGGTTAGTCCGCGGCGGCGTTCAGCGCGACGACACGCGTCTTCTTTGGGCCTAAAAAGGGAATCAGTGCGTAAAATTTTGGTCAAAGATTTGAATTTTCACTCGTACAAGCTCATGATAACCCAAGAATTGAAAGATACCGACTATAGACAACGTTTACTCTTCGCTCAGAAAATGCTTCGAAAATTGGCAGATGGTGATATCATTTTGGGTAATCTTTTAATGAGCGATGAAGCTCATTTCGAGCTCTCCGGCGCCGTAAACAAGCAAAACTTCAAGTATTGGGCCGAAGATAACCCAGTCTGGATATACGAAAAGCCGTTACACAGCCAGCGTGTGACGGTTTGGTGCGCGGTAGCGGAGTGTTACATTGTCGGTCCCTACTTTTTTGATGGAACGGTAAACGGAGAGCGGTACAGAAACATGTTAAGCAACTTCCTCCTCCCCGAACTTCGCCGTAGACGTCGTTTGAGTCGAACAATATTCCAACAGGATGGTGCGACGTGCCATACTGCCTGCGAAACGCTCGATCTGTTGGAAAAAGCGTTCGGTACTCGTTTACTCTCTCGATCGACAGATTTCGCTTGGCCGCCTCGTTCTCCCGATATGACGGTTCCGGATTTTTTCCTCTGGGGATATTTGAAAGGGCGTGTCTACACGACGCGTGTACGTGATTTGGAGGATTTGAAAGCGCGCATTCGACAAGAAATTTCTGAGATTACGCCGGAAATGTTAAGAAATGTCTTCGAAAATTTTGTCAAAAGATTAAACGATTGTGTAAGCCAAAACGGGCATCATTTAATGGATGTAATATTTCATAAATAATTTGTCTAATCCGTATTTTCGAATAAAATTTGTATCGTTGTTGAACGTGCTTTGGTTCTGGAGTTATTTCAAAAAGAAATATGGGCATCTTTGTGTGGTCACCCTGTAGTTCGTTCATGTGTAATAGCCAAATTATTTGTTGAAGTGGCTTTTAAAGTCTTGATTCAAGTAATCTTATATAATGCCGCCGTATACTCTATATTTTGATCTTGGTTCCTGAATCAATGAAATGTGTTCCTCAATAATGGTAGTCTTGTAGCAGCATTTACCATCTTTTTTAACCAATTTTCTAGTTCTGTCTTTTTTGTTATCCATCAAAATATAAAGCAAATAATTCTGAAATACTCTTCCCTATCATTATTTCTTCTCTGGTTTTAGTTCTCTCTCTTCGAAATGTATGTCTGTCGATGACCCCTACTTTAGTCCCAATGTCGTACAAAACAGAAGACACAATCTCTGCTGCTGCCCTATCACACACTCTCCATACCTTTCACATGTCTTCGATAATGCAGGAAAATCAACGCTTGAAGACATCTTACTCTTGTTCTCAGGAATGCATTCATCTGTGGTTTCTGTGAAATTATCTGAACTTGTGGACTAGCACTAACCTCTTAAACAGCTGATGTAGAAGAGTACTAGAGGAAATAGTAGTCTGGCGTTTTTCTCGATCCCTCCTCGATCCCTCTCCTGAGTGTAAAATTTGAGTGTCCAGTTTGTTTATTGTGTTTTCAAATGAACATCTACCACTTTACTTTCCATAATTCTACAACACTTAGAAGTAATATGCCTTGTATATTTATTGTGGTTGGATACCACGCTCCTTAAATCGAAAACTACAATTTTTCGATTTTTCATATCCTGGCATCACCAAATTTCAAGCTTCTGCGATGCCGAGAAGTGCTTCAAAATTTTAAGGATCAGTCAGTCAGTCAGTTGCGGTTTCTTGCAATTTTTCCATTACTGATGTACATATCTCAGAAACACTTTTGGCTAAGGAGCTGAAATTTGTTAGACATGTAGTAATCAGCTAGCTTAGCAAGTGTTATTGGCTTGATTGGTTCTTTAGTTAGAGAGGGGGTAGGTCAGAACTTGGCCCTTTGATTAAACTATAATTGACATAGTTTTCAAATTAATGCAAAATCTACAAAAATATTGATAAATTCTTTTTAACATAGTTCCTTAAAGGATGTAATGATGTAATACAAAAATTTAATCGAGCACTTAAGTAATAATGAAACTTGATTTAATATTCTTAATCCTTATTAGCTGTTTTAATAGTTTCATTTTCAAGATTTCCTTTCAATCTGAAACCTATTAATTTTTTGTTAAAGAGGTCATATAAATTTTGTAGCTCTATTTAATCAATGCATCAAAGCTTGTTTCATGCTGCCGCGAAGAGCTTAAGGTTCTTGGCGCACAGCACAACATTAGACTCTGCTGGGTCCCAGGCCACAGCGATATAGTAGGCAACGAGAAAGCCGATGAATTAGCAAGATTAGGGTCAATGCTTGACGTAAGCCAAGCTCAGCTAGTTAGCATCCCTACCTGTTATTTAAAACAGGAAATCTCAAAAAGAATAACAATTAAGGCCGATGAAAGATGGAACCTTCTTGACACCTGCGGCACTACAAGAAAGATCTGGCCCTGTTTTAACAAACAAAGAACGGAAAGAATTATGCAGCTACAAAAGGGATCACTTCGATCTCTTGTAAGCATAATCACCGGACATAATCTGTTAGGTTATCATATGAAAAAGATGAGAATCAGTTCAGATGATCTATGCAGAGGATGCGGTGACGAGGAGGTGCATGAAGATACTTCGCACTTTCTGTGTCACTGTCCCGCACTCTCCCATCAAAGGAAGAAACTGCTTGGCAACTATTTCTTCGAGGATTTAAAAGAACTCTCTAGTACGCCAGGTACTAACATTCTGAACTTCGTCAAAGCCTCTAAATGGCTTGACTCACTGAACACATAGGTTTTTCTTATTAGCTTGAGTAGCAATATTCATGGGTATCACAATGGATCTGTATTGATCTAAGTGTGACGGTAAAGACATCAACTGTCAGCCCCTCAACCTAACCTAACCTTAATCAATGCATTTTTTTTGCTTAAGGTTCTTCAGAATAATTTAATTATAATCATAAAAGGAACGCAATAACCTGCCCAAACTATAATATAATGCAATTTCTTTTCAAGGTTTTATTTTTTTTTTTAACTTTTTCCTCTCATCATCATCATATCCTTGTTCCTTACACAATTTCCAAACAATTTACTGATTCTCTTGAGTGAAAAATTAAATTTTTAACGTCATCATTTTGGTATTCGTTGGTGCTGCTTCTGCGAGTCCTGATGCCTGGCCTGAAAGGAAGAAAAGCAAAAAATCACTATTTTACTTACAACGAAAGAATTTTCATTACCATTACAGCACAGAGTCGATGTACATTGTACCCTATACATATATAAAACATAATAAAAACTTACCCTGTGTTGTTATGCTTTTCCTAGAAGAATTAATACAAATTTAAAAAATAAAAAATGGACATAGTGGTCTCACATTCTAACTCTCAAAAAGGCTATTTACTTATTTAACTTGGTTTCCTGAAACTCATTTAGGTATGTTTATCTTGGTCTTCTTATAAGATTCAATAAACTACCCTTATCATATTTATTGCAACTATATACAAGAACAACAACAAGAAATATTAAGGAACCTCATTTCCATCATCATAATGAGCTCGAGGATGATTCAAGGATAACTTGGCAATAGAATTTCATAAAAGAAATCCTTACTTATACTTTCTTATTAAGGCAAATTGTCAGAGGTTAAAAAGTGTTGCTAATTGGCACAATAAGAAGAAGAAGCAATTGCTGTGAAGCTTTATTAAGTCTATGATGTGGTGGTTATGATTACCACCACCACCAGGTGATGATATGATAGGGGAGGAAGGATTTGGCCATGCTGTGAATATTCTTCAATATGATTTTATAGATGAGGGAAAAGTAGGTACATTTTTGTCTTCATTGAGAAGTAATTTCTTGGATTCTAATTAAGAGCGCAAGCTTGATATTTTCAAAAATGAAGTAGAGACTGGCGTTTGTGGGGAGTTTGGAAATAAGTGGAGTATTGTAGATAATATGAATATTTTTAAACTTATAATGATGTATCTGCTTTTGACATTTCTCATCTGTTTAACTGTTTTGAGTTAAGGAGAAGTTCGTCTTAATGATAAATTGACATTCCTATATTATATACTATACGGATATGGTTTTAGGAACAGATTTTAAATACAAATATATAAAAGTAGTTTCAATGGATGTCTATTAAACAAGACGGGAAAAAAATATCTATGTACATACATAATTTCAATTTTAACTTTTTAACTTATAGGCATAGGAAGTTATTGTAATAGGTCCGATTTGTCGAATTGAAAATTTTTTTACTGGCTTTCTATACGGTTTCAATTTGATATTGACACATTTCTGATAAGGTGTGAGTCAATTTAAAGTTTTCTGATAAATTATATTGTTTGTTTTGACGGTTTTTTGACGATCGAAAATCTTTTCACAGCCAGTCTTGTTTCATTGCACAGTCGAAGTTGATTGATGTTACGTAGCATGATACAAAATGATCCTACTTTTAACTGCAAATTTTGAAATTGTAATCCAGGCAATTCCAATGAATTTAAAAACTGCATGAGATGGTTGACTACGTTATCCTGGTCCACAACGTTGTCAACTGATTTGAAGGAAACCAACTGTTCCTGGAAAAAAAATTGTATATTGCTCGTTCATCCAGTCAATTATATTTATAGAGCTGTTGCGCTATATCTAAAAAAGCACGCTGAATAAGCTTCTCTTTTGAATCTGTGATGTTACAGAAATCTTTGGGTAATGCCATGATTCCAGTCGAGGTGTCCACTGCGACTTAATTTTTCCAATGCCTAACAAGTGCTTCGCAAACACATTGCAGTTTCATCTTGTTGCAAAAATACTCGCAAATTAGTTGTTAATTGGAGTTTCTTCACGTACCGCCACAATTATGATGATTTTAGTTTATCAGCAACAGTTGATCGGGGAATAACTATGGAAGAATCTGACGAAATTTACCTTAAAACAAAATCATGACCCCAACAAAAATATGTTTTGTTGATTTGCATGTTTAATGGTAATTTCAATGCAGAAAGAGCAGTCCGCTTTAGCAGAGTCGCAGCTATTCCATATGAAGCAAACGCTATGGTTAGGTTAGGTTGAAGTGGCTGTCCAAGATGGAAACGGACACACTTAGGCCAGTTTAATGGCCCATTGTGATACCACATGAATCTTGAGGTTTCTTCCTAAGCTCAATGGAACCAGTTTGAGTCTCTTACGAAACGTGAGAGGCTGCTTATACCAATATGATTTAGATCGTTTAGATCGTTAAAGAAGAATTCTCCTAGTTAATTCTTGCGTTTTCGAGCCAGAGCAGGGCATGTGCAGAGAAGATGAAGAACTGTTTCCTCCTCTTCCTCGTCCATACAGCTTCTGCAGAAGTCATTTGAGAATACGCCTAATCTCGTGGCGTGCTTTCCTATTAGACAGTGTCCGGTTATGACACCTATTATCGAGCTTATATGCGATCTGCTTAGAGAGAGCAAGCACCTTGAACGTTTTAAATCCAAGGCAAACGCTATAGAGCTACATCATTTCGCAATCTTCGCCAAAAGCAATGGGGCGTATTAAAAGAGAAATATTGAAGTCTTGCTTTCCAGACCTGTAGTTTAAGGTTTGTTGGTTAAATTAACACAGCTCTTATTCATTGTCAATTTTACAGCTCTGTTTAGTAGAACCCCAGGTTAAGGTTGTGTTCTACTACAATTATGCTTCAAATGACTTTTGTGCTGTCATTCCTCAGATTGCATGTCAAAAAAATAATTAACACACAAATATTTAATAAAAATAAAAAAAAAAAACATTCTATAATATTTAAGAAGAACAACAAAGAAAATATAAGACGAGAACGGCAGGAATAATGGTTGCAATCAGGGAAGGAACTTTTGCGGGAGCTGATTAGACGGCACATCAACATTTTCGACGATAAGAGAAACGATGTTAAGACAATAACAAGAAAGAAAGTATCCTAGTCCGATATCGACAAAAAAATGAGGACCGCTGGCTATAATAGACTAGTACAAAGAAGAAGGCTCTGAGAGCCACTGGGAATGTGATTAAAGTTCCAGAACCACCCGAGGAGGACATGTAAAAATTAAAGTATGCATTTTTTCTTAAATGAAATGATTATTGATACAGTTCTGTCGGAAAATTCTTACGGCTACAGATATTCTTTGAGGAATAGTACGTTCTTCTATATTAGGCATTATTTCTTCTTCTAAATTCTATACTTTCTTCTATATTACGCAATATTGCTTCTTCTAAATAATGGGACATTCCATCGAGTTCATTCAGAACTGAATAATTTTAATAATTTGTTTCAAAACTGAAAATGGCGGAAATTGCTTTTATATGGAAATGTTTTGAAATCTTTGTTCGATTTAAAAATGGTTTTCAGAAAAACTTAGGAGACTTGTAATGCCATAACATCTTACCAGATACTTTCTCGTTCTAGTTTGAGTAAGCTAAATCAAAAGTGATATGCATAACAGGACACACATGTCAAATTTCTTACGCTATGTTGTGCAACACTGATACTGTTACTGGTACATCAACATTTATGGCAGTATCTATCAACAGTAGTGTCAAAGATAAGTCTCTCATAAATAGTGCGAAATTAAGATTTAATTTGTCCGTTTAAACACTATATTTTATTTCTGTTCGAGTCAGTGGATTTCTGACCGGAATAAATAAAATATAAGACAAGCGATACTCATGCGTATCTTTAAACAATACAATTGCAACATATACGTGCATCATGTCTGGAACTCCTATATCGTGCAACAATGTCTACAATTTTGCATCACTATCTAATATATAAAATATTCCTGTCACATTGTTAGTTGCCATACTCCTCCGAAACGGCTTAACCAATTTTAATGAAATTTTCAATATATATTCGGTTGGTCTGAGAATAGGTTTTTATCTATTTTTTATATTCCTAAGTGGTATGGTTTAATTGCATCAACATGGTACACGGTGCAACGATCTTACGATAATATTCAGTGACGCTATGTACAATGAAGCATTGATTTCTATTGAGGATCTTTGCATCCACTCAGTCATTTCGGTATGCATTCACCAAATTGAAATGCATCTGATTTAATAGGCACTGAATACAATACTGAAGAAATGGTAGCGATAGTTGCTCGAAATGTCTCATTAATAAATGAAGAACAAAGAACCATTTATGACCACATTATGCTCGCAATTTCGGCAGGACAAGGTGGATTCTTTTTTTTGGATGCAACAGGTGGAACTGGCAAAACATTCCTTATTTTGCTAATTCTTGCTAAAATACGATCAAATAATGGTTTCGCATTGGCTGTTGCATTTTCTGGCAATGCGGCAACTTTATTGGATGGAGGCAGAACAGCTCATTCAGTATTTAAACTGCCACTAAATATTCAAAATAACCCGGACAATCATCCATGGCCACAGTGCTGAAACAGTGTAAAATTATCATCTGGGATGAATGCACTATGGCACACAAACATTCGCTTGAGGCGTTGAACAGGTCATTGAAAGATATAAAAAACAACGACAGCCTATTTGGCGGCACTCTGTTACTGCTTTCAGCTGATTTGAGACAAACACTTCCCGTTATTCCGCGTTCAAGGTACGCTGATGAGATCAACGTGTGCTTTATCGCAACTGAAAGTAAATATGCGTGATCAAATGCTTTAAGATCCATCCGCTGAAACATTCTAAAAACAACTGTTGATAAATATAGGCGACGGAAAAGTTACTACAGATGAAACTGGATGCATAAAATTACCGGTAGATTTCTGCACGATTATTGATTCACAAGATGCTCTCATTGATCAGATATTTCCGATGTACACAGACAATATACAAATCATGAGTGACTGGCAGAAAGAGCAATTTTAACAGCAAAAAATGTGGATGTCAACGAATTAATTCTCAAGATACAACATTTGTTACCAGGAGACTTGGGATCATACAAATCTATTGATACAGTTTGTGATGCTACCGAAACTGTAAATTATCTAGCTGAGTTTTTGAACTCATTAGATTTACCAGGCATGCCACCGCAAAATTTACAACTGAAGGTTGGATCTCCGGTAATTTTTTTTCGTCATTTGAACCCACCACGGTTGTGCAACGGCAAGCGATTAAAAATGTTATCCAAGCCATAATTCTAAATGGCAAATTCCGAGATGAAAATATATTATTACCGCGAATCCCTATTATGACCACAGATGTGCCAATTCAATTCAAACGCCTTCAATTTCCAATTATTGGCATTTGCAATAACTTCAATAAGTCTCTAGGCCAAACGATGATTGTCTGCTGCTTACATTTGAGCACTTCATGTTTTTCAAACGGACAATTATACGTGGCGTGCTCTCAAGTGGGAAAACCATCCAGTTTGTTTGTATTGGCGAAAGATGGGATCACACAAAATATTGTTCACTCTTTTGCATTAAGGGATTGATATTGTTCCTTTGTAGTACAGTCATAATGAGCGATATGTATATAATTTTAAAGAATTAATTTTAATAAATTAAAAAAAATTGTTTAGTGATTTTTTATTTTAATATTTTATCACTAGGTATACCTCTCCCACTTATATACCTCATCCTTACACACTTAAACAATAAGTTATTTATTTCTAGCAAAATATTCTCTAGAAATTATTTATATGACAACACAACGTTTGTCGGGTCAGCTAGTAACTATATAAAAATACACAAATTTATAATTTTAAAATAATGAATCAATATGTCACTTGTTCATACTTGGACATTGAGTGAATAATATCCTTTTCTATGCAAAAACATCCCCAATTATCTTAGCCGGACAAAGTATGCATACGTGTGTGCAAGCCATAGTGCCAATCAGTCTGGGAAATGCAGTTATTTGGAAAAAATCAGTCTTATAAAATTCCTGACTTGTAAATGAGAATTTTACAAAATTTGGCAACTGTTGTAAATATTTATAGTTATATGCTCCTCCAGATTTATCCTTACCTATATAACCCTGGTGGACATCTCTACCGAAAAATCTTAATGCTGTTAAAACCTGGAGGCTGCCAGAAATGGATTTTACTTGACAGTTCTCCAATATTAAGTAAATTTATAATAAATATGATTGTTTCTTTATCCAAACGATATCCTTCGTAGAAATCCTTTACACTTGATTCAAATGGATTGAACAGTGTTTTGTTTATTTTTATCTTGGTGGCATATTTTGCAGTTCACTAAATAACTCAACCTCCTCTAAAACGTCCATATCTTCTTCAATTCTGGTATCAATCGACATTTTCCTGGACGATAAGTTTACGTAACATTTATTTGCCATGAACAGGCCCGTAGCCAGGATTTTGGTTCGGGGGGGGGGGGGCTTGTTCAATTTCGAAGAAGTAGTTCTATATACAAAAATTTAAAAAAAAAACTACATAATGTAAATGTTTTATTTTTGTTTGTATTTTTTTTTTTATTTAATTAAATAAATAGTTTGGATTTTTACAGCAATAAACGCCTTGTCTTTTTTTTAGACATAATGTCGATCACTTCATCTGAATCCACATCAATACCTGAGTGAACAGACAGCATTGCAAGTGCGCTTAGTCTTGGATGGCCCATAACGCTTCGGGATACTGTTTTGATCCTTTTCATCGTTGAAAAGGTTCTTTCAACGCTAGCTGTTGTAACTGGTAGTGTGGCCAAAATTGTAAGCAAGTAGCTTATGCTCCTGAAGTAGGTCTTGTCACATATATCTAGCAGTTTCAGAACATCGGAAGAGGGATCCATCGATGAAATTTTTTCGCACCAGAGTATGTACTCCGCTTTAACAGCTGACAAGGATATTGCGTTATCGAAGTAGAGTGTTAGATTTTCCATTTCATTTACTCGATTGGCGGAAGCAAAACCTGGAAGCAGAGCTTGAAACGATAGTAAAACGTCCTCGTTGACATAAATCTGTCAGTAAGATTTTGTATAAGAGAATCTAGACAGGGAATAAGTATAGAAACTCTAAAATAGTCTTCTGGACATGATGTTTCTGGATTAGAGCGCGTTGTTTGTTTCAAAGAAAGCCTTGGAATTGTTATGCTGACTTCATATAAATCCGTGGAAAGTTGTGATGCGGATTGAAAAGCGTCTCTGAAAAAGTCTCTGGCAGTTTATCTTATGTTCTTAAGAGAATTTAAGACTTGTTTCGTGTGATTTATTGCAGACACGAAATTTAAAGATTCATTTTGAAGGAAAATTGATAAGGGTAGCGTTAAACTAAAAAGTTTTTCGCATACCATGAGGCTTACCAGAAAATCACTTCTTTGAATTGCTGCTAACAGAGTTGATGCTTTTGAAGACATTGCCCACGTCTTGGTGGATATTTCTTCAAGACTAATAGCAATACATTTGAAGAGCTCTACAAATGAAAGAATGCTGTCATGCCTTTCAATAAACCTTGTTTCACAAAGGCGCAAAAGTTGTTTTTTCTGCTTTCTGGTGCGTATTTTTGGATGGCGATTTGGAAAGTCTTATTTGCATTTGAATGGTTTCGGAAGAAATTAGCTATTTCGCTTACTACACCAAGACAATTGCGAATCGAGGGTGTTGACATGGCATTAGACAGAGCCAGGTTCAAGCGATGACTTGCACAGTGAACATATCTGGCATTTGGATACTGTTGCCTTATCCTACTCTGTACTCCACTTAAGTGGCCTGACATATTTGCCGCTCCGTCATAACCTTGGCCAACACACTTGTTCATATCTAGATGTAGTTCCTGACATCGCAGCAATATGGTTTTAGTCAGGTTTTCAGAAGTTTGGTCATCAACAGGAATAAAACCTACAAAATCTTCCCGAAGCATACTTTTCGTGGGCTCTGTACAGCAGTCAACATATCGGACACATATTGAAAGTTGCTCAGTGCCAGAAACATCCATTGTTTCATCAGCCAGAATGCTAAAACAACTCGATCTTATAACCCGGTTAGATATTTTTCTGGTGAAAATATCAGAGCATATATCCAAGATTTCATTTTGGATATCTGGGCTTATATAGGTTGCATTTTTTGAACTGGTTACGATGTGGTGTTTTAAATTCGTATCCCCAGACTCAATTCTAAAACGCAGAAGTGCTCTTAATTTTCCATCCTTTTTTGTAGGCCGAGTTAAGGATAGAGCCCCACTATCTGCTTTTCTGATGTGGCATATGATAGATAATGCACCGTCGTTTTCGACGGGTTTCCAGCTCGTTTATAATATTTGTGGGATAAACATTTATTAAAGCAACATGATTTCAGAACAATATACATAAGTAGTGAGGAACTAATAAGAGAATATACAAACTTTTGTTCAAATATTTTTTTTAAAGAATCATTTCCCCCCCTGGCTACGTGCCTGGCCATGAATTACTTATTCAGCAAAACAAAAATCAAATATGACATTTGGCTGTGATAATAACTACTTAAACACAGATTTTCTTATGCTTAGACCACAGGTTTAGCCCTAAACTTAGGTTTGAATATATTTATAAAAAGACTAAACTGTGAACTTGCTTCGTAATAACTTAGTAAGAGCTTAGAAAACATCTATGAATATTACAACTTGTATCATGTCGTACGCAATTCTTTGTTGTTGATTTAATTGTGGAACATTTGTAAGAACTGTTTCGACCAATGCTTCAATATCGAGCTGTCGTTCTTTTTGCAACTCGTGGTTTAATGCACCGTGCATATGACGATTGGGTGCTGTCGTTCTTAAACACGGCAATACTTTATTTTCCATCAATAGACACACATCTTCAATAAAAACACATCTTCAATCATGATCTATGTACCATTGAACATTTCTGCAGTAATTTGTAGTACAGAGTTCAAAGTTTGACTTGATGCGACAATAAAGATAATATTGTGAAATCCTTGAGTAAATTTACTAGTTGACCTGCCTCACGGTAAGTCGCACACAGTTGTCCATTAATTGCTCTTAGTTTTTTAAACGATGTCGGACCACGAACATTCACTAACAACCACCGCAAATAGTAGCATTCATCGACCGATAATTTCCTTATTCATTCATTTTTTAAACCTTCTCTGGACTTCCACAAATAATTCAAGACCAAAATTAGGCAAATCGGTCAAGCCTTTCCCAAGTTTTATCGAGACTTACGAACACCAATTCATTTTTTATATATAAAGAAGAAGATAAATAAAATATATGCTGCTAAAATCTCAACACACATAAATCTGCTATTCCGGATGGTATTCCCACTACTATTCTGAAAAGGTGTTCTTTCAAGCTAGCAAAACCCCTGCGTAAGCTTCTCTGTCTTTCTTTTTCTTCAGCTTAAAAAATAATTTCTTAATGACCGACAATATGGTTTTCCTACTTACTTATAATGGTGGCGCTACAATCCGGGGCGGACCTGGGCCTCAACCAACATGCGTCTCCAGCCAGCTCGGTCCCTAGCTAGCTGTCTCCAGTTGGTTTTCGTAACAGTAGTTAAAAAAATTCTTAGCATCGCTTCATATTTCAAAGACATTTAAAAAAGTCTTTCTAGCTCTATCAATTTACTTAAGCCTCTTCTTCATTATTTAAAGTAAAAACCGAACTATTCTAATTCATTTTTAACAAAAATTAATTGGGCCTTGGGATTTTATTAAATGGAATTAAACCCTCCACTTTGTGCTTTATATCCCTCTTAGTAGGGTATAAGAGTTTTTTGTTGTTATTATGTCACTGTAACTTATGTGACGCAGTAAAAAAAAACACCCTGTTATTAACAATTATAAATTCTCAATGGTATCCCTACCTCCATCAAAAATTGATACTTTAATAATTTACTAATAACATGTTTCTCTATTTAAAGTAACATGGAATCAGAATTTGTAAACATTAATTGAAATAAAATAAAATACTTTTATCCAATTCATTTTACAAAATGTATGTTTTAAAAGAAGACAAAGCGATAAACCTCAAAAATAGTTTATCCATCACTTTGTTAAATTTAAAGTCCTAACCATTGCTTTTAAAGGTTTCAATTTTTCATTTTTCAAGACATCTCTCAGTAGAGGTACCTAAAGCTGTCATCCTACCTACCATCATCCACTCCATCAAACTTCTGTATCCTTTCCCAAAAACGCAATTTTATTGAAGCTTAAAAATAGAAGGCAGGACAATCAGAGGTTTTATTTTTGTTGTATAGAACTTGCAATCAGTAGACATTTTATTGCTTCGCAAAACCACAAAAGGCTATAAAAAGTTCCACTACTACCGAACTGGCTTTTGTTCGCTTTTATCAAATAACGGTATGTTCAGCTGATACGGATGGCAAGAGCAGGAGCAGCGCATGCAGGCGAAGGGCGAATATTGAGTATTAAAGCGTGTAGTTCATCGACATGGGGGCGTTCCTAAGGGGCATTCCAATGGGACTTGTTGCTTTGCCCAGTTATCCATAATCCTTAGGCTAAGAAAAAAACCCAAAGAAGCCCAGTAAAAATGTTAACAAAATAACTGTAGGCGTTAACGAACATGCGCTGTAACGTTTTCGACATCCCAACATTGTAGCAGATGGTTGGAGATGCTTCTACAAACTTAAAAATAAAAATAAACTCTTAAGCACTCCGATACAGTTACCCGGTTGGGGGATGAAGCTATGCCAGTGTATGGATCTCTAGAGCATGGCGACGGACGCGGCAATTCGTCAAAAATTCACATGTAAAGGATTGCTCTCTATTGTTGTCATCGTCGCTCTTCTGGTTGTTAATGGGGCGACAGAGAAAGGGACAAAAATAGCTTTAGACGAACGAAATTCCCTGCATACGTTGCGGGTGAATAAAGAAGAGTCCTGCATTGGTGTGAACTTTGGCTAAGGATGGTACGGTACGGCGACGGTTTTTATGGCATCGAATCGAATGGAATTCATTTGTTGTGCGACAGGTGCGCTATGGACAAGGATACAAAGTTTATTTGTCTTCAGTTCCTTGCCAACAACTGCCAGGATAACATCACGGTCGCGCATTGTTGTTTTAAGACGTTATTAATGTTTTATTTTCCTCACAAAGTATTTTCTTAAATCCACGTTATTGTTTTAATTTTTTTTTTGAGCTGTGAAAAATAAAGAAAACAGTAATTTAAAAAAAAAAGTACAGCCTAAAAGTATGCTAAAAGTGGAACTTAATTTGTTTCTTTTAAACATTAAAAAGTGATACATAAATTGAACATAATTTTAAAAGTGCCGGTTTTAAAATACACGTACTCGTATATTTACTTCTATTCAGTGCCTCGTTCGATAATTCAAAAATATTCAACGATAAAACTTAATTTAATTTAAGAAACATAATTAAAGTTTGTTGAAAATATATTTTGTTCACCTTTTGATTAGAATCCTGCATTAGGAAAGATATTTAGGTTCGTAATTATTTTTATTTTTGTTTTTTGATTTTTAATAATAAATAAAAAAGAGACTGGAATACGACTCACACTGATAACTTTCCATATTCTGGCCCGTCTGTCGATATTTCTTGAAATTTAACAAAATATTAATAACATCATTTTGTGTAAGATATGTACATAAGTTTGATGTCAATATCTTTCTTTGTTCTCATAATACTTGAGTCGAAAACTATTTCTTATAATTTTGTTGTTGTTTTTGTGGGTTTTCGTGTTTTGTAATAAAAAGTTGTCAATTGAATTTTTCTCAAAAGTTAACTTAAAGTGAAAAGATTAGTTTGATTTCAACATTTTTTTTCTTTTCCCTCGATTTTTAGTCGAAAATCTTTATTTCTTATAGAAAAATGCCAATTGTTTTTTTCTAGAAAAAACTGTCTTATACAATAATTTTGCATAGAATTCAAAGATTTTGAAGTCAATTCTTTCAATAATTCTCGAGATATTCGATTCGACAATCAGTTTTTACCAATTTTTAGTAGTATTTTTAAGGTTTTTTATTCTTTATAAGAAAATTGTAACTTACATTTTTCTAAAAATCTAACCACATGTCAAAAATGTTAGTTTTTGATGCGTAACATTATTCTGGAGGTAATATCGGTTTTTGTTCGGAAAATATTCGAGGTAAAATTTTGTATTTTATTAAAAAAAACGTTTTTTTTGATTTTATACTTCATCACAATGTGTTATATAAAATTTGTTTGAG
This sequence comes from Eupeodes luniger, assembly GCA_951509635.1. NCBI lineage: Eukaryota > Metazoa > Arthropoda > Insecta > Diptera > Syrphidae > Eupeodes > Eupeodes luniger. Next base: position 229,148,564 of record OX608073.1, read on the forward strand.
AAGCTTCTATAGTTTAATTTGTTCGAGAGTTATTCACCCAATTAATATTTTTGAAAGTATTTTCTTGAGATATTGCCGACGAGATAAGTATCCCGAAAGTACGGATACACGCACATACGGACATCTCTCTAAAAACTTTGTATTTAGATTTCAGGACCTTGAAACGTCGAGAAATGTCAACATTTTGAATTCGACAAATTCGAACTTAAAAATGTTCGTGTTTTTTAGTGTAAGAGTCTGCATTTCTCATTTTTAAAGACACAACTTTTAAAATTTTAATATTGCTTTTAAGTAATTTGACAACATTTTTCTGAACAAAAAAAATGTACGGTCAATTACTTGACAAAGTTCTAGTCTTTAAATATCATTTTATTGATAAATTAGAACTCAATTGAGTTCTAACTCATTTCTTTATCAAGTTCTCAATTGTTAGAATTATGATTTAGATTTCAGTTTGAAATAGAACTTCGATTTATTAGACCGTCAAATTTGGGTGTCTAGGATCTTAGAACTCGTTTTAGCAATGTTTTTACATCATCGAAAGACTTAATTTTTGGATTAATTTCTTGGATTGAATTTCAGACTACCAGGATTTGTATGTGCGATAGAAAAATATTTTTAGAAAATGTATAAACATAAACAGTTTGCCAAAAAGTCATAAACAGGAGATGTATAGTGTAAAATGTCGTGGACGCTCACAGTTTTATTAAGCGTAAAAGCTACGTATGCATTTAAACTAAGCTATTAAATTTTGGTGCGCTTTATTTTTAGTTTTACATATTTCAAATCAGTGAGAGGATATGATACATATTGGCGTTTATAATGACCACGATTATTGAGTCTGCACAGAAAGACACAAGAGTTGTTCAAAATAAGGCCGAGAAATAACATCCAATCTATAGTCAATATTCTCATGGACAAAAGTGTAGATATGTAAATCTGTTTATAGATGAAAATATAATACTTAAAGTGAGAAAATAAAACTAAATCTAGAAATAAATTTGCGCTCTTACGAAACTGACAGAATTTTGAGTCAGAACTATCTATACGGGGTGCTACAAAACTAGCCAAAAATACGTTAGAACTAAGTTCCATTTAACTGAGATCTTAAATTCCTAGAACTCATAAATGTATTTAAACCGAGTTCTATAGATAAAATATGATTAAATGTGAAAAATGCTCGTGTTCTAACTATTTTTAAAATGAAGTTCAATAGATAAACCGAGAATAACTAGGTCGAGTTTTTATTTTATTTTAGAATTTCGTCTAGAAATCGGCTATATTAAACAATTTCAAAATAATCAACCAATAAGGCTTGCTCCAACTCTTCATGAGGTTAGAGATTTCTATGTGCTTATAAAGGATTAAAATGATGGAACTGTGCAGAACTTTATAAATGCAGAATTTAAATTGGATTATTTATGAATAATATCCAGTTTCATAGTGGGATTTAAAAATCGAATTTTGAGTTAAACTTAAGTTCAACAATGAAACAGGTTTCAACAATCATCGTTCTTAAGTTTAGTTTGACATCAACTTTTTTAATCATTTTCAAAATGATGTGGAAAAATTAAAACTAAATATTTATTTCCACTACATTGTATTTACAAAATATTTTTAAAACAATTTTGTGCAATGGATGGATTTGTTTTATAAAGCTTAAGTTTTTAACAATGCTCCCATCTGCTATCGAATTCATTTTTGTGAATCTTGATACTGAGGGTTAAATTTAGCCTCGCCTTTTATTTATTTTTTTGACATATTGTAAACAAGTATGATTGTTGTATTTAGAAAATTCCAATAATTCTCTATCCCAAAACAAACATCTCAAGCAAATTGACCTATGCATGCATCAGATGCAAGATCTCATAGACTGACGAAGGCGACGGATTTCGATAAATCCATTTTTATGTGATCCCCAATCTTTGTAGTGTTTATTTTGACTTAAGACTCGAGTTTTATTGTATCTACACTGAACCAAAAGGTCTATTTTGTAAGTAATGCAAGTCTGCAAGCACTATATGTGGGAAACATAGACTTTTTTCTATCATCTTTACTAAAATCACAGAAAGATGAAAGTACTACTCAAATCCAAAAACTTCACAAAATATTATTTGTTTCAACGGGTATACCTAAGGGGTGCTCAAATAAGGACTTGCCAATTTTTTTGTTCTAAATAAAATGGAAATCATTTAAGATAATCCAAAAACTTTATTATCTTATCACATTATCGGCTTGAAATATGTTCAATCTAAATGAAATTCGACTTTGTTCGACTTAGTTTGCGGCCGGCGGTTGATTCGTTGACAGCAATTTTAGATGACTTGGCCATACATTCCAACGTGCGTCGTCGTCGGCTTGGTGGAATAAAGCAATGACTTTACGTAGAAAATATCCTAAACGCGTTAAATCGCACGAAAGAAGCGACCAATCGACTGGTACATTCCTTGATGTCCTGATGTATGGCTTACGGCACCACCCTGAAAGAAATAATTAGCAATCATGGCACGTTAACACTGGCCACTCATAGTAACTTGACCATCGTTATTGTCAACGAAAAAATATGGCCCAAAAACCCGAACGCGCTGCCGGCCGCGCCAGCATCCAAACTGCACCAAACAATTTTTTCTTGTAGATTAATAATAAATAAATTGATAATACCCGTGTTTTGTTGGGAAATCTATCCATAGTGAACTAGAATTTTACACGAATAACAAAAACAACATCCATAGTGAGAATAACACCGATAAAAGTTAGAGTAGAATCTCACTATGGATAGGTTTTTGACATTTATACGAGTCTCGAATGGATCTTATGTGATTTCGTTTTCAAATGTTGGTACGATTGATATTGCATTTGTATCTCGATGGCTGTGTTGGTTGAGTAGTTGTGCATTTGGAATCATGTGTGTTTTCCATTGGGGAAAAAATCAATCTATTACTGTTGATATTATTAAGTTTTGTTAGTGAAAATGGACTAACTGGGCTTATTTTGCAAGAGAAAACAATAGAAAAGATAATTAAGTTTTGCTATGTTTCCACCAAAGGTTTATCTCAGTTTAGATTAAATAAATCTTTTTGGTGTTTCCACCGCACAAGAAGATTTAAAAATTATTAAGTTTGACAGCACTTTCTTAAATGCAAATGGTGTTTCGATGTTTCTTATGAAGTGAAAGTGAGATAGTTTGATTCGTGTTAAACAATGAAAAACTGAATAGTTCAGCACCATATAGGAATATGCTACCTACTCCATGTGCAATTTTTTTTTAATTTGATTAAAACAAAACTATATTTTTTGTACACAAACATGCAAATAAACAGACCATAACGCATTATCTGTAAAACCAGCTCCTCCACACAAGTTTTTCTTCACAAATTTCCGATCCCCGACCGGAATCGAGCAAATCAAGCTCATTTCAACTCGATTCAGGTATATAAAGAATTTAGGCGAGCTTCAAGCTCGCTTCAACACCACATGTTAATGTAGTAGTCTACGAACAAACCCCCTTCTTGAAGTTTTTATTTGATGTCAAATTGTTTGGTTAAAACTTTTAAATTGACTTTCACATTACACAGACGTATTTTCTTGATTTTGATAGTCAACTATCAAAAATCAGCTTACACGATTTCACCCCTGATCTGAATTTTGCTATTTTTTTGTGGAATTTTTTGATAAATTATTTTGGCAAATATTCAGTTTTATCAACTTTCAAATATAAAAACCGGACCACTGCGGATCGTTTTGTTGGGAATTTCTCACTTTACTATACATGGAATGCGAACAAAACGCACATAATTACAGTTTCATGATCAGTGAAAGGGTGCGTTCACAATTAAATTAAAAGTTGTCAAGTCCCAACTGTAAGAATTGTATAAGAAGGTTCGTGCGTCGAATAATGGTCTTGGTTGTTTTCATATTAATTTCCAGTATTTTGTTTTTGTTAAGTTTCGTAAATTTGATCTGCCATTTACAAATAAAGTATTCACCTCCCATCCTTTCAAGAAGGGACAAGTTCTCTTTTTAGGTCTTATTTCAACTGTCTGATTTAAAATCATGTTTAAGATTTGTTGTTTTAATTTATTTATATCTTCCGGAACAGAATCTACCCCTTTTACAAGGAAGTCTCTCGAAGATTGTTCGCAAGACCTCTCCCCATAAGGCGAAGGGCATCCATACCCATAGTTGTTTTCCCTATTTTGTGTTGCGTTGCAGGCTCTGAACGGCTATTTATTTTCCACTCCATCAGCTCCTCTGCGAGTTCGATGAGTCTATCGTTTCTGAATAATTTTTTTATTTCCTTTGGTGGGTTGAAATGTCAACAAATTATGACAGGCGGCGCTACTGCTGCTAGGTGTAGTTAGTTGTAAAAAACAACCATCAGCCAGCGCTGTGTTTGACGTGTTCAGAAATAAATAAAAACCTTATGATCAAAAACATCGACTCCACCCTTGGTTTTGTTGCAGTCCAGTATCATCAGTGGCTTATTTTGAGAACCGGGATTGGGTTTCTCGCATTTATTCTTCGTCGATAACAAAACAACTTGTTAGTTTGCCTTTGGAATATAAGTCACCAACGACATTCTTTCAGAAAATCCAATGATAAGTGAGTGGACTGGCCAATACTGTTTCCTGTCATTAAGAAATTACTTTACTACAGAGGGTCTTCGAACGTATCTTTTGTTTTCGTGGATTATTCCCAAGATGGTGCGATTTTTTATTGAGCAACTTCGAGGCCAAGTCAACGGGTGTGAAGAAGTTTTTGATTGTAAGGCTGCGCCCGGTGTTGAAATATGATGACATCAACGACATCACCACACCATATCCACAACCAAGTAATAAGTACATTAATCAGAGAACTTTTACTAACCACTAGTTTTACTTAGTATTAAAAAGTTATAGACTCTTAGCAGTCGAGTTATAACTCATTTTTTGCGCTTTATCTTTATTTTAGTATTTCCAATACAAAAAATTGCATATACCGTCAAAACACGATTTTAATTTACAGCCAAAATTGTTAATTGTAATTGAAGAACAAATTAGAAATAATGGATCTCTGTATGCGCATAAATGTATGTACCTACTCAAGACTTGAGAACCCTGTGGAAAGGTTGAACTTTGTTTAAAGGTTATTAATCAGGGCAGATCTATCTTTGATAGAGATTTCCGCCATCAAAGATAGACCTGCGAGAAATTTTTAAACTTATATGGCATTGCCTGTCAGTTCTGAAGTAAAACAAATTTAAGAATACATATATTTCCAAATGACCTGAAAGATTAATTTTCTGTTGAAATTTCAACTTTACTCATCTGATAAATGTTTGAAAATCATTAATAAATAATTTTTTAGTTTAACTGATTATTTACTATTCTTTCTTAAATTGATAAATAATAATGTTTTTTTTTAATCAGTGGCCATGAATTATGAATCTTGTCGGTAAAATGAGTCTTCAGTACACAGTCCCTTTTTAAAATTCTCCGTTTTACTTCACTTTGACTAAAATAAATTAAGTCACCGTAAAAAGCAAAATGATGTCTTATTTCCGATAAAAATTCTGAAGGAATCTTTTAAAATAAAGGTAGGACCTTTAAGATAGTACCCGTGGCGTGATGATAAGCGCGCGGGACTATAATGGAGAGGTCATGGTCAGCCCCGTCAAGAGGGGGGAAACCCCCCGTGCCCGGGATTTTCTAGGGGCCCGTAAAAAAAAAACTTTTAAAATTTTTAAAGTCGAAATAAGGGGCCCTGCAAATTAAAACAAAACACAAATATTTATTTCGGTTTCTGTTTTTATAAAGTTTCTTTTCTTCTATTTTTGTTTCGCTGTAAACGAAATTTTTGATTCGGTTTCGGGGGACCGGAAAATCCCACCAGGGGACTAAGAATACGAGGCGATGGCAATCTTATTGGAGAGCCAAATAATGGTAATTTTTTGGGCATTTTGGAATTAATTAGTCATTATGACCCCTTACTTCAGAAGCACTTGGAAAAAGTAAGAATTTCACGGCAAGAGCACAAACGTTTGCAAGTGCACTACCTTTCCGTTGAGATTCAAAATGAGTTCATCAAAATTTGTACCCAACATGTGAATTCAGCTATTTTGAAGGAGATTGAAAATGCCAAATACTTCGCTATAATTGTAGATGCAACACCCGATTCAAGTCATGTGAAACAAAACACATTTATTTTGCGATATCTGCGATTGGAATAAAATGTGTTCACCATCTAAGAACGGTTTTTGGAATTTGTCGATTGCAACAAAAAAAACTGGCACCGCAATAGCTGATTTGATCTGCGAAACATTGGCAAAGAACGCAATTCCTTTAGAAGACTGTTGTGCACAAGGCTATGACAATGGAAGTAATATGAAAGAACAGTATAATGGTGCACAAAGGCATATATTAAACAAAAATCCGAATGCCGAGTATTCACCATGTGCAGCTCACAGCCTTAACTTGTGTGGAGTCGATTCAGCGAAATGTTGTACTGCCGCAATAAAATTTTTTGGAGTTGTTCAAAAGTGTTTCAAATTGTTTAGCAGCAGTGCCCAACGTTGGAAAATTCTTAAGAAAAATGTGCCCGGATCCCTTCACAAACTTTCCGATTCAAGATGGTCAGCTAGAATTGAGGCAGTGAAACCATCTGAAAAACCTTAGAGCATCATTAGAAGCCTTAAGTGATATTAATTTAACTGAAACTGAACCTCGAAGAGATGTAAATGGCGTTTTAAAATACATATATGTATGCACAAATTTAAATGCGTCCTGATGTCTTCGATTTGGTGCAAGGTTCTTAGCGCTATAAATGAAAGAAGTATCATTCTTCAAGCCAGAAACATGACTATTGACGTTGAAATTCGAAATCTTGACAACTTGATCTCCGATTTGAACTTTATTCGAAACGAATAAGATCAAATTTATCTGAATGCAAAGTAGTTGCTACTGGATTGGGGGATTTTCCAGAGTCGTTCCCGTCGAACCGAAAAAGGCAATTAAAGAGACATTTTGGAGAAAATCGAGGAGCTGGAAAGCAAATTGAAACAGACTAAGAAATAAATTTCAAGAAAAATACCTTTTACGTCATAGTTGATTCAATTATATCTGGAATTTCTCGTCGGTTCGATACAATGAAGAATTTGAATGCTACATTTTCATTTTTATGGCAGTTTTCAACAATGGACAAAATTGAGATTAAAAACTCCGCTACAAGGTTCATCCAAAAGTATAAATCGCATGGTGTCTCAAGAGTTGAAAGAAGAAATAATTCATCTGATTAAACAATTTTGAAGCAGACCTCCGCCAATGAGTTTGCTCAATACTATTTATTCCCAGAACTTGGAGACGATTTTCCCCAACATTTGTGTTGCTCTCCGTACCTGTAACCGTATCCTTGCCAGAAAAAGAATTTTCATCGTTCGTGGCTCATCACAAGATCGTGTATCGAAGCACCTTTGGCTATGAAATTAAATTTCGATGTAATTAGAAGTTGGTTTGCTGCTCAGAAAGCTAGGAAAGCTCGTTTGCAAAAAAGAAATATTTCATTAAATGCAAACTAATTCTAATGAAAACATTGTGATAATATTTTAATATACAGAACAACAATAAAGAGTATTTAGTAAACCTTTTAAATAAAGACAAATTTCAAATACTTTTACTTTGCTCTATTTTATTTTCATAGTAGGTAATAGATCTTCATGCTAATTTTTTTTTAAATAGTTAATCGACCAACCAACTCGTTGGCAATATTGAATTGAATGTATGATTCTGTTCGGAATCTGATCTACTCGCATGTAGAGTTATTTTCTTTACATCTTCTATTTCAACTAAACATGAAATTAACGGAAGTAATTATTTTTTGTTTGCAAAGTGAACCGAAAAAAAAGTGTTAATCATCAAACCAATTTCACGGGTATAGTCCAACCCGTGAAATTGGTTTGATGATTAACACTTTTGTTTCGGTTCACTTTGCAAACAAAAAATAATTATTTCCGTTAATTTCATGCTATTCGTAATTGAAATTAGAACGTACCATATTTGTAGGCATGAACTTTGAAAAAAATGGAAAATATGGGGGGGCCCGAGATTTTTCCGTCCCGGGCCCGGAATTCCTCTCGACGGCCCTGGTCATGGTTTCAATCCCTGCATGTACTGCCTCTGTCGAGGAATTGACAAATCCTTCAATTAAGTACTTCTTGTCATGAAAAGTGCATTCTTAAATTATCCGTTTTGATTCGGCATAAAAAACTGTAGGTCCTCCTAAAATGACTCAGTTCCTATAGTTCAGGACTCGATACTGTTGGCTTGCCTTTCAGATTAACAATTTTGTCGTAAATTTTTGTGAAGAGTTTTATTTAAGTCATCTTACAAACTATTATGAAAAACACGCATCCTTCATACATTTACACCTAATATTTTAACAAAAAAACGTTTTTCCGTTTAAATTATTTACCCTTCCAACACAAAAGACATTTTTTCGGTTAAACCTTCTGTTGCAAAAATTATCGAGGTCTCAGTTCCTAGTTTTTTTCAGGGAAAAACAGATCTTGAACTAAATATTTGTAAAAAATTTGAACTGTGTAAACATTTCGCCATAAAAATTGTACAATATTATTTTATGTCAAAAACAAACTAACATTTCTTGTAGTTTCTCACCTTTATGTTGTAATTTTTATTCATCTCAAACATTCCAGGAACTACCCCTTATAAAATATAAAAAGAAATGGAAAATCTTATAGACTACCGCATGCTACCGACAATCAGTACATTTCCGCAATTCAATCGACCTATGTCAATTCTCTCGCCCTTGGACTTATCCTTACGTTCGTCTTCGATTCCAATTACACCACCATCAACACCCTCACCCCCAAGAAAGCGCACAAAAATGTTCGAAGAGCAAAACATTTGGCGTCCACATTCCCTAAGCTACTTTGACGGAACACCTTTCATGGGTCAGCACCGTGTGGCGGAAAATCCAATCACCAGCATTAACAGGACAACAAGTTCAAGTTCCCCATCAAAACAACCAGAAGACGACAATGACTGTTGCTTCAAGGATAAATCAAAAAATGCCAGCAGCACCGTGGAGGGTGGTGGTGAGATTGAAGTCGATGGTCAATCGATAAATATTTCCGAAGATGAAACAATTATTCTGACCGAAGACGACGAAAACGACGTCGACGCCGATGCCGGATCGGATTCTGACAACGACGACGAGGAGTATGTCGACGTACTGGGCAACGATGACGAAGAGTACAGCGCACCCCCGAAACAGCTATTTCTACCCAATTCGGACGAGGAAAATATAAATCCTCCGAAGGCGCTTACTCGAGACAAATTAGTCTACGAGGACGAAGAATTACACAAGAAGGCCATGGATGGTTTCGCTAAGCTCTTTGTGAGGGATTTTAAGAACGACCCAACCCCTTCCACACAAACCGCACCAAAAATCAGTGAAGAGCTGGCAAGCACTAGTGCTAGCGTTGTCCCTGAGTTCACCAAAAGTTCGAAGATGGAAAAGAAACGATTCAAAATGCGGAAACAGCTTTCGCTTGACGAGGACAATACCAGTCCTGTTTCGGGAACAATCATAAGAAAGCTGCGCGACGACGAAGAGCTGGTGGTGCGAAAAGGTGACATAGATCCGGCCTTTAATGTGGTCGAAATAACTGAGGAGGCTAAGGCGATTTTGGCGAGCATAGACAACAAAATTGGAGCGTACTTATGTCAGCTTTGCCGAACACTGTACGACGATGCCTTCCAACTGGCCCAGCATCGGTGTCCCCGGATCGTTCACATCGAATACAAGTGTTCCGAGTGTGAAAAGGTTTGTCGAATTTCGCCCTTAAGGAGGTTTGATTTTTATTTGTCATTTTTGTTTTTAATTTTGTGTTGTAGGTATTCAATTGTCCGGCTAATTTGGCATCACACAGACGATGGCACAAACCGAAAACCGAAGCAATGGGGAGTTCACATCAATATAGAAAGCGTATTTCAGTTGAGGGTGAGACTGTCAAGCGAACCGATGGGGAAGAGTCAACTTCTGAAGGAATATTCAATTGCAATCAGTGTGGAAAATCATTTAGAAGGTAAATATGACATTTTTGACACGAATAAGTACGTGGATATATAAATTCTTAAATTTTTAACACCATCTTCAAAAATACCGAAAAGCGTTCTTTTAATTAGAGTTTTGTCATCATAAGGACCTAACAATATACAGTAGACGCTCGATACAGTGAACCTCGGAATAGTGAACTATCCAGTATAGTGAACACTCAAAATGTTACATGTACTACTCTAAATAGTGAACAATTCAAATTTCGATATTGTGAACATATATTTTTTCTCATGTTTAAACAAGAATATTACAGTGGAAATACGTCTACAGCATGTCGACTGCCTTTAAACAAATTTTAACGTTATTTCATGCTTATCTCACACTGAATCACAAAAGAAAGTAGTCACTTGATTTAGTAGAACACAAGTTCTTGCTGTGTTCTTACTTTTGTACAGCATTGTAATTGTAATAATAAGTATGCATTATGGTTTTTTTTTGTTTTTAACTGTTTTAACTTGATTAAATGTTAGTTTATTCAATAAATAAATATAATTATCTTCACACTGAACAAAATGTGTATTTTTGATCAAATTTAACTTTGGAAAGCGTTTCTAGGCTCCCGCTCAAAATAGTGAACAATCTCGAAATAGTGACCATGGCTGGTTTTTATTACTTCACTATATCGAGCATCTACTGTAATGTTCTTCCTTTCTCGCAATCCATCACAGTTTGTTGACATTTTTATTCGTATTTCTATGGTAGCCAAGAATGCCTGAAGGGTGTCAATAATTGATTGGAATAGTTCAATTTGGTTTAATTGGGCGGTTTAAAACAAATGTTTACTAAAATTAAAAGTTTTTCAAGGATATTGGTGAATTAAATATGATTATTCAGAAAATTACTAAAGAAGTCAACTAGTTCAATATTTAACTTCTTATTTATTGGAGTTTTTTCCGCCATCTTGAAAAAAATGGTCTAGCAAATTAGTAAAATTTACTAACGTTATCTTTTGACGTTTCATTTTAATGGAATAAACTTATGACTCAAATTAAAAAAGATGCGTTTTAAAGATACGTCTTTAAAGTAGATAAAATATATTTTTTCAAGAACCAAAGAAGTTTTGAGTGTTATTTGGTCGTAAAATCCAAGAGCTGCTTATTGTCGAACACACACAAAATAACATCCTTAGCAGGGTTATTTTAAGTTTAGTTAATTAAATAAAAGTTAAGACTCGTAATTTGACATTCCAGACTATCAATTTGACTTGTACATTAAGGCCTTATACAAACTATTTTGTCCTAAGTTATGCAAACTATTTAGTTTCTTTAAGACTTGTCATAACAAGTTTTATGTTTGCAAAACGAAGCAATAGTTTGTTGGCGAGAGCAAGCCATAAAGAAATATTTGTACTTAACTCACAGTTGAAGGCTCTATAGATACGGTGACCATTTTTTCCGAGACAAAATAATGAACAGTACCCAAAAAATGAAAAATGTTGACCAGTTTTCAAGATTTTTTTTGTATTTCATTGAGTAATAAATAATATAATATAAATTAATTAATAAATATAGTATAATTAGGTATACGTATTTATAAACTAAACAAAAAAGGAACTTTCATAGATAATAAACAAAACAAACATAAAAATAACACAGATGTTTTCAGTCTCTAACTTATTTACAAAAAAACATAAACAAAACCTTAAACTCTTTTATACCATATTGGCTAATAAAACAACTATGACATTGAATTACATGCAATTAAATTCGATGCAATTTAATTCATAATTGCATTTCCAAATTACAATGGACCTGACTGTTTCAATTTTCATATTGTTTGTTTCGTTTGTCCATACATTGTTTAAAATTGAGAAAACTCTCTCTATAGGGGCATTAGACCCAGGAAAGCATATACAAAACTCTACGATTTTTGAAATGTTTTCATACTGTATCATTTTTCCATTGAATAACTTGAAAATTTCAACCCACCTATCTCCATCACTTATTTGGCTCTCCTTCCATTCAAACATTTTTTCTGAAGAAACATAATTTTGTACACAACTCGTCGAAAACATCAATGTCATTATGTCTTTTTCATAATATATGAACATTAAACTCAACTCCACTTCGTCCCAGGAAGGAGTGTAATTCTTACTCTTCATTTATTTTTGGAGTGAAGGGTTTTTCAACAATGCAATAATTCCAAAAGTCGGAGTGCACTCTCAAAATTACTTATGGAAAATGCCATAACTAGTCCAAATTTAAAAAAGATGAGTTTTATTCACATTCACTGAAAGTTATTTTTACCATTGTCATGGTCAGTAAAACTCGATGGTAAAATTAATTTCCAGTGGTGAAAGTCATTCTGTGCGCAAGTGTAATAGTACGTTTCCACCAACAAATAATCCGAGATTTAAGGCAAGTGATTTAAAATAAATCATGAGGTGTTTCCACCAAAGAAAAGGAGATTAATTTGACGTTTGGTTTATGTCATAACAACCAAACTTCAAATTATTCTTCTTTCGAAAAGAAAAAAAATATGTATTTGTTCACTCCTCATCTGTAAGTAATTAGTTTTATTATATTCTTGTACATATTTATTATTTTTGTATACTTACATTTTATTTCGTCTGTGATTTCTTGAAAGTTGTTTATTGTTTTGAATTTGAGTCATATGGAAGTGAGACAGATAGTTTTTGTTGACATCTCTATCTGTCAATAAATGAAATTGGAGTTTAAATGGGTCGGTTCAACAATTATTCTCCGAAAAAAAAGTTTGTTTGATTTGACAAACTAATGTTTCCAAGTAGATTTCAATGAGTTTTATTTGAAATCTTCATTTGAGGAGATTAAAATTTGTATGGTAAATCTTCGAGATTTCAAGGAGATTTGTGACAAATCTAGCTAAATCTCGGTTTAGTGCCCGGTGGAAACGTAGTATTATACTACTAAACTTTTTTTTCGGAGAATAATTGTTGAACCGACCCATTTAAACTCCAATTTCGTTTATTGACAGATGGAAATGTCAACAAAAACTATCTGTCTCACTTCCATATGACTCAAATTCAAAACAATAAACAACTTTCAAGAAATCACAGACGAAATAAAATGTAAGTATACAAAAATAATAAATATGTACAAGAATATAATAAAACTAATTACTTACAGATGAGGAGTGAACAAATACATATTTTTTTTCTTTTCGAAAGAAGAATAATTTGAAGTTTGGTTGTTATGACATAAACCAAACGTCAAATTAATCTCCTTTTCTTTGGTGGAAACACCTCATGATTTATTTTAAATCACTTGCCTTAAATCTCGGATTATTTGTTGGTGGAAACGTACTATTAGGATGTATAATATGATCTGATTTTTGTAATTGTGATATTAGGAAGTGTTCCGAAAAAGAAAGACAACGAATTATAATGTAAGGTTACGTTTTTATTAAACATTTAATGGATTTCATGCTTAGGCTTTCCTCAAAGAAAAAAATCATAAAATAATGAAAAAATAATGAGCAATTTCTAAAATAATGACCATTTTTTTTGTTTTCCGACACACAATAATGCATAATAAACATTTTCTTCAAATAATGAACTGTTCATTATAATAATGAACGGATGGTCACCGTATCTATAGATGATAAAAGAATCACAATTTATACTTAGTTAAAAATTTTAGGCAGGCCTTTGAATTGGTACGTATAGGAGCTAAGTTGTTAGTTTGGGTTGTCATACCATTACATCGCGTTTCTGTACATAAGGGTCTGCAAATTTTATTTTATTGGAATGTGGTGCCATAGGTATTGGGCTCAACAACCTGCCTGTGCCATATAAAGTTTTTTTTACGGGTTCAGCCTCTTGCGAGGAATTGACAAACGTTCCAAGAGAAATTCTTGTTATGAAAAGTGCTTTCTCAAATAGCCTTTCGGATTCGGTATAAAACTGTAGTTCAGGAATGAGTTGTAAGTCACAAGGCCCTATATCTCAACATACTGTTGCGCCACATAATTTATTTATTCATTTCAATTGAATTAAATAATGCGGATCCATCTTAACCATTACTTATTTTAGAAAGTTGTGACAATTTAAGTTTTTATCACTGTTTAAGGGAAGGTATGTCAAAATATTTCGACCAATTCTTAATTGAGAAAGCATTCCTACTAACTTACTTAAGGTGGCGCTACAGCCCTGCGTGAACTAGGGTAAGGCCTCACCCTACAAACTGTTCCATCTACCTACCTAGTAAGATGTTTTAAGTGCCTTGCACATGAGCAACGAACTGCGAATGGACGAACAAACTTGATTTTACACATTTCAAAAAGTCAATTCCACACAAAAACACATTTAAATTATAAGAAACCAATTGACACTAATATTAGGATACAAAAATTTGCATTTTGTTCTCTAAAACAAGAGAATTTTGTAAAAACAATTTGGTAGTAACGAATCGCATTGTGGTTGCTACGAATTGTCAAATTCTATTCGCGTTCCACATACCATCCACATTGCAACGAATAAATTGTTCGCGCTCAACTTAACCTCAAAATTATACCACTCTTGTTTTGTTTTTGTGTGAAAGATCATGGCTGAGGAAAGTATGGAGAAAAGGGTTGACAATTCGTCGCTGTCTGCGAATTGAAATAAAGCTCATGTGAAAGAAAAGTCAAAATATGCGAACTGTGGATGTTCACATATTTTGACTTTTCTTTCACATCATGAGCTTTATTTTTATTCGCAGGCAGCGACGAATTGTCAATTTATAATAACCCTTTTCAACAAACAAAACAAGACTGGTATAATTTTGAGGTTTAGTTAAACGCGAACAATTTATTCGTTGCAGTGTGGATGGTATGTGGAACGCGAATAGAGTTTGACAGTTCGTAGCAACCACACTGCAATTCGTTACTACCAAATTGTTTTTACAAAATTGTCTTGTTTTAGGGAACAAAATGCAAATTTTATTATCCTAACATATGTGTCAATTGGTTTCTTATAATTTAAATGTGTTTTTGTTTGAAATTGACTGTTTGAAATGTGTAAAATCACGTTTGTTCGTCCATTCGTTCATTCGTTGTTCGCTCTCATGTGCAAGGCCCTTTAGTTAGGTAAGGTCACTTTGTACTTGCGTGCGCGACTTGATAAATAAAAGCATTGCTATAGTTTTTAATTACATTTCCTAAGGTCATTAAGGCGCCATTTACTGTTTTGTTTGTGAAACTAAAAATATGCATTCATATCTAACAAAATGAGTTCGTCATAAAATTGTTGTAGTGGTAGTTTTAATATCAAATAGTCCATTGCCATCCAATAAAATACTTCATAGTGGTGGAGTAAATATATTTAAGAGCAGTCAGTTAAAATTATATTTTATAATTTATCTTTGGTTTACAATGTCAGTGAAACTATGATATGGCCTTGACATTTTCACAGAATATTTTTGAAACAGCTCCAAAAAAAAAATATTTTTTTTTTAATTTTACACTAAGACTTCAAGAATTATAAAAGATTGATATTTAATTAAAATTGGAATTAACCTACGGTGCCGGGAAATAAAGCCAAGTGAAATAAGACCAACTTTCAAAAACTGGCCTTATTGCACTTTATAAAAGTTCAGGTTGTCATATTGCACTTTGTACATATGTCATATTTCACTTTGACAAAGTAAAGATTATTACGGTGTCGACTGTTACCCCTCTGCTTGGACGCACTATAGGATTTAGGGTAGGTGCGAGGTTGACTGCATACAAAGCTTCTTTTGCATACTGTTGAAAGTAAATTAAAACCAATTTGGCTTCATTTCTCTTTGTAATAAGACTAGCACAATTTATTGAAACGCGTACTTTAATTGTTAAACAAAACAAAAATACGTCATACGTTAAAAAATTATTATCACATTTTTGTTTTGATAGGTATCACGTTTTTGTACCACCAAAAAGGTTTACTTTGACTGTTACTTTTCAAAAATCACCTTAGCCGATTGGAGAAAAATATTTTCAGATGAACCTTTGTTGCATTGGAAATGCGTTTTCTTCGGAAAAGTCGGAATTGAAAGAGTGTGAAATTTTACATATAAAACTTAACTGAAACTGGTACCTGCCTTACATTTTTACGCTTACTTTTAATTTACAAGAACTTGGTGATTTTTGGTTCAAGACTACGTTTTCCAACATTAAAAAGCAACCATCCAGTTTTTGAGATTTATCATCTTCGACTCACTCTTAATTATTCTTACTAATGCGAGTCAGAGATTAAATTTATACGCCATTTTAAGTAATATTCATACTTAGTAAATACTAGTTACCTTACGTTTATGCACACATATTGTTAAAAATTTACTAACAAATATATTTTCCTTTTCAGACAAGCATATCTTAAGAAACATCTAGCTTCACATCAAATGTTAGAAGAACTGAAGGCGATTGATTCGTATAAGCAGACCAACAATGCATTTCCTCATAGTGCTTCTAATTTCACCTTCCACCAAGTCAACCATCAAGTTCATCATCATCAAACACCACAAAACCATCATTTCTTGCATCATCCTCCTAAAACCTATTCAAATCATCCACCTGGAGCTCGATTTCCAAATTTATTCACAAACTTCGACCATCGAAGGTTTCATGTTCTCAGTGATTTGTATTTATCACATCAGCTTGATCGGTCTTCAGCATTTCAATATGTTCAAAATCAGAACCTTCGAGGTCTGCCTATGGCACCTATGATTTCGCCTTTGATGCAAATGCCTGTGAAATGACAGGTTTTGAGACCAGTGCCAAGGATAGCGCTGCTCAATAGTACGACCACTAGCTCTACCGCAACTAAAGTAGCAAGCCACGAACAACAAAAATTACCAACAGCAGGTGTTGGTGGGGGCATTGCTTCTGCTGATGGTACTGCTGCCACGTCAGTGCCATGGACAAACACTTCGGTGGAATTCACAAATTTATGAATAACCTAAGAGGAGAAAGTGCTGTAGGAGGATAAATTGAGAGTCAAAAAGATCAAGAAACGTACGAGTATCATAAAGTTTAAGCATCATTATATTGATTATTGTCAACATCTTGCGAATGTACCTTTAGAAGTATAGATATTATAAATAGGAATTAAATTGTTAACAAATAAATTTTTGTTCATTTTATTTAAATATTTTTTGAAATCCTTACTGATTATAGAAAGTGGTAGAAAAAATGCATGTCCGCCAGACGACGCACAGTGGGGCAACTTGTATGGGAGAGCGGAAAAAACTCCATAAAAACTAAACCAATGAACCTATTTGTTTGAAATTTTCAGGAATGATAGTCAATAATAAGACAAATTTACACTATTAGTCTCCGCCCGATACCCTGCCTAGTTTTTCTTGTTTTAAAACAAAGCTTTAATTTTTGTTTGAACAGACGTGTTCTTAGTTCAATAAAATTTGAACTACTTGAACGATTTGTATGAAATTTTACAGACATGTAGACGTAGAGGATAGTATACAGAACAACCAGTAAAAAATTCAACCCACATGTAAAAAAAGCGTTTTAACCCATGTTATTGTTTTTAGAAAGAAATGGGGGAAAAACCGAAAGAATGTTCCATTTTTCTATACTTCTTAATTTTCATGTTATTATATAACATATGATTTTATTCTATAATAAAATTTACAACTTAAGTACAGTGTTTTAAATCAATTTAGTTAGATTTAATTTCAATTTAACCTAGTTCAATTCAATTAAACATAATATTAATTCAATTTAACTAAATTTAATTCTGAAAAGTAAAAAGGAAACAATTATTGCCTCACATTTATCAACTGGAGTGCTTCGTCACTGAAAGGAAGGTGTTTTTTTTTGGTATCAGGTCTCATGTACGTTATGTAGGGATCTGAAGACTCTAGAAGCTTATGCAATACATCCTCGTTCGTGGCCTTACGCGAGCATTTTCTTGTAAAATGAAGGCGGTAGTTTTTATAGTCTTTCTTTCGACTTTCTTGGGCCTCCTTACACTTTACAATTTTGTTTGTTGTTGTTAAAGGTGTTTAATCTAACAACAACTACTCATACTCTTTTCTTCATTGCTTTCGGAACACTGACCATGAAAGTTTTAATGCAACAACAACAACATGGTGGTCTACCACAAATTCATACTTTCTTTGTAATAGACAACCAAATTGTTGTTATGACATTTAAAACTTTCAATGTTTATATAACGATGAGAAAGAAGTGCAGGCTGCAATTTAATTTTTGAAGAAAGGAGTGACTTTTCAAAAGATATTAAAAATACTTATAGTCATTTCTCTGAAAATTAAAAAAAATAAAGCTAAATTGTAATTTTCTTTACAATTTCAGTTTTTCGCTTGTTTTCAAAGTCCGATTTACAGGGTTCAGTTTTGTTTTAAGTTAACTTCAACCCACTTTATTTTGCATTAGAATGTGTAGAACAAAACTTCATACTTAGTTTTAAAAAAAGTAAAAAATGATTTTATAGCCTTTTGAAAAGTCGCTTCTCAATTCTTATTTTTATTACTTTGTTCGGCAGTTGTCTGTAGTTGTCAATGAAATTTATAGGAATATTAGGTAATAGTAATGGGTGATTTTTTTGAGGTTAGGATTTTCATGCATTAGTATTTGACAGATCACGCGGAATTTCAGACATGGTGTCAAGGAGAAAGATGCTCAGTATGCTTTGACATTTCATCATGAATAGACTTACTAACGAGCAACGCTTGCAAATCATTGAATTTTATTACCAAAATCAGTGTTTGGTACGAAATGTTTTTATCGACAAATTTTGTTCAGCGATGAGGCTCATTTCTGGTTGAATGGCTACGTAAATAAGCAAAATTGCCGCATTTGGAGTGAAGAGCAACCAGAAGCCGTTCAAGAACTGCCCATGCATCCCGAAAAATGCACTGTTTGGTGTGGTTTGTACGCTGGTGGAATCATTGGACCGTATTTTTTCAAAGATGCTGTTGGACGCAACGTTACGGTGAATGGCGATCGCTATCGTTCAATGCTAACAAACTTGTTGTTGCCAAAAATGGAAGAACTGAACTTGGTTGACATGTGGTTTCAACAAGATGGCGCTACATGCCACACAGCACGCGATTCTATGGCCATTTTGAGGGAAAACTTCGGAGAACAATTCATCTCAAGGAATGGACCGGTAAGTTGGCCACCAAGATCATGCGATTTGACGCCTTTAGACTATTTTTTGTGGGGCTACGTCAAAGTCTACACAAATAAGCCAGCAACTATTCCAGCTTTGGAAGACAACATTTCCGAAGAAATTCGGGCTATTCCGGCCGAAATGCTCGAAAAAGTTACCCAAAATTGGACTTTCCGAATGGACCACCTAAGACGCAGCCGCGGTCAACATTTAAATGAAATTATCTTCAAAAAGTAAATGTCATGGACCAATCTAACGTTTGAAATAAAGAATCGATGAGATTTTGCAAATTTTATGCGTTTTTTTTTTTTAAAAGTTCTCAAGCTCTTAAAAAATCACCCGATATAAGCTTCAAGAAAATTACAATTTTAGACCGGAGCTTAGCGGAGCTTTTTTTGTAGGCTTACAAAAGTTCACATTATCTGGTTATTTTTTCTCACTCGCTCTATTATTTTTATTAATGTTATATTTTGAAAATGTAGGCTATTTTATATTTTTGTATTTTTTTGTACTATATGAACAACAAATGTAGTGAGTTTTATACTTGTATCTTTACAAATAAAACCACAGCAAGCGAAAATGTTCAGTAGTTAAAACATATGACTTTTGTGTAAAATAATATTATTGAACTTCCTAAGTCTCTCAGCGCCAAAAACGAAAATAAAATAAAGAAAACGAATAAGAACTGTTTTCTCTGATTATTAATGAAAACAATAGCATATCAAATATCGCAATAAATAAATAAAAAAAAAATGGAATTTTTTCCCTGTTTGCCCCACTGTGCGACGGCGACGTGGCATATTTGAGCTTTTCCATTGTGCATCCAAAAAGGCATTATTGAATTTGGTTAATTTGTGTATGAAATGTAAGATAACAAAAGACAAACATATTGTCGAAATGATTTTGTTACCATTATAATAAGGTAGATAGTTTCATAGCATAGTTTTTTAAATATGGTTTCTTGCCATATGATTCCAAAAATCATTCAACATGATTCGTTAGCACTCGCCATTCACGACAGGGGCAGCTTCTTCACCAGCGTGTAAGCCACACCAAACATTCGTTTTTAATGGACATAATGCTGATTCGATAATGGTTTAAGGATTGTCTTCAATCCTTATACTTCAATTTTGTTTATTGTAGAAGCCATTTCACCACAACACAATTCTTCAGACAGAGGGATTTATTTTATTAACTACGCGAACATACTTTTTTCTTCAACGTTAAATTCCACAATTTGTTAGCGCTGATCTATCTGTAATAAATTTATGATGAATTACCAGACCTTACTGAACCTAATGTCAAGACAGTTACCATAATTTAGAGTGATCTGATTTTCAATTATGCGGTTTTCCAAAATCTATGTTCCCTGCATTAAGAGTGTCAATATGTTCCTGTATAGTTTTTTGAGTTATTGGAAATACGATTAGGCGAGAAAACCCGTAAGATGTTTCATAGACACCTATTGATGAAGTTTCCTGGTAATCATTGCATTATTTAAGTGCAGCATCCATGTAACAATATTAACTTTGTCTTCAAGCTGAGAGTGTTGTTTCTCCAATTGAGGCGTTCAGAATATTAGTGGAATATGTCCACATATGTTAAATTCGAGATATTTAAAGTTTAATGAAAAGATGTTAAAGATATTCAGGGAAAATAAAAGAAATATAATGTTTATTTATTTCGAAAATTGTAACATTTTTGACGCTGATCTTTTTTTATAAGGTACACATTATAATAATGTGTTTAAAGGTAAAATCTCCATTTTTCTTAAAAAGTGGATTCAGACCATTATTATTCTGAACGCCTCAATTATTGGGCATCATCCCGAACGCAGCCTTAGATTTCCCGATAAAGCAAGAGACATCTTATTCGATTCCCCCTTAGGAAGAGACCAGAGAGAAAAAACTAAATGAGAGAGCCAAATTTCTTCGTCTCCGTCTCTTCGAAACCTCTTACTCTCATTTTTTATAGCGTGTTGAATTCGTATCGGTGTATACATGTTTTCACCTCGGAGAAGAGTACACAAAAAAACATCAGTTCCGGAAAATGCGACATTTCTCATTTTTGTTTATTGATAGCCAAGAAGGCTATGTTTTTTAAAGTCTCAATATAATATTTGTAATTCTCATGATTTTCTTTCTTTAATTTTACTAACATCTTGTCGTTTTTATATCTACAAAAATACTCCTATAATTCAAATTAATTCCAGCAAAACATTTTTGTTTGTAAAAAAAATAACGAGAGAAGTTATACCGGTAGTTCGTATGAATTTGTTTTTCTCTTCTTTTTCTCTAAGTTACAGATAGATGGCATTAACAACCAAAACAAGAAAGGATGTGTGCAGAAAATGTGTAACAAGGTTAAGGTTAAGACTAGACTTTATTTGTATGTATATATGAACGAGTACATGCTTTTTATAAATGTATGTTATGTTTATTTCAATAGTAATACCTTAACTAATAACTTGTAACTACTGTATTATCTAAAATATATTGCATTGAATTATTCTACATTGAATTATAAAAGGCGGAAATAATAAAGTTCTACAATTTACCGGGAATATTTATATAAAATATCCATATCTTCTGCAATTGCGGTATCAATCGATATTTTCTGGAACTTAGTGTTAACGTAACATTTATTTGTCATGAATTATTTTTTCAGCTTTTTTAGGCACCAACAAAATTAATTATGAAATTTGGCTGCGATAATAATTACTTGAACACAGCATTTTCTATGTTTATAGTTATTCAGGTTTGAAGAACAAATTTGTATATTCTTTTCACAAAACCACTGAACTAGCAAAAATACAAATATTTGTACTTTAGTACAAAAGTACTTTTCGGCTTATGTAGTTAAGCCTTTAAAAGCAACACACTACCTTAGTTGAAAGCAGTAAGAATAGCTTATCACCTATTCACAAATCTTATGCAATGAAAATTGGCAACAGAAGTAACAAGTTGATGGTCTTTTTATTTAGTCTCTACTTAAATCACTTATTTTCAGCATTTTGGAAATGTCGTGAGTAATGTAAAGAAAATAAACAACGAGTACACACAAATAAAATAAGAATGGAAAAAAGAGATGAGTATATAAAAATGTTTTCAATGTTCCATGTTTACATTCTGTAACTCTCGTTTTCAATGTTCCTGAAACTCTCGCATCGACAAAATTAAGTCGATAAACTCTGAAAATTGAAACAAATCTGAGTTTTTTTTGCATTTTTCAACAGTCTGAGCGAAAATTAAACGCATAAACGAAGCTAATAATAAAAATAATAGTTGTAGTGCTTTCAGAGTCTTATGTTTCAAAGGTGGTCGCCATTTTTCAAAGGTGGTGAGCAGAGAGAAAAGAGAGAAAAGTTTATTCTCTCTCGTGGTGAGTATGCACACAAACTTGCATAAGTATTTGTTCCCCACATTTTTTTTATATGGAGTTAATACATATGCAAGTTGGTGGCCAAATCACAGCTTGTAGGCAAAAAGAGAGCAACCGTCGAAGTTGGTTCTCTCTATTAGTTCTTTTCTCTCTGGAAGAGACTAATACTTCCAAGATACTGAAAACTCACCACTTTTTCCACTTGTTGTTGAGGAATATTTTCCAGAGAGGATAAGTGGGAGTTCTTCTGCTGAAAATGTAGATTTCTGCTTCTCTCTTCACTTCAGGTATATGTTGTCAGAGTCCATCTTACTCCTCCGTTTCCAGTCAATGCTGCCCACATTACATCACTGATCACCAATAAGAACAGAATTAGTGACAGCATATAGCCCTGCCTAATTCCACTTTGAACGTCAAACTTTTCTTAAAACCCACCTCTGTGTAAGACGGGACATTTGGACAACTTGTTCATTCTGATGTTCAAATTTAATCTCCGAACTGCATACGTACGTAACCTTACGAAAGTTATTAAAAGATGGTGGTCAAGGACAAGCCTCATGTCGGCACCTCTTCTATTTCATCCAAGACACTGCTTTTAAAGCTTCGAATTACCATGAAGTGATCAATTTAATTGAAAGAAGCTTGTCCAGCGTCAACACCTAGCTTATTTTGTGATATTTATTGTGTTCAAACGCAGTGCCACCAATCACAAGACGGTTAGCTTTGCAGAAGTCCACAAATCTCTCAGCTAATTTTCGCTCATAATGGGCTTTTAACGAGAGGTTCGGCTATGGTAACTATTATTATAGTTAAGGTTAAGGTTCTTTGTATAGTTCGTGAATGTACCAATATTTCTGATCTTTTTTCGAGTTCCAGATTTATTGCAATAATTTTAGAATTCCTTTAAAATATAACTGACATCTCTCAATTTGAGCTTCTTTCGAAGGCCAATACGCATCTTGTTCTCAAATGTGACATTGTTTTGGATGTTACTAAAGATGATTTAAACTATAGACTTGCTTAAATTCGAAAGTTTAGCTATTTCCATTTATTTCTATGTTTTAAAACCAAATTTCGGACATCAATTTAAATTTCTTTACAAGAAGCCAAATATCAAAATTAAAAACTTATTTAAATTGCCAAATTTCAACAAAACACTGTTTTTTAGAAGACAAAGAAAATTTATCGTATGTAGACTTAAATGAAACTTTGCGATAGAAACATTTCGAGTCCTGAAATCGATGGTTTTATTATTGAACGAAATTCAAAAATTAAAACTGCTAATGAATCCAATTCAGTCATGTGTGAACCTAAAAACCATTTACATAGAATTTCTGAATTCACTATCAAACTTATAAAAACAAGAAGCTCTTGGCTAACCCAATATTTGACAAGTGTTTGAACAAAGTTAATTTTGAGAACCACGAACTTTAATCCAGAGTTGCATGTTTTACTAAAGTAATTAATCAAAGAGTTCATATTGATCTCAACAACGCGTTCAAAAACAGACTTAAAGAAATACGTTCTTCTCCACAAACATTTAAAGAAATTGCAAAATTACTGGAAGACAATTCGGTACTGGCATCTCAAAAGATATTCTCACTTAAAATGGCCTTGATTTAGCTGACACTCAGTCAAAAATGAATCCCTTCCAAAATTTATTTTCTTTGACAGAAACGTCACCTACGAAGTTTGCTCCACGATGCAACAATTTTGTTCCTTTGATCTCAGTACACCCATGATCACCTTTATGCAGTCCTGGCATGTCTCCTTTTACTACTCCATAGTTAGACCCAACCTAAAAAAAACAATAAATCGTCAGGGGTACTGGGATATCAAATTAGATCCTACGAAAATGCTGCAATTTCCTCCATATTCTTCTACGAGTATGTACCCTCAGATTGGAAAATACCAAACATATTACCATTAGAAAACTTTTCCAAAAAATTCTAGTAGAGCCCATAAACTTATTTGGATTTAAAAAAGAGTATTCTACTGAAAACGCTGCACTTCTTCTCTTAAACAAAATTATTCATAACTTGAGATCTAAGAACGACAAGGATGTGAAGCTAAAAACGAATATGAAAAGCTGAGGGTACTGTGTCGTCAGCGAAACAGTTAAATGGATTAGAAGTGGCAGACAAGAGTTCGGTAATGAATATCAGGAAGAGAGTCGGAAACAAAATGGAGACCTGCGAAAAACCAGCATTTATTTTATGAATTTCTGACTTGAAGCCATCCAATACAACTTGTATTCAACGCTTAGAAAGGTTGTTTCTAATCCAAAGAAGAAGATATTATTTATCAATACCAAAAGCACGCGTTTTCGATAAGAGAGCTTGGTGCAACTATTAAAGGCTTTTGAATTTCAAGTGCATTCATCTTACTTTCTCCAAAACGATGTAAAGATTTGCTCCAATGTTCAGTGAGATTAACCATGTAATCTGAGATCACCAGTCGAATTATTGCTACGAAAGCCATATACTTCGGGTCTTTAAGAAGCTTCCTTTTTTCGAGACATTTCTTAAGCTGATAATTAATCAGCGTTTCCACAAAGGTGTAAGTGCTATAGGACGAAAGTTAGAGGGGGAGAAGGATTTACCATTTTGAGGGACAAGCTGTTTTCCATCTGCTCTGAAAGAAACACGTAAAGTAGGAAAGATGGAAAGCCAGCGTTGAAGAACACCTCTTCAAAACAATAGGGGAAATACTATCCGGGCCAACGGATTAATTAAATATAAAACGCTTTTGGTTTTATAAAGTGGTAAGAAAAGTCTTTGTACTTTTGTCGGCAACTGTATGTTTCTCACGAACACGAACTGTTCAAGTTGAAAAAAATTATGAAAAAATCTGTACAAATATTGTCATAGGTAGCTATTATCATAAGAAGAGTTTGTAGGTTTTTAGAAAAACTGAAAACAAATCATGCAACCAAAAGTAATCATTTATTCACATTGGACTTTTATGAATTGCAATGTTTTTTTACTTCTGCACAGTTATTTTTAAAAATGTTTGACATTAATTGTTCCTTTTATTCTATATTTACCGTTTTACCTGTCAGTTAAGAAAGAAATGTGTCCACTTCCGGTGGTGGCGCGTGGACTATTGGTTTTTGCTGTCAAGAAAAAAGAAAATAGTTTATCTCCACCCACTTGTTTTTCGTCTCTACGCTATATGCCATATCGACTTCAAAGGATTCGATTGCTGTGACAGAAATGTCATTGGCAAAATATTGATCTAATAACAAATTGCAATGGAAAAAAAGAAAATAAATGGACAATATCATACATGACTTTGGTCTATTATTTCCACCCCCAAGAAAAAATCATTCAATTCCAATTATTTGTTTGTGACATTTGAAACAAAAAATCTATAGGGACATACAAAATTCAATATTCTAGTTCATGATTCTCCGACTGCTGTGATGATACTATTTTTAGTTAAATTTATCAATTGTAGAAATCAAATAAATAAACATAATTTGCAGATTTGTGACTTACAACTGAAATATGTGGTCATAATTACAAAGCAGAGTGGACATCTTTAATTGAGCAGTCCCCTTCTTTTAATGTGTGGTTATGTTTCTGACAATATTATTGAATTCAATATGAAGTGAATATCCTTTGCTGTGACTTTGGGAATGGGGGCGATATAAGCCAAGTTAATATGCAAAGTTACAAACAAGATTTCCTGCATTCATAGATCACATACATATATACATAAGTGTAGCTGAAATCTATGTGCATTTTGTGTTTAAATAATTTATTAAGCATGTTTGTCAATTGGCAATGTGTCAATGTGGTGAAAAGGACAATTGTAGGCAGTTAATTATTTCGTTTACTTGGTAATTAGCCTTTGTATGGACTCTTTGGATTTTAATATTCAATTAAAATAGTCATATAGTATGTATAATGTTATCCTGACAATTACTGTGGGAACTAACCGCACTCAGTTTGGGGTGGTTGTTAATTATTAACTAGTTTTCTATTTTGCACAAAACAAAAATTTGTTTTACAGGACTGCAGCCAGAAAAACATAAAAAAAATATGAGGAGAGTTCGGGGAGGCGGGAAAATTATGTACGAATTCATGAGTGACGATGTAACGAGTTGGTGAAAATCGTTCCAATTTAAAATTAATTTTTCCTAAACGTATAATAATTAAATTATCAATGTCTTAAAAATGAAACATTTTGACATCTGACAATTAAGGGTGTGTAAAAGTGGTGAATTGGAAAAAAATACAACGTGTTTTCAGTTTTATACATAAACAAAAAAATTGATAAATGAAACACCTAACAGTTTGAAATGTTAAATTGAGAAGTTGGTTTGATTATAATAATAATCTAACATAAAGACGCTTAAAAATGCTTTTTGTAACGTTGCGTTGGTTGTTGTTACGTTTCCGAAGAGAACACAAAAAATGTTTGCGTGAGTGTGTGTGTGTGTGATGAGCGTGATGCTGAAGCTATAATATGTAAGCGAGTGGAGCGAGTGGAGCGACGATGATGATGAGGAGAAGCAGAGCCAAGCGACCAAAGTAATTTTGTTCAGCTTGTCTACTGAAGACGATGAGTGCTGCTGAAAACTGAAGCTATATGCTAGCGAGGGGAGCGACGATGATGAGCAGAGCCAAGCGACTAAGTAATTTTGTTCAGCTTGTCTACTGAGGCCAGCGGTGAGAAGCAAACTATTTAAAATAAAAGAGTAACTCCAACTATAAGTTGTGTGTTTACAAGTTTAGTTTATTGAACAGAATGCTTTATAGCCGGGTTTCCCAAAGTGTGCTCCGAGGAGCATTTGGGCTCCGTGAAGAATATCCAAGTGCTCCGCGGAAATATTTGAAAAAATATAAAAATTCCAAGACGGACTAGTAACTATTTAATTTTGATCTTGTAATATTTATGGAAGCAACAGATTTTGAAATTCATATTTAAAAAAAAAATCAGCATAGGTAACTACAAACAAATTGGTTTTATACAAACAATTTTCGAATGGATCGCTGGCTTAAGTCCGGATCTTTGAAAAAAGCAAGTGAATGCTCCGCAAAAGCTCCCGAAGCTGCCGAAGAGTCACCAACTGACGGGTACATCCAAACAAAATCATAATTTACTTAAAATAGTAATCCTCGGTTAATAACTTCGGCTTTTTAAGCATTTAACCGCACGAAATGATTTCAATGATTTTATTTTGTTTGTTCAATTTCGGTTTTCCATATACATACATACTTATTTTAGTGCCAAGGAAAATGACGCAATAGGGACAGCGGCATCAGAGATTTCTGAAGCTTTTGAGTTTGATAGTTTGCCTAGTACTAGTTCCACGGTGATCAATGCTACAATGCTTTGTTGGGTGAAAAGCCCACAAAATTAGTTGGCACCGTTCCTTTCTCAAATAACACAATATCAAGAAGAATCGGAGATTAAGCGGAGAATGTGAAAGCTACTTTACTTTTACGAATAAAAGTCACAAAATTTGCGCTGCAAATGGATGAATCAACGGATGTTGCAGGGTTGGCTATTTTAGTAGTATTTGTGCGCTATCAATATCTACAGTCCTTTCAAGAAGATCGGCTCTTCTGCAAGCCGTTGCAAACTTCTACAACTGTTGCAGAAATTTTTAATTTGATTGACAATTTTTTATTGTAAATGACATACCATGGGTTAATTGCGTGGATGTATGCATGGACGGTTCCAAGGTCAAATTGTTAAAAGATGCACTTGCAATGAAAAAAATGCCGGTCTCCCTTAAAGAGGTGTTGGACGAAAGCGTGAAAATAATTAACTTTAATAAATCACGGCCAAAGAATACAAGGCTTTTTAAAGTATTGTGTGATGACATGGGTAATCTACATACATACTTCTTCACGCTCTCACTCTTTCTCGCGGAAAAACCACCTTCCCTGACATCTCTGCAGTTTGAGTGCTTGATTGACCTGACATCATTCTTTATCAGAATTCTGGTGTAAGTTGAAAGACGAGTTCCGTTGACTGTCAGCTAAAATAATTCTTCTGCCGTTTGCAACAACATATGTACATGTGCGAATCAGGGTTCTCTGCATATGGAACCAAAACAAAATATAGATCCCGTCTCGATGCAGAGCCTGATATATGGTTGCAGTTGTCCCAAATTCAACCAGATATTTCAGCTTTATGCAAAAATAAACAGGCACATTATTCCATATAATTATAATGCATATAATATAATTATGTATTTTCATATTAAGTTAAGTTAACACTATTCTTGAGTTTTTCGTTGAAGAAACTGTTTCTTGAATTCAATAAAATAAACGAAATTTGAAAAAAAAAAGTTATTTAATTTGCTACACTTAACTGCGAAAAATGGCATATGCGCAACGAAGTGCTCCGCTTGAAATTTCTCACGCAAAAAGTGCTCCGCGACTAAAAAAGATTGGGAACCGCTGCTTTATAGGTACGATTTGCTTCGCCCTTTTATACAAAAAAGGAGAAGCACATTACATTAAAATAATTATGAAAAATGTGTTTGCTATTAATAAAATATAGCACTTTTGATGTTTATATGATAATGAAAAAATGTGCTGATTATTATAAATAATTAATTTATACAATTCAAAATATATATATTTTATGTCTGTATAATATGTAAAATATGTATGGTCTTGTTGTACCTATATGATGTTTGTGTATTTTAAGCTGAAGGTGGCTGTTACATTTTTAATATTCTGTAAAGTTGGCTGACAAAAGTATAATAATAATATGCTTTATGATCACTTTAAAGGGGTAAAGTGACAGTTTTTGTTATACATTTTTTTTTAACACTCTTGTAATGTTTTTTTTTATAAATAAAAAAAACTGAAAAAAAAATATTTGTCACCTCGAACATTTTATGAGCAAAAAATGATTTCATGATTCTCCAAATAATTTTGTGCAACGGAGAATAACGTTTTTGACATCTGATAAAATTTTGAGCAAAATCGAATTGACAGTTTTTTGTTGTGCCCGTAGCGTGATGGTTAGTGCGTTGGACTGTCATACCAAAGGTCTTGGGTTCGATCCCAGCCTGTGCCATATAAAGTTTTTTCACGGGCACTGCCTCTTGCGAGGAATTGACAAATCCTTCAAGTGTAATTCTTGTCATGAAAAGTGCTTTCTCAAATAGCCGTTCGGATTCGGATTAAAACTGTAGGTCCCGTCTATCCCTGATAACAATACTCGCACACAGGAATGGTTGACAGTTGTAAGTCACTAGGCCCTAGTTCTCAACGGACTGTTGCGCCACCTAACTTAGTTTTTTTTTTATAAAAAATAAAAACCTAAAAAAAAACATTACTCAAAGTTCGTAAAAATTGATTTTCCACTCCAATATCTTTTCAAAACTTTGAGATATTGGCTTTAAACTAATTTTATCTTTTAAAACATATCGTTGTCAACATTCCGAAAAAATTTTAGAAAAATCGAATTGATAGTTGTTTTTTTTTAATAAAAACCTAAAAAAAATTCTAAAAGTTGGTAAAAATTGATTTTCGATTCAAATATCCTTTAAAAAAATTGAGATATTGGCTTCAATCTAACTTTATCTTATAAAAAGTATTGTTTCCGACATTCAGTAAATATAATATATCTTTAATAAAAATAAAATATCTCGTGAACAATAGAAGATATTAACTTCAAATTAATTTCATTCATCCAATTTGAATTTGTTTATATTAGAATTAAAAACTTTTAAGAAATGCTACTAAAATTGGTAAAAATTGGTTTTCGACTACAAATCTCGTTAACAAAAATAGATTTTGAAATTAAACAATTTGATTATAAATGCGAAATATTGTTGGTAATTTTTAAACTTTTTAGAATAATTCAACTGACAACTTTTTTAACAAAACACGAAAACCTACAAACTTTTAAGCAAGACAAATAGACAGAAGGGATGGGAAGTTATCAGTGTGGGTCGCATCCCACCCTCTTTTTTGTGTTGTAATGAGAACACTTGTAACATTGCTCTTTTTTTTGGAGCGTTAATAGAAATCGGATGTTCATTCCATTTAATTTTTTTTTGAGAGTCCTTTCTACATTTTTCTGCTTTATTATCGGTATAAAAAAAATTATTTGAAGTCGATATCTCTAATGGTTCTTGAGCTATGGACGACGAAAAAAACTTCTCGAACGTACGGACGTACAAACGTATGTACATATGTACACACGCACACATCTCTCTAAAAATCTTTTATTTCGACTCTAGGGACCTTGAAACGTCGATAAATGTCAAAATTTTCAATCCGACATATCGGACTGATTACAATAACTTCCTATGGGAAGTTAATAAAGAAAAATCTACAGTTGCTGATACTCTTTAGAATTATTAATTTAAGTTTGTTTGTAATTAAAAAAGTTATGAATAAAAACAAAACTTTATTCATGGTGTTTTCTTTCAAAAACAATTTATTTGCGTTTTGTCATAATGTCATAAATTTTTTTCAGTCTGAACTTATTTATTCATTGTCGTATGTGATTTATTTTTCCGAATGTGTTTGGCTGATAAATACTTTTAGTGAAAACGTCACATACTACAACGGCATATTGCAGAAAATTGTCTATTTAAATGGAAATATTGGAATATTTTGAACATGATTCGATCGACAAACGTTTTCTGCATAATATCATATAATTTTTAAAAAAAATCTACCTTATGGTTTTTGAAACAACTAATTTTGAACTTTGATTGCGTTTTCCCAAAAGTAGCCAAATGTAACACGACTATATGCAAGAATTGTGGTGAGCTCAGAAGAAAACATTTATTTTATATCTTCAGTAGTTGGCATAAATATTTTGACGAAACCTTTTTCTGACTATTGAACCTAGACTTTGCTAATTATCGTTAAATAACGGCGAAAAAATAATGTGCAAAACAAAGAATATGGGTAAGTTCATTAATGTAAAAATGCAGCAGTAATGCAAGATTTGCGTTCATAAATGTAAATACACTGCATTACTGCAGTCGGTTACTGTGTTCAAAAAAACAGTTTGACAGCTGAAATGCGATCAAACCTGCAGTCATTTTATTTCTGTTGCCGCTCTGCACGAAAATGACAGAACAAAATGAGTAAGTTAAATAATTGAATATTTATTAAATTTTTGGCAAAAATAAAATGTTTTTGTTATTAATAAGTTAAAATATAATATTTATCCTTCATAGGAATGAATGTGACAAAAAATTCTGGCCAGGTGCAGACATCAAGCTGCTCAATGCTCATCACAATTCGTTTGTCGATGGAGTCTGAATTTGTTGCTGGCCGCAAAAAAAAATCAGTGCTGTGGGGAAAATGTTTAATGGAAATTAAATCCGTTTCGCCCTTGTTTGCCCATACTAAAGAAGATATTATAAGGAAGTTCCAAAATTTGAAGACAACATACATACGTAAGGATTAAAAAAAGAAACCAACAAAGCGGCAGAGATGTGACATTGTGGGATTACTTCCAACACTTCGACGAAATATATGGAACTCGTCATAGTGTTAAACTTCCAGATAAGTTGGTAGCCGAGATGTTTGGAAGTAATGACGAAAGCGAGAAGGAAGAATTTGAGACTCCTGTTAAAAAAAAAAGATTACAAAAAGTGCCTCGACATCATCCTATAACAAAGTCTTGGAATTCCTTGAAAAAGAGGCAGAAGAAGACGAACGACCACACTAGGAGGTTCTTCAAGTGTAGCGTGAAAAAATTCTTGTTGAAAAAGAAAGAATAGAAGTTCTGAAGTCATTACAGCAAACTCTAAACAAAATAACCTAATCAGTTGTTGCTACTCTTAACCAATTTGCTGTGAATTATTGCGATTACTTTTTTTCTTTCATAATTAGACTAATGTAAAACAAACCATTTGTTGTTCAATGCGCTATGAATAAATCATTTTTATTTTAATCAAATTAAGTATAGCGGTTACATATCGTTTAAAAAATGGTGTCGTTCTTTTTATATAATGTAGGTATGTATGTACTTCAAGTTCTTTTTACATGAGTATAATAGGAGGAGTACAAAGGAGGTTATAAATTTTACTAAATTCTTCATTTCTTTATTTTTGTCAAATTTAAACTTTGTTTTCTTAATAATGCATACTTGTCAAAATACTTATGCCAACGAGTGAAATCAATAATTTATTTATATCTTTTTAAGTTTCTATGATAAAATATTTGTTTGACTATTTTAAAGATTGTAAGAGATATATATAAAAAGGAAAATAAAAGTTTATCAACATGCTTTCCAATAATTTCGGTAGCCTGTTCAATAGTTCTTACATTTTTCTCCATTAATTTCATTTTCTCTTTAAAATTGCCAATTTTCTGTTCAATACTATCTTCGGTATTTTTAAATTTCTGTTCGATATTTTTAATCATATCAATATTTTCCTTTCCAATAAATCTCTCTAATTGTTCTTTTTTCATTGTTCTTTCTGTATTTATTATAATATTCTGCGTTGCGTTGCAGTTATCTCCAATCCACAAAATCAAGACTTTGTTGGATATACCTACTTTATCTGGAAAAATGTAAGCCAAATCCATTGTTCAGTGTATTTATCGAATTTATTTTGTTTTATTGTTATCTCATGCTGAAGGCAACGAAAACTGTTTTGGGGGAAAATTACTTCATTTGTAATCTTGTAGATAATAACGGACTCTAATCCGAATATTGTTAGAACGGCTATTCCATGAAGTCCAATTTTATAATTTAGAGTAAAATTTAATTCAACAAAATTAAGCAAGATGTTTATTGTACAAGAAAATATGATCGAATAAAAAGAAACTTAAAAATATCGAACTTGAATACAATTAAAACTGTATATTTATACAAATTTATAGTAAATTTATACAAATAGTTAAATACATACAACTAACACCCCTTCTTAATAAACACTTATTAATAAAGTCTTCATCGTTCTTAGTCGGACCAGCCAGGAGTCTGAATCTTGATTGTTTAATATTCTGTAATGATGGTTTTGTAAGAATGGCTGCAACCATTTCTTCAGTTGGACAGTAAATGAATTTAACTTCTTTAGATTCTTTAATGTCACGAAGAAAATAGTACTTCACGTCTATATGTATGTTTAGTTCGAGAATTTATCTTCTCTGAATCATGTAGTTTTAAACAACTTTGATTGCCTTCGAATATTGTAATATCTTCTAAATCAACTTGTAGGTCTTGAAATAATGTTCTCAGCCAAATAAGTTCTTGAGTTGCTTCTACTAAAGAGACAAGCTCTGCTTCAGTTGATGATAGTGCAATCAATCTTTGCTTTTTACTTGCATAACTGATTGTAGCTTCTCCAAATTTAAATAAATATCCGCTCATGGATTTTCGTCCTCTAACATCTGTAGTGCAATCTGCATCGGCATATCCAAGTTTTGAATTTTTATTACATCCAACACATAGCCGTAGCTGTTGAGTTCCTTTCAACATTAAAATGTTTAACTTCGTTCCAATCACGCTGAGTAGGACAGAATACTTTTCTGCTGAGAATTGAAACAGCTGCTGCTATGTCCGGCTTTGTATTTCCTGATAAGTAAAGAAGTGAGCCAATAGCTCTTCGATACATTTCATTGTCGTCTACAAGCTCATCATCCGTTGTTGGGTTTTTGAAATATCCAGTATATCCAAAATTATTTTGGATGTCTTCGCATTTGACATATTGAAAGTACCAAGTATTTTCTTTATGTATTTTTCTTGGTGCATATAATACTTTTCATTTCTCTTTTCACTTTGAATTCCAAGATACAACTTCAAATTTCCCATGTCAGTAATTTCAAAATGTTTTCTAATTTCTGTAATTGTCTCTAAAATTAAATTCTGTTCTTTTGAAATAACCAGAATATCATCAACATAAACATATGTATAATTTTGTCAACTTTGCCTTTTACATACAAACAACTATCAGCTTTACCCAGGGCCGTCGAGAGGAATTCCGGGCCCGGGACGGACAAATCTCGGGCCCCCCGATATTTACCATTTTTTTAAATTTCATGCCTACTGATATGGTACGTTCTAATTTCAATTACGAATAGCGAAATTGGTTGGAATTAACGGAAATAATCATTTTTTGTTTGCAAAGTGAACCGAAAAAAGTGTTAATCATCAAATCAATCTTACGGGTATCGTCCAGTTTAGTTGAAATGGAGGATGGATGGAAAATAATTCTACATGCGGTTAGATCAGAATCCGAACAGAATCATACATTCAATTCGATATTGCCAACGACATGTTAGTAACTGATAATACGGTCGATTAACTATTAAAAAAAATAGCATGAAGATCTATTACCTACTATGAAAATAAAATAGATCGAAGTAAAAGTATTTGAAATTTGTCTATAAAATAAAACTAAGTATTTTAAAAGTTTTACATTAAATACTCTTTATTGTTTTTCTTTATATTAAAATATTATTACAATGTTTTATTAGAGTGAGTTTGCATTCAATGAAATATTTTCTTTTGGCAAACGAGCTTTCCTAGCTTTCTGAGCAGCAAAACAACTTATAATTGCGTCGAAATTCAATTTCCTTGCCAATGGTGCTTCAATGCATAGTGTAGCAAGTCTGGAAACACGATCTTGTGATGAGCACGAACGATGAAACTTCTTTGTTCTGGCAAGGACGCTAAATGAACGTTCAGCACTAGCTACGGTTACAGGTATGGTGGAACACACACGGAGAGCAACACAAATGTTGGGGAAAATCGTCTCCAAGTTCTGGAAATAAATAGCATTGAGCAAACTCAATGGCGGAAGTTCTTCTTTGAAATTGGCTTCATAAATGTGTTTTCTCAAGTTCGCCCATTGTTGAAAACTGTCATAAAAATGAAAATGTAGCATTCAAATTTTTCATCGTATCGAACCGACGAGAAATTGCACATATAATTGAATCAACTATGACGTAAAAGGTGTTTTTCTTGAAATTTATTTCTTCGTCTGTTTCAATTTGCATTCCAGTTCCTCGATTTTCTTCAAAATATCTCTTTAATTGCCTTTTCGGTTCGATGGCAACGATTCTGGAACATCCCCAAATCCAGTAGCAAGTGCTTTGCATTCAGATAAAAATTGATCTCATCCGTTTCGAATAATGTTCAAATCGAAGATTAAGTTGTCGAGATCTCGAATTTCAACGTCAATAGTACTTTTTCTGGCTCGAAGAAGAAAACTCCTTTCATTTATAGCCTTGCACCAAATCGAAGAAATCATGGCGCATTCAAATTTGTGCATATATTTTAAAACGCCATTTACATCTCTTCGAGCTTCAGCAGTAAAATTAATATCACTTAAGGCTTCTAATGATGTTTTAAGATTTTTAGATGATTTGAAAATGGTTTCACTGCCTTAATTCTAGCTGACCATCTTGTATCGGAAAGTTTGTGAAGGGATCCGGGCACATTTTTCTTAAGAATTTTCCAACGTTGTGCACTGCTGCTAAACAAGTTGAAACACCTTTGAACAACACCAAAAAATGTGATTGCCGCAGTACAACATTCTGCTGAATCGAATTTCGTTCCCAGCAGAAACAAAAATAGAAGAAATGAAACTTTATAAAAACAGAAACCGAAACAAATATTTGTGTTTTGTTTTAAGTTGCCGGGCCCCTTATTTCGTTTTTAAAAATGTTCAAAATAAAATGAATTTGAAATTTACGTTAAATTTAGTAAGATAAGCGAAACAATTTATTATAACTTTATTTCAATAGCTCAGAGTTGCCCAATTTTTCATTAAATATAAACAAAAATGTACGCCAATAATAATCAGGGGCCCAGATCGGCAAGCTTGTGACTGAAAGATTGGTAGATAATATGCAAACAGGGGCCCGATTGCGAAAGTATGAATGATTTTAAATTTTCGGGCCCCTAAAAATAAGTGGGAATAGGTAAGTTGATGATGAATTTAGAGTACATACATATATTGAAAAAAAACACTTCTTATTGCTTTCAATTTTACGGGCCCCTAGAAAATCCCGGGCCCGGGGGGTTTCCTCCCCCCTTCCCCCCCCCCTCTCGACTGGCCTGGCTTTACCTCTTCTGAATCCAAAGTTAATTAGGATCAAATTTATCCTTTGATTCCAACATCTTGCTGATTGTTTAAGACCATAATTAAATTTACATACCAAATTTTCTTTTCGGCTTTGTAAAAATCCTGGGGGTTGTTTCAAATAAATTTCTAGGTTACCATTCAAGAATGCAGTTTTAACATCTATGTATGTGTTGTACTGTCATGTCATTCATTAATTCAATCGCTAAAAGGGTTCGAAAAGTCGTCTGCTTCACCACTGGGGCAAACACCTGGTCGTAGTCCTGACCATATTTTTGCGAGAAACCTTTCGCCACTAGTCTTGCCTTGTACCTTTTTGATTCATCAGCTAATGTTTTGATCCTGAAACCCTGTTAGAACGGCTGTTCCATGAAAAATTTAATAAAAATTTAATTCAACAAAATTAAACAAGATGTTTATTGTACAAGAAAATATGATCGAATAAAAATAAACTGAAAAATATCAAACTTTAATATTGTTCGATATTTAAACTATAAATATTAATACATATCACAAGTGTTTTTATAGTAAAGTATATAGTACATACAAATAGTTAATTATATATATATACTAACAAATGTTTGAGTGTTGGCAGTTACAAACCATCGCATGGTGCTGAAGAAACAATTTAGATTTCTTTTTCATCAAACAGTGAGCACAAAAGATCAATCCGCTTCTTCTATTATGGCCTTCAAAGATTTTAAAAATCTTTGTAAGATTCGTTTTAGAGAAAACTCTTCATATCCCAAATGTTATCTTAAGCTCAAACTCACCTTAATGTCACTAATTCCATTGAGTAGGTTCATTAGGGCAAGGGTCGGTCAGGCAAACATTAAAAACAGAACATAACCAAAAACATTTTTATCAAATTCTAAGATACATACACTCCGCTCCACTTGAATAGAAACAAACTTTTTTCTTACTATCAGAACGTGTAGCACTTTGGTAAATTTATAAATTCACCTCTTTGTTTTAGTTGCTATAAGAGGAATCTATTGCAAATTAAACTGCATGGTCAGAATATTTCAGGAAAATACCATTAGGTTATTTTTTACCACTTTTCTAATTGCTTCATTAAAAAACACTGTTTTTTTTGCGCCACTTGAATAGAAACAGTGTGCGTTTTGTTTCTATTGGTTACGGTTACGACAAAAATTCTTATTTTAGTAATAGAAATTTAGATTAAAAGCATTAATTGCTCGATCATAGAAAAAATGGGCCGCGGAAAACCATTAAACCTTGCAGGATAGGCCAAAATAGAAGTATACGCGGAAAACAAGCTTCCCCTAAGCACAATTGCCAACAAAATAGAAAGAAGTGTGAAAATTGTTTGGTCATACCTTAGAAATAAAGACAGCTATGGAACAAATATGAAGGGCAGGCAAACAAGAGCCACAACAGAAGCAGAAAGAAGAAATATTATTAGGCTGTCCTCCAATTCAAGCGACTCTGCTGCTAAAATCAAGACAAAGACTATTAGACGTGTCATTCGTAGGTCACAACATTTGAAGCGCCTTTAATTGAAGAAAAACCGCCATTAAATCCAATACGACGACAAAATAGAATATATTTTTGCAGAAGGAATATGACGTGAAATTAAGAGTGGACAAAAGTGGTATTTTCTGACGAAAAAAAATTTAATTTAGATGGCCCGGACGGGTATAATTTCTATTTTCATGACATGAGAAAGGAACCAAGGTTTTTGGAGCGCCACCATAGCCGAGAAGGCGGTTTAATGGTGTGGGGGGCAATTTCCTGGTTTGGAACAGTTGATCTGGAGTTTCCCACGTTGAAAATGACGGCAAACTCCTACAAGCAAATATTGCAAGAAGCTTTCCCTAAGGTTACCAATGTATTTGGACCAATACCATGGACTTTTCAACAAGACAACGCGCCAATCCACAACGCAAGGATCAATAAAAGTTGGATAGCCGAGAAAAATTTTACCTTACTTCAATGGCCACCGTACTCCCCGGACCTAAATATCATAGAAAACGTATGGGGATGGATGGTTCGTAGAGTGTACGACTCTGGAAGGCAGTATGATGACAAAGAATCACTTACTGCTGCTATCAAAGAGGCGTGTAGTGCAATTTCACTAAATTACTTAAAACTACTGTATGGTTCACTTCCCAACAGGGTTTTTGAAGTTATTTCAAATAAAGGTGGTAGCACACATTATTAAAATATCATTTCAAATACAAAAAACACCCTCTTTACTGCATTTTTTGAATTTGTTTCTTTATTTAAGCGAATGTTTCTATTCAAGTTTCGCAAAAAAAACAGTGTTTTTAATGAAGTAATTAGAAAAGTGGTTAAAATACGCTAATGGTATTTTCCTGAATTATTCTTTCTATGTAGTTTTATTTCCAATAGATCCATCTTATAAGAACTAAAACAAAAAGGTGAATTTATATATTTACCAAAGCGCTGCACGGTCTGATAGTAAAAAAAAGTGTGTTTCTATTCAAGAGGAGCGGAGTGTACATATGTACATACATGGGCTGGCTTTTTTTGAATTAATAAAACCTTAGAGCTTTCTCTTGGAAAAGCTTACTTCCAATCGTATTTCAAAACCATTTGTATTTTGAAGCTTATTGATTTATTTTGAACACAACCCCGTTGTTGAAACTAAATGCACTAGATGCCACTACTTGCCTAAAAATCAAATAGACACAACAATAACATTTATATATATTTTAGGCTCTATTGAATTTTGAGCTGAATACCTACACTCGTTATTTTAAAATGTTGTTCATAAAGAAAAAATCATCTTTCCCCAAAATTTCTTATAACAAGTTCCTACCCAATAATGTTGCTTCCCTATAAATAAAAAGAAAAGTTACTTCATGAAAATAGGTACATCCATATGTATGTACATATGTAGGTACTTACTTAAAAATATTTTTATTTTGTATTTTATCTAAACTCAACACCACCCACCCGCACTCTTTTGTATCCAGTGCATTGCTTTTAATACAAACAAGTCGTATATTTGGATATATGTAAGTGTACACAAATACATAACCATTTGGAGGCCAAGGTCACGACTACACTCCCATTCTTGTCCCTAGTTATTTGTTATATGTATGGATACCTACCTATCAGAAATAATTTCCCGTTTTTGTGTAAGGTGTGTGGTGAGGGATGCGGGGTACCTCTCGTTAATGTGAAGGTGAACGCTGCGCTTGGAGAGATGCATTTTTGGTATTTGTAATCTTTGTTCATATGTATGGGTATGGTCTTCTTTTTGGATGAGATGCAATAAAAGCGGAAAGCGCATGGTCTGCGCCTAAGGCAAGCTCTGCTCTGCCAAGGCAATTACTTTCC
Source organism: Eupeodes luniger (assembly GCA_951509635.1). NCBI lineage: Eukaryota > Metazoa > Arthropoda > Insecta > Diptera > Syrphidae > Eupeodes > Eupeodes luniger. The sequence goes on from OX608073.1 coordinate 229,188,514, forward strand.
TATTCCTTGCAACAGCCGCCTACGCATTTATGTGTGATATTCAACCAGCTAAACATTCAGTTAGTAGGAAGGAAGTTCTAGGTACCTATTAGAATTCCAGATCCTTCTTAAATAGTTATAGAGGAAACGCATCTATAGCCGTTTTCTCCTACCAAAAATTACTGTGAAATTTTAGATATATGTTTGTATGTATAGATGTAGGGATGTGTATGTATTTGTATAGTTTTATTCAAAATGGAAGTGAGTCCATTATGTACATGGAATAATATTTTGTACGTAGGTATTGTATAGTTTATGTGGGTTGAAGAAGGTAAGGTTACTTGTTGTAATACAAATGTTACTATCTACATGTGTAGATCTACAACTCTAAATAGAATTGAAACAAATGTCCTTGGAAGAATTTTGTTCTTATGATATTTTGTTTTAGAAAACTGTAAATCGGTTTCCTTAAAACAGAATAATGTTTCAATAAGTATTCAAGAGTATTTAACATGCACGAAACGCATTCCAATTAAAAGTGCATAATGTACCTATAGATACTTAAATTGTTCTCTACCTACAATTAAATAATTATAGGTATCTAGATATGTACTGGAGTGGATCGGCTAATGTGATGTGTGATTATCACATTTGTGATCAACAAATGTGATCACATTAAATTTTCTTTCTGGGTAATGTGATCATCAAAAATTATTTGAAATTTGGCATCACTTTAGAAGAATAGCTTGACGTTTGTCATTTGACTTTCTCCTTCTTACCAATTTTTACCGCGAAGTTTATTTTCCAGTGATTTTTCAAACTAATTTATTGAGTTGGTTGAAAATAAAGTGTTAAAAATGTAAGTAAATGCTTTAATTATGTATTGAAAATGTTATAAAATGAAACACAATATATTTGTATTTTTCTATAGGTCACAAGTGCTAGCGAACAAATCGCAAATAGATTTGCTAACAAGCTTTATGGAAGCGCACCCGGATCTGGCTAAATCCTTTTCCCAAAAAGGAAGCAACTCCCGGAATGCCCATAGAATTTTGTGGGAAAAACTAAAGCCGCAACTAAACGCAAATGGACCACCGTCAAAAAGTTGTGCGGAGTGGAAAAGAGTATGATTTGTTTATCTGCTTTTAGTTTTATTTTTAATGTTTCTTCCCTATACAAATAATATTAGTTTTGGACAGTCCGGAAATACAACGCCAAACAAAAATTAATTAAAAACAAAAAATCAATAACAAAAACTGGGGGAGGACCGTTTACTGAACATACATTAGATGCGAACGAAGCGGTAATAGTTGGGGTATGCGGCATGGAAGCAGTTGTAAATGGTATAAGCGGTGTGTCAGACTTTGGCTGTGAGGAACAAGGTGGGTATTTTTGATCATTTTGTTGTTTTTCTTTTTTTTCTTAAAGATTAATTTCTTTTTAATTTAGAATTCGAAGGTGAATTAAATGAATTAATTGGTGATACCTTAGTGGAGTCGGAGATGGTGGATACACAACAACCAGCGCCAGCGGTTCTAACAGAAAAAGTCACAAAAGCCACAAACAAAAACAAAAAGATAGACAATGAAAACATGCTGGCCCAAAAGCAAATTCAATTGCAAGAAAAATTTATTGAGGCGCAAAAGGAAAACTTTGACCAAATAATTAAATCTTTGGACAACATAAATATGTCTATTAAAGACTTGAAGGATTCTGTGCAAACAATGTGTCAAATCAAGGAGAAGGAAAATCAAAGCTCCAATGCTCTAAAAAGAGAAGAACTCACCTTAAAGAGAATGGAGCTGGAACTTTCTAAGGCGGTTAATGAGCTGAAATTTTTAGAGCTAAATAAGAAATAAATATATGGCTAAAAAGTTTAAGTTCCTAATTCATATTATAATAATATATAAGTATCTAAATTTGTGATGTGAAGTAATTTAAGTTTTATTTTGTTTTTAAGAATTCATTTAAGTTTTTTTTTGTTTTGAAGTGCCTTTATTTCGTTTTTGTTTTTCAAATAAAGTATAGGTATACCTAATTTTTGTTTGTAATTTGTTTTTTTTTTTTAATTTAATGAATTGGACGGTTAGCCCAGAGATCATTTTTAATGCGGTTTCTTATTTGAGTTCCAGTGTTGACGTTGTTTTCGTCTTGTTGGTTTGCTATATTTTCTGTTGGGAATACTCTTAATTCTTCTGGGAGTGGTACATTCTGGTCGCAGCATATGTTGTGCAAAGCAGCACATACATTTATGACTTGCGCTGACCTTTTGGGAGAATACCTCAATTTTCTTTCTTCCAATATACTTCTCCACCGAGCTGTAAATAAGAAAAAGTTAATTTTTGAGTTCGATAGGAAAAAACGAAAATATTACTCTTCATCACACCAATGCATCGTTCTATGGTGCTTCTAGCTTGGGAGTGTTTATAATTAAAGTGTGCTTCTGGTGAGTGATCTGCTGCAGTTCTATACGGTGTTATTAAGAAGGGCTCCAAAGGATAGCCACTATCACCTTGTCCAAAAAAAATATCAGTAAAGAAAAACAAATATTAAATGATAAACACATAATGTTGTCTTTGTTTGTATATTTAGCTAAGCAGTACCGAGGAGCCATGTCGATGTTGTTCTGCCTGCACAGTACTCCAAATTTAACTTTTCTCTTTGTTTACTCTGCCTCCATACAAAGCTATCATGTGAGCATCCACCATATTTTGCATTGATGGATAGTATTTTGTACTTTTCATCACAAATCTAAAATACAAAATGTAATAAATGTTAATACTCTTAAAAGAATATCAAATTTGACTTACAATCATTGCATTTATACTGTGCCTTCCTTTCCTATTGAAAAACATATGCTCATTTTCGGTTGGGCGAAGAAACATGATGTGGCTTCCATCTATGCAGCCGATTACTTGAAACATACATTTTTTACAAATCATGCGGTGAAAACAAAACTCCAATTTACCTCCCGGGATTCCAAATTTTTCAAAATAATATCTCTTTGTTCTCTCAGAGGTAGTAAATTTGATTGTCAAAGGGCACAATTTTCTCTCCATTATTATTAAAGTAGCTCTAGTGACTTCACTTACTGTGCTTTGTCCCATCGGAGTCGACCAGTCAGACCCCACTTGCCTTTGGTAGGCACCTCCTCCAAGAAAGTTCAGCGTCACAGCTAACTGGAGGGTAGGTGGAATATGGGTGGATCGAATTCCAGTTGGTAAATCCAAGATCCGAAGAATATAGGAAAAGGTCTCTTTTGTTACCCGGAAATGTTTCAGAAAACTATAAAATAATTGAATTGACTACAACTTAAAAAAAATGCGATAAGAAAAAATGGCTTACTTTGCATTTGGCAGCTCAAATATATTCAATTTGCTTCGCAGGTTAAGATTTATCAAACGAACTTTTCTGCGGTAATTATTATTATTATTTCTTAAAAATAATTGCACAGGGACAAACACGTTCATTTTTTACGAAAATAGAAGAAACAATAAGAAATCGATTTATATCGTGTCAATTATACCTAGATGTGACAACAAAATAGCTGTCACAAGAAAAAGTCACAAATATGTGACTATCACATGTGATTATCACCTTGCGCAGACGGAATTTTTATTTTATGACTATCAACTATCACAAATCACATTAGCCGATCCCACCCCTGAATACCTCTAATGTGTACCAAACATTACTTTATATAATTTGAACCTATCTTCTTTAATAAATAGAGACGAAACATTTTTAAACATCCTGATAATAATATTTAACTTCCCATAGGAAGTTATTGTATTGGGTCCGATTTGTCGAATTTCAAATGTTGACATTTCTCGACGTTTCAAGGTCCCTAGAGTCGAAATAAAAGATTTTTGGAAAGATGTCTGTGCGTGCGTGTGTACGTACGTTCGTATGTCCGTACGTCCGTAGGACGTCCGTATGTTCGCGACGTTTTTTTCGTCGTCCATAGCTCAAGAACCAGAAGAGATATCGACTTCAAATAAATTTTGTTATACAGATAATAGTGCAGAAAGATGCAAAAAAGGGATCTCAAGAAAATTGAGTGGGTAGTTTTTTTTACCATACCAGTTTAAAAAAAAGGTGAAAATTTTGGTTAACCCTAAATATCTCACGAACCAATGACGCTAGTGACTTGAATTAAATTTTATATTATATATTGTAACGTGATACCAAACAAGTATATTTTTGGAAAAAAAAAACAATCAACGGCTTTTTTTATAAATCAAAAAAAACTGAAAAAAAATTTGTTACCTCGAAATTTTTACGAATAAAAATTGCTTTCATCTCCGAAACAATTTTGTGCAACGAAAAATAACGTTTTTAATACCTGGTAACATTTTGAGAAAAATCGAATTGACAGTTTTTTTTTATAAAAAAAACATTACTCAAAGTTGGTAAAAATTAAATTTCGATTCAAATATCTTTTCAAAACTTTGAGATTATGGCTTCCAACTTATTTAATCTTATAAGATATTTCTTATATTATATTTCTTTTCAACATTCGGTAAAATTTTGAGAAAAATCGAATTGACAGTTTTATTTTTTAAACTAGCTGACCCGGCGAACTTCGTACCGCCTAACAGTCAATGAATGTCGTGTTACTTTTTAGCTGAACTAATTTAGGCTTTAATGAACGTAAAACAATGATACAAAATAATATATTTATATAGATAGAAACAAAAAAGTATTTTATTATGATGAATGATGATGAAAACATACATACATACAGAATTAGAATAAAAATAAAAAAAAAAATAATAATTAAGTACTTCAAACTCATGTCAGAAAAAAATGATTGAAAACTATGTTGTGCAGATTGGGATAGAAAAAATAAAACTCGGATTAATTCATTAATAGGATTTTCATTCAAGCACTTTGTGGTAAACGACATTCTTTGTTTTTTGGTCAGGCGCAAGAACAAATAAAGCGGATGGTTTACCGACACTTGAGCATGCCACGTACAATTGACCATGAGAAAAACATGCATTTTCTAGATTGAGGCCACAAATAGTCAAGAATTGGCCCTGTGATTTGTTGATCGTCATGGCGAAGGCAAGACGAATCGGAAATTGAATTCGTTTAAACTCAAAGGGCATATCCGTTGGGATCATCGGAATCCTTGGAATAAGAACTTCCTCATCTTTAAATTTTCCTTTAAGTATCGACGCGTGAATCACATTGCTCATCAGTTTTCTTATCACCAAACGCGTTCCATTACACAGTTTTAGTTGGTTTAAATTTCTAAGCATGATGACTACCTAGCCAACTTTAAGTTTTAAATTATGCGGTGGTAAACCAGGCACACCCAAGGAGTTTAAAAATTCAGTTGGATAATTAGTGGCTTCTTCTTCGTTTGTTACACAGTCGATAGATTTGAATAAATACAGAGTACCTACGATTTGATTTTGAATTATAAAATTGAGGTCATCTATATCTTTATTTTAAGCGGCCAAATTGCTCGCTCACTTAACCATTTAGTATTTTTGTGGTTAGCAATGATATCTGGGAATACTTTGTTGATAAGCTCGTCTTTTGATGATACGAAATTGCAAAAATTTGCAGGAAATTAAATCAAACCGCTCGATTTGTCAACATTAACACGGCCATTACCGATAGTCAGCAATTGATTCGAGAAATCATCAGCAGATAGATCGTTCAACAATGCAACTCTCATATTTACAGACAGTTGAAGTTTCTTTACATATCGCCACAGATTTGATGCTTTGAGGCAAGCGTTTATTTCGTCGGCAGCAGTAGATCTTGGAATGACTGGTAGTGTTTGTCGGAAATCCCCAGAAAATGAAATCATTGCACCACCACCACCACCACCAAACATCTCGAGTCATTGCGCAGATCTTTTAATGTTCGGTCTAGTGCTTTCAATGCGCGTTTGTGCGCCATTGTGCATTCAACCCATATGATGATTTTTGATGCTACTAAAACTTTGGCCATTGCAGTGTTTCGAAATGTTACATGTCGGTTGTTCAGTAGTTTGAAGGTTTAATGGCAATTTTAACGCTGAGTGAGCCGTACGGCATCCGTCTAACAATGTGGCCGCTATTCCAGAAGAAGCAATTGCTACCGCAATTTCGGATCTCACACGTACAGTGGCCAAAATCCACCGGGGGCATCCAAAAAAAATAAGCCGCCATTTCCATCATCAATTGCATTAATCAGTGTATCATAGACTTCCCTCTGCTTAGGATTCAATAGAGGTAAATTCGTTTGAACTAATTGGATTAGTTCATGTGGATCATATTCACGTTCTCGTTCCAACTAACAAACTGCCGCACATGAGGTAACACATTATCTTCGATCAAGAGCAAAGTCTGGTTATGGATCTCCTCATTCACCTCAAGATCGGAATTTCTTGAGTTGACGCGAATTCGATGTAAAATATCTTCTGACATGTTATTTCTTTATTTGTTTTACAGGTCACGTGGGTTCGATGGGAAGCATGTTGAAATGATAATAGCAAATAATGTGCGTATCTGACTTGGAGATGCAGAAATAATTGCTTCAGCGATTGTCGTGTCCCAAAAAGTATCGTTTTCAAGCAAATTTAGCTCTTGACATGCTGCTCGAAATGTGGGGCACACGATACCATTAACAGTTCGTAGTGATTTAAATGATGTTGGCCCTCGAACATGTACCAGCAACAACCGCAAATAGAAACATTCATCATTCTTCGGATGAACTGTGTAAATACGACCAAGAGCATCAGTAGAACGCATATCTGGATGACCAGGAAGTGCATCGCCTTGCTTCCGACGTTGAAATTTCTTCGATAGAGCGTTCCAAGTTTAATGACGTGGCATTTCTGAGTAAAGCAAAGTTCGTGCGAACGGATCGCTTTGACAAATCGCAAAGAAACTGGTCAACGCACACATGATGTCTTCAGAAAAAAATAAAGTTGTGGCTTAAAGGTCTCAGCAACCAGGCCATAAGCTCCAAAAAAAAATAATTGTTACACTATTTGACAGGATTGGACAACAAATTACAAATTGACATGTAATAAACAAATCAGCACCTATTGAAATGATTAAGTATTCATTACACTTATCGAGTTTTCATTGTTTTTAAGATGTATTCTGCTATTCGGGACGGAAACAAATCCAACAAATCAAAAACCATGGCAATCGGTCCAGCCGTTCTCGAGTTATAAGTGTTGTAACAAACACGACTTTCTTTTATATATATAGATAAAAAACCTAAAAAACAGATAATAAAAGTAAAAATTGATTTAATATCTTTTCAAAACTTTAAGATATTAGCTTTACGCTAATTTTATCTTTTTAAAAATATTGTTGTCAACATTCAGTAAGACTTTGAGAAAAATCGAATTGACAGTTTTTTTACAAAAAATTAGGGGAGAGTACGATAACTTTTGCGACAAAGTTTAATGACGGATTTGTATAGAACAGTTAAAAATAAGCATTTTTTACTATGGGAGGGGGGGTCTATCTCCCCCCGTTTAGGCGGTAGGGGCAATTTAAAAAAACATGTACATTAAATGGAAAAAAAATATAATTACAAAATAACGGTAATACTTACAGTTAAATATTATACCTTTTTTTAAAGCCAACACTTTTGTCTATTAGCTTGTTTTTAAATCAAGTCAAAACTATGCATAGTTTTTGAAAAAAATTGTTTTAAACTCAAAATTTGGTAAAAAAAAAAGTTAAAAATATGGTTTAAAGTGCAATTTTTCAAAACTTTTAGATTATCTACTATGTTTTTTTTTAAATTCATTTCAATTTTCTCAAAAACTAAAAGACATAAAATCATCTAGTTTTCAGTTTTTGATCAAAAACAAATAAGAGCAATAAATTTTGAAATAAAAACAATGGTAGATATTTTTGAAGTATTGAAAAGTTACACTTTAAACCTTTTTTTTTAACTTTTTTTACTCAAATTTTGAGTTTAAAATTAAATTTTTCAAAAACTACGCATAGTTTTGACTTCAATTAAAAACTGGCCAGTAAAACAGAATGTTGGCTTTAAAAGAAGGTATGATACTTAATTATAAGTATTACCGTTATTTTTTAATTAATTTTTTCATTTTAACTAACAATTTTTTTAAATTGCCCCTACCGCCTAAACGGGGGGAGATAGACCCCCCCTCCCATAGTAAAAAATGCTAGTATTAAGCCCCTCTACCAAAAACCGTTATTATATCTTGTCGCCAAAGTTATCGTACTCGTGCCAAAAATTAAAAACCTAAAAAAAATTTAACAGAAGTTGGTAAAAATTGATTTTCGACTCAAATATCTTTTCAAAAATTTTAGATTATTTCTTCAAACTAATTTTAACTTAAAAGAAATATTGTTTTTAATATTCGGAAAAAGTTTGAGAAAAATCGTATTGATAGTTTTCTTACAAAAAAAATAAAAACCTTAGAAAAAAAATTAATAAAAGTTCGTAAAAATTTATTTTCGACCCAAATATCTTTTAAAACTTTGAGATATTGGCTTTAAACTACTTTTATCTTTAACAAAATATTGTTTTCAACATTCAGTAAAATTTTGAGAAAAATCGAATTGACAGTTTTTTTTACAAAAAATAAAACCTAAAAAAAAATGAATACTAAAACTTGGTAAAAATTTACTTTCGACTCAAATAGCTTTTCAAAAATTAGAAATACTGGCTTCAAACTAATTTTATTTCACAGAAAATATTGTTTTTCATAAAAAAAATAGTACGCAAATTTGGTAAAAATTGATGTTCGGTTCTCGATAGCTCGCGAACAAAAGAAGATATTTACTTCAAATTAGTTTCATTCATCCAATTTGTATTTGTTTATAATTATAAGAAATAAAACATTTTAAGAAATGCTACTAAAATTGGTTAAAATTTGTTTCCGACTAAAAATCTATTTAACAAAACTAGATTTTGATATAAAACTATTTCATTATATGAAAAATATTGTTGGTAATTTTGAAATTTTTAAGAATAATTCAACTGACAATTTTCTTAGTACAACACGAAAACCTACAAACTTTTAAGCAAGACAAATCGACAGACGGGATGGGAAGTTATCAGTGTGGGTCGCATCCCAGCCTCTTTTTTATTTTCAAAATCCAATATTATTACGTTTCTTCGAAACTATTTCTACTGCAAAACTAATTTCAAAGATTTTTGTGTTAAAAGTTTTTCTAAAATTTGATGCAGACAGTAAGATTCTTCGGTGGTTGACTACTGAATGGAAATCGATAAATTAGTGACTTTTAAATTTTAAGCATGCCCTTATATTTGTTGTATTATATTGTGCACCCACTCAAGGGGTTATAAATACCCTTATATTGATTAAACACGGTTTGAGAAATTAGTAAAGGAGAATAGGGTACAAATTCGTGTAGTGCGGGTAAAGAAAGAATCCCTATACTTCTTAATAGAACGTCCGAATAATTATTACGGTTGAATTGTTTAAGGGGAGGAATGCAATTGGCTATTTCACTACAGCATTGTTTATGAAAATAGTGATAAAATAAAGGCAGATGAGACCTTACGACGGTGATCAAGATATACAAAAGTTTTAGTTAGACAATGGCCAGCTATCATTTTTAAAGCTCTCTTTTTAATTCTATCCAAGAGACTCAAATGGCCCAAATATTGGAATTGAACTCCAGTTATGGACGAATATAGGCTTATAAGGCTTTATAAGTTTTAGCTAGATCAGAAGGGGTACAAAACTTAGAAGCGTTTTTGGCGAGGTCGAATATGTGATCACTCCACAGCAAGTGGTTTGTGATGCACATACCTAGAACTGAAAGCTGTTCAGTTTCCTTGTTGCAAGTACCACCCATGGATAGTGGAATTGGAGGAGGGTTACGCTTTTGCGACAGTAGACAGCGTTGAGTTTTCGAAGTATTAAATTTTATACGGTTTTTGATTTTCCATTGGACAATAATGTCAAGATCAGAATTTAATGAGCCTGTTATAAGCTGCCGTCGGTAGTCCACATCCGAAAGACAAGGATGGGAATCTAAAAATGAATATGAAAAGCTGAGGGTATTGTCCTCAGAGCGAAACAATTAAGTGGGTTAGAAGTTTGAGACAAAAGATCATTTATAAAAACAAGGAAGAACGTCGGAGACAAAATGGAACCCTGGAACATACCAGCATTTATTTTGTGGATATCAGATTTGAATCCGTCCAATACTTCTTGAATTGAACGGTCCAAAAGGTAAAAGGTAAAACCCAACGAAGAATAGATTCATCAGTACTGAATGCACGCATTTTCGATAAGAGAGCTTTATGCCAAACTCTATCAAATGCCTTTGAAATATAAAGTACAATAATCTTATTTTTTCCAAAACGATGAAAAGATTTGTTTCACTGTTCAGTGAAATAAACCATGAGATCAGCAGTGGATCTATTGCTACAAAAACCATACTGCCGGCAATTAAGAAACTTTCGTTCTTCAAAATATTTTTTAAGCTGAAAATTGATCAGCGTGTCCATGACCTTGGAAAAAAGCGAAGTAAGCGCTATTGGACGATAGTTAGAGGGCGAGGAGAATTCGCCTATTTTAGGAATAGTCTGGACAAATGCTGTTTTCAATCCGCTCGGAGAGAGACCAGTTGAGTAGGGCAGATGGAAAAGTTAACGTAGTGGTTTTGTCAGCGTTTAGAACAATAGGGGGATACTATTCGTGACTGTGAAGTTGTTTCAAATATATCAGTTACACGTCTTTCTAGTTTGTTTGAACTTATTCCGGTTTTCCTTCCTCAGTGGGGTTGGCTTTATAAATCCGGAAATGTACGTCTTCATAACTTCTCTAAAGCTCTAATCAAACCATGAGTTTTCTTTGGGTTTGATAGATTATATCCTATTCGGGATAAACTTTATCATTCCATATCTGCGCAGGAACCGAAGTCATTATCGAGGAAGCATAGTGACCAGTTAAAGTTCTTAAATGAGTCGTTGATACTGTTCTAGCTGGCGTTCTCTTATTGGGGGTTTTCTCTTATTGTAGGGGTTCTCTTTTTGTAAGGGTTTTCCCTTTAACTGGGTTTTTTTTGGCATGAGAAATTTGAACCTATGGCAAAACGGTCTAATGTACCTAGAGGCGATGAATGCGAAGCAGCTCCGAAAAGATCTTTTGGATGGCAAAGAGCGTGTCGGACGGAAACATAATAACTAATGTCTAAAAAGGCTTCACATCGAAACAAACACAAATTACAAACTTATCTACAAAATTAAAAAGGCACGAGCCTTACAATTGATACATTTGCAGAGACTCAAACAAATTCTGAAAAACCTTAAAAAGCCTCAATAGAAAAAACTTACGAATCAGAGTCAAACTATATCTTCCAATGTGTTAAAGGATCACTTGCAAATACGTTTGAACCCAACAAACGATGCACCAATAATTAATTATGCGATGCCCAGTTTCGAGAGAAAGAAGTTAACTACTGTGGTTGTAAAATTTAAAGAAGCCATTTTTGATTCTAACCTAAGGACAATATTAAAAGATAAAGTAAAGCATCTTTTTGAAATAGTCTCATACTAAAATTCCTTTATCATCTTAATACTAAATAGACCAAACATTTTCGTTAAAAAAGTTCTGAAAACCGTTTAATTTTACAGGGGTTTTTGTTTGTCATATTAATTATTCTTCTACTGAATAGCTCATCATTTAGTCAGCTTAGATAATTGAAGCTGTCACTTCTTGAAATTTGACAAGTAAAACGCACGATTTTAATTGTTTCAGTTAAAAAAAAGACGCTCCTTCCTCAAAACAACGAAATAATCGTAATTTTGCAAGAAAAGCTTCTTGGCCGTGTTGCTTCTTGAGCTTATGATTTTTCACATCTAGACTCTTTTCTTTAGTTCCCCTTAAAAGACAAGGCAATGCCAATTCTCCGAAATCGATTAAAGACCTTAAAAATTCCCTCATTAAGAGTTATCGAGGGCATACAGGCACAAATGTGCAAATTGGTCATGACAAATTTCACACAAAGAATATGATGAATTTGGCTAACATTGTTTTCCATTGTCAACGTCAGACAACACTGTCTTAGCAAAGAATCCCCGAACTCTTAAAGCTTTAATATACCTGAATATTACTCAGGTTATGACCAAATAAACGCACGAAATGTGCGAAAAATTGGTTAGCAATTAAACCAAAGGAGCCCATGCTACGAATCTTCACATTTAATGACAGATTCCAAACTTCATAATCAAATAAAATGTCCATCCAAAATGTAGAGCTGTCTTTTATTTAAAACCATACTTTCATTACCGAAAAATATATTAGCTAGCTTTAGCACGTGAACCTGATCTGGATCAATGATCCAAGAATAAAGCTTAAATTATACATACACTAGCTGACCCGGCGAACTTCGTACCGCCTAACAGTCAATGAATGTCGTGTTACTTTTTAGCTGAACTAATTTAGGCTTTAATGAACGTAAAACAATGATACAAAATAATATATTTATATAGATAGAAACAAAAAAGTATTTTATTATGATGAATGATGATGAAAACATACATACATACAGAATTAGAATAAAAATAAAAAAAAAAATAATAATTAAGTACTTCAAACTCATGTCAGAAAAAAATGATTGAAAACTATGTTGTGCAGATTGGGATAGAAAAAATAAAACTCGGATTAATTCATTAATAGGATTTTCATTCAAGCACTTTGTGGTAAACGACATTCTTTGTTTTTTGGTCAGGCGCAAGAACAAATAAAGCGGATGGTTTACCGACACTTGAGCATGCCACGTACAATTGACCATGAGAAAAACATGCATTTTCTAGATTGAGGCCACAAATAGTCAAGAATTGGCCCTGTGATTTGTTGATCGTCATGGCGAAGGCAAGACGAATCGGAAATTGAATTCGTTTAAACTCAAAGGGCATATCCGTTGGGATCATCGGAATCCTTGGAATAAGAACTTCCTCATCTTTAAATTTTCCTTTAAGTATCGACGCGTGAATCACATTGCTCATCAGTTTTCTTATCACCAAACGCGTTCCATTACACAGTTTTGGTTGGTTTAAATTTCTAAGCATGATGACTACCTAGCCAACTTTAAGTTTTAAATTATGCGGTGGTAAACCAGGCACACCCAAGGAGTTTAAAAATTCAGTTGGATAATTAGTGGCTTCTTCTTCGTTTGTTACACAGTCGATAGATTTGAATAAATACAGAGTACCTACGATTTGATTTTGAATTATAAAATTGAGGTCATCTATATCTTTATTTTAAGCGGCCAAATTGCTCGCTCACTTAACCATTTAGTATTTTTGTGGTTAGCAATGATATCTGGGAATACTTTGTTGATAAGCTCGTCTTTTGATGATACGAAATTGCAAAAATTTGCAGGAAATTAAATCAAACCGCTCGATTTGTCAACATTAACACGGCCATTACCGATAGTCAGCAATTGAGCAATTGAAATCATCAGCAGATAGATCGTTCAACAATGCAACTCTCATATTTACAGACAGTTGAAGTTTCTTTACATATCGCCACAGATTTGATGCTTTGAGGCAAGCGTTTATTTCGTCGGCAGCAGTAGATCTTGGAATGACTGGTAGTGTTTGTCGGAAATCCCCAGAAAATGAAATCATTGCACCACCACCACCACCACCAAACATCTCGAGTCATTGCGCAGATCTTTTAATGTTCGGTCTAGTGCTTTCAATGCGCGTTTGTGCGCCATTGTGCATTCAACCCATATGATGATTTTTGATGCTACTAAAACTTTGGCCATTGCAGTGTTTCTAAATGTTACATGTCGGTTGTTCAGTAGTTTGAAGGTTTAATGGCAATTTTAACGCTGAGTGAGCCGTACGGCATCCGTCTAACAATGTGGCCGCTATTCCAGAAGAAGCAATTGCTACCGCAATTTCGGATCTCACACGTACAGTGGCCAAAATCCACCGGGGGCATCCAAAAAAAATAAGCCGCCATTTCCATCATCAATTGCATTAATCAGTGTATCATAGACTTCCCTCTGCTTAGGATTCAATAGAGGTAAATTCGTTTGAACTAATTGGATTAGTTCATGTGGATCATATTCACGTTCTCGTTCCAACTAACAAACTGCCGCACATGAGGTAACACATTATCTTCGATCAAGAGCAAAGTCTGGTTATGGATCTCCTCATTCACCTCAAGATCGGAATTTCTTGAGTTGACGCGAATTCGATGTAAAATATCTTCTGACATGTTATTTCTTTATTTGTTTTACAGGTCACGTGGGTTCGATGGGAAGCATGTTGAAATGATAATAGCAAATAATGTGCGTATCTGACTTGGAGATGCAGAAATAATTGCTTCAGCGATTGTCGTGTCCCAAAAAGTATCGTTTTCAAGCAAATTTAGCTCTTGACATGCTGCTCGAAATGTGGGGCACACGATACCATTAACAGTTCGTAGTGATTTAAATGATGTTGGCCCTCGAACATGTACCAGCAACAACCGCAAATAGAAACATTCATCATTCTTCGGATGAACTGTGTAAATACGACCAAGAGCATCAGTAGAACGCATATCTGGATGACCAGGAAGTGCATCGCCTTGCTTCCGACGTTGAAATTTCTTCGATAGAGCGTTCCAAGTTTAATGACGTGGCATTTCTGAGTAAAGCAAAGTTCGTGCGAACGGATCGCTTTGACAAATCGCAAAGAAACTGGTCAACGCACACATGATGTCTTCAGAAAAAAATAAAGTTGTGGCTTAAAGGTCTCAGCAACCAGGCCATAAGCTCCAAAAAAAAATAATTGTTACACTATTTGACAGGATTGGACAACAAATTACAAATTGACATGTAATAAACAAATCAGCACCTATTGAAATGATTAAGTATTCATTACACTTATCGAGTTTTCATTGTTTTTAAGATGTATTCTGCTATTCGGGACGGAAACAAATCCAACAAATCAAAAACCATGGCAATCGGTCCAGCCGTTCTCGAGTTATAAGTGTTGTAACAAACACGACTTTCTTTTATATATATAGAAGATATGTACGTAATTTAAAACGGAATTACTTTGGAATCGGATGTTGGATTCTATACAAAACATTTTTCGTTGTAATTTTCTTAAAACATTCCACTTAGTTTAATATCCGCCTGCATAAAATTCTGGGTATTTTATTCCGCTCAAAAAAGGACATACCTAATAAAAAAAGGAATACGTAAGTAGAAAAATCATTTTATAAAAATTTCTAACTTCTTTGAAAACTATATTTATTTTAGTACAGTATTCCCCGCTTAATTGCACTGACCATTTTGTCAGATTTTTCGGTCAATTATCCGGGTGGTTCAATTAGCGAAACCCCGCTTAATTGACATATCTGTTCAATTAAGCGAAACCCGTATAATTGCACGAGTAGGTCAACTAAAAAATGAAATATTCATCCCAGAAATTTACTCCATAAAAATTTCAGTGTCAACTTAATTTCGGCGTCTGTTAGTTCGCCATAACATGATATGTTATGTTATCACATGCCAAATAAGCATTGAAATCTGCATTGTCCTCAAGAACGTTATCTATAGCCACGAGATCATTTTCCGGTTGTTCTTCTTCTTGGATGAAGCCTGCCTTTAAAAATAGAACTTGCAAATGCAGGTTTAGTAGTAAAGTATTTCCAATATTACCTTTCTAAAACAATTTCTTATAGTAGAAGGTGTTAGAAGCCACAAACAATATTTGCTTATGTGCATTGCTTGCAAAGATGTGATCGACTTCGAAAATTTTTCGATAGTCTTGCCACGTTCGATGGCTGTAATTTGTTTCCTTATTATATTATGCTGATAGTAAGCTTTGAAACAATGAATAATGCCTTGGTCAAGGGTGTGGGTACAAACTGCAAGTTTATATTTTTTAAATCGTCCAACTTCTTATGACAAGCAGCACTGTCAACAAAAAGAATTATTTGTCTGTTCTGCTTTATCATTTCTTTGTCAAATTTATATAAAATTTGGGCATATAAATGTTGGGTCATCCATGCCTTTTTGTTGGAGAAATATTGTAAAGGTGCAACCTTATTTTTAAACACCTTGGCGTTTTGGTTTTTCCAATCACAATAATTTTTTGTCCGTCCAATTATCCGAAAAATTTCCATGTATTTAGTTTTTCTGCTGCATATTTTTAAGATCAATTAAGCGAGTAATTCAATTAAGCGGGGTTCAATTAACCGTCTAAAAAGCTTTGCTACTAATACGGGAAATTTTCGAAGACAATTTTTTCGATCAATTAAGCGGGATGTTCAATTAAGCGAGGTGCAACTAAGCGGGGATTACTGTATATGTAATAACCGAGACACGTGCTTTTCTATAACCGTTTTCATCATAAATTTATATTTCAATCTTTTGATTTAACAAAGAGTTCCTGGGTTAAATGAAAGTGAATTTAATTTCTAAGAGAAAGGAAGAGAGAGGACACGTATTTCGTTTGACAAATTGAATAACGCATAACAATCTTGTCATATTTATAGTTTTTAAAAAGACAACAAAAAACATCTCTCAGCCGACTAACCAAGCTGTCAATATATCAATACCTTCATACATTCAACTTCTTGATTTAATTAGCAAAAATGTTGCAAACGCATTTCTTCAATGCATATAAGTATACATAAATATGTATATGTACCATATGTACATAGGTATACCTTACAATACTGACTGCGTACATTTTGTAGGTAGTGTCGTTGTAAGGTACTCTAGGGTTGCCATGTCCTGAACTGAGTTGAAACAAATATTTATAAGTCGAAAAAGTAGCCCAAATATTAGCCCAATTTAATCCAAACAAATTAATTAGAATATATTATTATTAAAAAAAAAAAAACCGAAACTGTCATTTTAATCAATGAAAACTTTTTTATAGCAAATTGTTCTTGAGCCTTATCATCAAAGCACAAGGCATAATTGTGAGGTTTTTAATCGATGTCTTTCCACTAGAAATAGCGCTGATGACGTAAAAGTTAAATATTTTGATAGTCTCAATTCAAAACTAATTCTAAAATTACTCAATCACCTTAGATTTTTGAGATATTACTTTTTAAAACACATATACATACAAGGCTTTTTGATGCTATCTAAATTCATAAAGAAGCTTTTTTTTCTATTTAACTCGTAATGGTTCTACAAATTTATAGTCTCTTTCTTTGATATTTAGTTATAGTTTTTATAGTATTTCCCATAAAATATTAGAATAACTTCATAAGTTGATAGATTCTACGTGTCTCAAATTAATCTTAAAGAAACGCTAAACCATTTTTGCTAAAACAAAGAGTTTTAGATAGATGTCAGCGGGTGCGTGTGTAGAGTAAGTGCCAATTATTATGAACCGCGTTGGCATCATAGTCCACTGCAATATGTTTTGAATTAAACTGAACGAACCTTTCAAATCATAAATATTCAAACCTGTTTTGCATCACTGTGTTTTGGAAACAGTAGTAATTCAGTGATGGAATTACATAAGTGCATTTGGTTACTTTTGTTCGTTTTTTTAAGAAGTTTTGAATATTTTTTTTTATTTATTTAA
This sequence comes from Eupeodes luniger, assembly GCA_951509635.1. Lineage (NCBI taxonomy): Eukaryota > Metazoa > Arthropoda > Insecta > Diptera > Syrphidae > Eupeodes > Eupeodes luniger. The sequence goes on from OX608073.1 coordinate 229,206,022, forward strand.
GTTTTATAAAAACATACAAAACAGAGTGAAAATTGGATAAAAGAAGATATGATAAAAGCAATCACTACATATAAAAAGAACAAATGGAGGTTCTTAAAAACATTTAAACCACAATACGACACTAGGTAGCACATTCTAACAAACCTTTAGGAAATGTGGTGAATTTTAAGCTAGGTAGAAAGCCCACCTATTCACCAGAACTCGAGGAGTCTTTGGTAGAATATTCTCTTCAAATGGAAGAAAAAAGGATGGGTTCAATCGTATTTATTCACAAAGTGGTTCAAACACTTCTTAGAAAAGTTGAAGCCATCAGCACCTTCACCTGTGCGAAACCTGATTCTCCTGAGGGAATAAAGTCCATTGTAGAAAAATTAAAATCTCAGTCAAAACCAGAAGGAAGCGATATTAATGTATCAAAAGCTAATTTATCTTTCATAACGCCACATGAAAACTGGGGAAATTTGAAAATATTTCATCTTCACCATACGAGTATAAGCAAGCTTTGGAGGAATCCATTAAAAAAAAAAGATGGAAAAGAATTAAACAGGCTAAAAGCAAGTACAGGAATCAAAAGTTCAGGGTTATCCATTTTTGGTTTCAAAAGTAAACGTAAATTAAACACATATAAAATAGTTTCTTCATAATATTTCTTTTTTATTATAAGGTTTGACCACCAGGCGAATTGTTGCAAGTATAGATGGTAAGGTTAGGTAAGGTTAGGTTAAAGTTACTTGTCCATGATGGAATCGGACACACTTAGGCCAGTTTAATGGCCCATTGTGATACCACATGAATGTTGAGGCTTCCTCCTAAGCTCAATGGAACCAGTTTAAGTTCCTTACGAAACGTGAGAGGCTGATTATGCTGATATGATTTAGATCGTCTAGACTCTAGATCGTTAAAGAAAAATTCTCATAGGTAATCTGCGTTTTTCATTTAGAGCAGGGCATGTACAGAGAAGGTGAAGAACTGTTTTCTCCTCTTCCTCGTCCATACAGCTTCTGCAAAAGTCATTTGAGAATACGCCTAGCCGTGTGGCGTGCTTTCCTATTAGACAGTGTCCGGTTATGACACCTATTATCGAGCTTATATGCGATCTGCTTAGAGATAGCAAGCACGCTTTAAATCTAGTGTTGTGATGTTGTTCCACCTGGTGTTTGCCTTCTTCATAGCGTCTTGCATTAGCAACAGTTTACAAGTAGCGATTGGTATGCCAGTATTTGCCAAACGTGCTAGGATGGGCTGCACTGTACCGTTCCTGGCGAGTTCATCTGCCTTACAGTTACCTGGAATTTCTCATTCTTTAAGGTAATTGACGACCACTTTTTGACACATATTTGGGCACTATCTCAGCCATTACTTGACGAATGTTGGTTTTTAAGTGCTCAAGAGTTAAAGGTTTATCTGCATAAACACAACGCGGCCAGGAAATGTCTCTTGCCATAAAGCCATATTCGCTTGAGTTGTGTGGCATGTGGCACCGTCTTGTTGAAACCACATATTCTCCAAGTCGGTTATCATATGACCACAACGCTCTGAATAGACGGTGACAGTCGTTCCATCGTCGTTTTCGAAGAAGTAACGTCCAATCATTACCTCCTTCGTTTTCGAAGATATAAGGTCCTATCACACCTCCGGACCGGACCAAAGAGCGCACCAAACAGTGCCTTTTTCTGGATGTAATGGCCTCTCTCCAATTACTTGAGGATTCTCGGAACCCAAAATATGACAATTTTGTTTGTTAACATACCCACCGAGTTAGAAAATGTGCTTCGTCGCTGAAGAAAATTTTGTTCGAAAAATCGCCTTCCACCGCCTGTTGTTCAAGCAGGAGCTGGACTTTATATGGATGTTAGAGTAGATCCAAATGCAAAACACGCCATAATGTGCCGTAAGACAGTCGTAATTCCTGAATCGACAAATTCGGGTCTTCGGCAACACTTTCACTTACAGCAGCGATATTTGCAGTGGTACGAGTAAAACGATGATGCACATGCCTTACAATATCTGTAACCAATCCAGTATCTTCAAATTTCTTTACAATTTTGCCAATTCCTTGCGTAGTTGGACGATTATGTAAACCATAATCTCCTCTTAAAGCACGATATGTGGCTGTGGAAGAATCACCATTTTTGTAGCAGGTTTTAACAATTTTTATGCGTTGTGCCATAGCTAAGCGATCCATTTTCGTAAATGTCAGACATTCAACTAAAAAAGTTTCACAACTTAGCTTGACAGATGTCGAATTCCAGTCCTATACACACTTTTGAAACCGCAAAATGGATAACCCGTTATTTTGGACAAAAAGTTTGGTGAATCATGCTATAATGGCTACAGTTTATTTTCCAGTTGTGTTTACATTTCAGAAGTTTATAAAGAATTTAAAACTAAGAAAAAAGAAAACAAGTTGTAGAGCATCGACTTCTTCATCTGAAATTGAAGAAAATTTAGTTCCAGGCGAATCATCAAACGAAAGTCCGAAGTCTAAGCAATCAGCAAGGTGCCGAATGTATTTATTGTTCCAATTTGTTTTCGGATGAAAAGGAAGAAGAGACATGAATACAATGCGTTCTCTGTAAAATGTGGGCTCATGAAGACTGCTCGGAAACAAATATTTTATTTGTGAATTGTGTGTGCCTTAAAATCAATAAATATTTTTACCCTGATTTAAAAAAAAGTTAATGGTGGGTCTTATTTGCGACACTTACTCTACGTGCGTTCAGGTTACAATTTTCCGTCATCCATATCTCAAGAACCAGTAAAGATATCGACTTCAAATAAATTGTAATCAATTATACCTATAAAGTTAATTAAATATGTTTACAAATATAAGAATAACGTTAAGAACGGATATTTTAAAAAAAATTTGCTGATAGGTAGTTAATATCGTAGTTCGAAAACGAAATCAGCACTAAACATTTATGCCAAAATGTACTTTTCAAAACTATGAAAGTTTTAAATTCAAGGTTTACTCAAAACTGCATACCTGTAGAATCAAATACATACACATAACTAAAGAAAACTTCTTTTAACTAAGTAAGATACTAAAAGGATTTAAACTGAATTTGAAAACCCCTTTTTTTGGGGATGTCCTTAGAATTTTTAAAGGGGCATATTTTAAAAACCTGATGTGATATCTTTAGTTTTTAAGAAGCATTCATTTTGTAGACCTGTGTAATTTTATAGACCAATTTAATTTCCGATAAATAGCCCAATATGGCAAGCCTGACACACGCTTAGACAAACAGTCAGATTGCAATTTAAAAAAAAAAAATTGGAAGAAAAATGAAAAACTCTTATTGGATTTATTAATAACGATTGTTGCCCGGCAGCTAAAGCTACAGCTACATCTAGCTCTAACAACGATGAAGTACTCACGAATACATCAAAAATAAAACATATACATACATAGATACATATGCATAGAGACCTATATATGAATCTCTATACACAAACAAGCCTTAGCCTTATAAAATTAAATTCGTTTCTAACGCTTGCATGTGCATTCGACAGAACAGAAAAACGAAGCGAAGCGAAACGCAAACGAATGGTGGTGCAGCTAAGCTACACTACATACATACGTATATAGCTCTGGCTTTAGTTATAGCGCCAGCTGTTTGTATCTTCTGGCCTTGAACATGAACTGCATTCGAAAATGAAATGCAAAATTCTGGATACCCACATGAGAATGAGAAACGACAACGATTACGGATACACGTCAAGAGCAAAAGCAAAAGCAAAAGCAAGACAAGCCAAATACAAAATCCCTATCCCCGGCCACAGCCGCAGCCCCAACGCTACCCAAGCCAATTCCAAGCGTGCTGGGGAAGGGCAACTTGCACTATATATAGTGATAACTGATAAAGAGTGTGAGAGAGGTGACGAATATGTGTACCTCTTTTATTTTTATTTTCATAAAAATGTCACTACCAATGCACTTTTTGGAGCTTTTTGGGATAAGCTTAATAGTGAAGGGGAGGTGATGGCGCGGTGACGGCAATGGGTATCTGTGCACTTATATGACTTATTGGAGGAGCCTCAGTTTGATGGTGTGCCCTGTAGATGAGTGCAATTGTGTGCAGCCCGTGAGTGCTGATGCACGTAAAAAGCTCTTTTTTCAGCAGGTCTTTAATATAGTGACCTTCGTTCATCCTGCAGAGCCCTCTAGCCTTAGCGTTCTTCCACAATCTTTACACTTCTACCCGTCTCGTCAACGTCTATAGTGCCTTGCCTGGTGTTCTCCTCTCTGCCTTGACTAATACCAGATTTTGCTGACGACGATGATGGTGATGCATTTTGAATGGTATGGGAGATTCAATAAAACATCATCTCTTTTATATTTTGTTCTTTTTCTGCGGGGGTTTGTTCGGATGCGGGATGAAGAAAATGACGCCATATGAACTACCATTGGAAGCTGAGTACAATTATTCACCAAAAAGAAGGAGACAAAAAGTTGAAGGTAAGTCTCGTTTGGTGGAGTTATGGTAATGAACTACATATAGGTACTTATAAGTTATAACATATGAGAAGGTAACTTTCCTGCATAGAAGCCAAAGAAAGATTCTTCAACATTAAATTGAAGTTCTCGGAAATTAATTTTTAAATTTCAACTTTTAGGTAGGTACACACCTAAATCTACTTCTATGCTGTTGCTCTTGCTGGTAAGTCATCAAGTGCCTAAACCAAAACCTATGACGCACATAACGCATTGAGTTTAGTTTCAAAAGTTAACCTTCGACAAAAAACAAATTTATGTAGAAAAGCGGAAATAAATGGTACATTTTTTGAGCGATTCTTCTTTCATTCCCACATATCAATACTTAGAACTTCACTTTTCCTGTCGCTCATCTAAAGGATATGAAAATATCTTCTCATTATTATCAAAAATAAACAGGCTGAGATGCAACACACACTGATTAAGTGATTACTACCCATTTCGTGTCCCTCAGTCGAAAAAAATTGGTAAAAAGTGTGGCCTTCAATACCAAATATGATTTTTTGGACGTAAACACAGCCATTGGTTAACTTATTTTGTCATATGGATCGATTGTGTGGTGGCCTGCGCTTTACAAGGAATACAACATCGACACACTTAGAAGGTTCAAAGAATAGCTAGTGACAGCACTGCAGGGGCCCTTCGATCTTGCCCAACAGATGGCTTAAATGTTATCTTGCACCTCCTACCAGTAGACTTACACATAAATATTTAGTATCGTGCAAGAATCAAATTGTTGGTTTTCCAGACCGACCCCTGTCTTGAACCTCAGTAAAGATTTTGAAGTCATCTTAACTGACAGCCAGGCGGGTATTATGACTATCAACAACATCCACTAAACTGGTTCAACAATATCGGGATGAACTATCCAGCCTAAGCCCTAAACATCATCAACCTCCGTGTCATTCTTATTTGGATTCCAGGTCATAGTGGCATTGATATAAATTAACGGGCTGATGAGTTGGCCCGACAAGGATCGACCCTTTATAGCTCACTTGTGGAAAGAGTAAATATATCTCTTTCAGATATGCAGAGCAAAATTTGCTCAACAGAATCCACCTGCCACGCAGGTGGAATATCCAAAAATATATGGCCTGCATATAGCAAAAACCGTTCTATCAACTTTTATGCAGACCAGGGTATGCTAGGATCATTCAATTCTGTACCAGACACTGGCCGATAGGAGAGCATGTAGCAAAGTTGGGCATCCTTCACATTACTCATAACTGCGGAGACCAACGTGAAAGGGAAACTGTGATTGACTTTCTCTGTAAATGTCCTACCCTGGCCGGTTCTAGTACATGAACCTTCAGAAGGGCATTCATTAAAGATCTTGATGAACTTTTCGAGATGAAAATCAAAGACCCGATTTAATTTTTGAACGCAACGAAATGGCTCTAGTGTCACTAATCTTTTCTATATAAATCCGTTATAAAATATTCTTTTTCAATACATATAGGTCTATCCAGTTTATCGTATCAAAATGGCGCTTTCCAGAGCTATTAAGAAGCACAGCAAAGGCTGCTTGTGACTGCTATTTCCACCTACCTACCATCGATAAAACAAAATTCATTTGAAGTCAATATCTCGTCTGGTTCATAACATGACCGATGAAAAAAGATCCTGAACGTACAAATGTACAAACGTACGTACACACGCACACACAGATGTCTTTTAAAAACCTTGTACTTAAATTCTAGGAACCTTGAAACGTCGAAAAATATCTAAACTGGGAATGAAATGTGGGAATTTAAAAAACTGTTGATATTTTTAAAAATGTTCAATTTCCAACTTTCTTTTCTAACTTAACTAAAAGGATTCAGGGGGGTGGGGGTTGTAGGCGTTTTTAATTTTCGCAGGAATTTTCTTCACACAAGAAAGGAGACCCTCTGAATTTCGCCAACTACAGGCATCAATCTCCTAAACATCGAATATAAGATCATTTCTGCCGTATTATGTGAACGTCTGAAGCCATTAGTCAACAACCTAACAGGCCCTTATCAATGTGGCTTCAGACCAGGAAAGTCCACCATTGACCAAATATTCACGTTAGGGTAGATCTTCAAAAAAACCCAAGGACTTCAAACCGAATACCCAATGTTGTTCAATGAATCTCTTATAGAAGCTCAATTTTCCCACTATTATGGAAAAGTGCATTTATAACTCCGATTCATAAAAAAGGGTCTAAGAATGAAATAACGAATTACCGGCCGATTGCCAAACTTTCCGTTATTCCCAAACTATTTGAATCCATTTTATCTGTAAGATGTTATCCTTTAATTGTAAATCAATTGTATGTGAAAATCAACATGGTTTCGTCCAGAATAAATCAACAATTACAAACCTACTTCACTTCACTTCTTTCTGCCTTGACTCCTTCGAAGACCGTAAGCAAGTAGATTGCGTATTCACAGATTTCAGTAAAGCCTTTGACAAATTGTGTCACAAGACTTTAGTCCATAAACTTAAGGCCTTAGGGTTTAACGACAAATTCTTGACGTGGATCTCGTCTTATCTTAAGAACAGAAGTTATAGCGTTATATTCAGAAACGAACTCTCCGACCAATTTTACGTCAACTCTGGTGTTCCACAGGGTAGCCATTTAGGTCCTTTATTATTTATCTTATATATAAATGACATAACATCCGTTATAAAAAACTCCTCCGTTTTAATATACGCTGATGACATTAAAATTTTCAAATCTATTAGTTCAATTAATGACTGCTCACAGATTCAAGAAGATCTTCATAGTTTTAGGGAATGGTGCAATACAAACCGACTTTTATTGAATATTGACAAATGTAAAACTATGTGTTTTACACGCAAAAAAACAATTATAGATTATAACTATTTATTAGATTCTTCCTCCCTTTGTAAGCTTTCCGTTTTCTCTGAATTAGGTGTTATTCTTGACAGTACATTAACGTTCTGTGACCATTATAACTTTATAGTTAAAAAAGCTAACAAGATTCTAGGTTTTATTAAACGTTTTTCTCGTGACTTACGTGACCCCTATGTCTTAAAACTTCTTTATGTATCATTTGTCAGGCCAATACTTGAATACGGCTGTATTATATGGGCACCATACTATTCAGTCCATATAGACAGACTTGAAAGTATCCAAAAAAGATTTATGCGTGTTTTTCTTCGTTTTCTTCCGTTTTCCCAAATATTCACACCACCTCCTTATTCTCAGAGACTTTTGCAAATAAACCTCCCTACACTTTCACAACATAGACAATATCTCCAATTTTGTTTTATTTTAAAATTAATTAATGGTTCTATTATATCCGCAACAGCTCTGAATCGTCTAAATTTTAGCTATAGTCAAACTAGCATAAGAAGACAGATACCTTTATGTCCGATCTTTAGCAGAACTAACTATGGTATGAATAGCCCTTTAAATCAATTGATTTCAGTCTTCAATACATTTTATAATTTAATTTCATCTGTTAATGACAATGTTAAAAGTAAACAATTTAAAGAAAGCTTTTTTAATATGTTATAGTATTAATTTATTTCTATGTTAATTAAAATTTTAAACTAAAAATTATGTAAATAGCTTTAAGTTTATATTAACGTTAGATAATTAACGGATTAATTAAATAAATCTCATTATCGATTTTAAATCACATATAGGGAAGAGCTCTACAGAGCAATGTCTAGTTTTGGCATTCCTGTCAAACTTATTCGTTTGCGCAAAATGGCGATGGAAAATGCACGCTGCTCTATCAAGGTGCGAAAAGATCTCACCCATGTATTTTATGTCAAAAATGTAGACAAGGCGAAGCACTGTCATGCGACTTCTTCAATATCGTTCTAGGAGAATTGTGCAAAACTTTTAGATCGTAAAAAATTAAAGAAATCTACATTGTGAAACGAATTTGCTTTGGATGCTCTAGAACTGAGATTTAAACACGAATTTCAAGAATATAAATGTCCCAAAAACAGCAAAAGTGACACTTTCCTTAATTTAACGGTTAATTGAAGAACATAATAAACGTCTTAGGTATGTCTATTAATTTAATATAAAAGCTTTGAATCTTTTGAGAACTGAAGTGAAGAGAGATTCTGCAAAGTGTGATTTGTGAGTGCCACATTAAAGTTTCTTCCAAACTTATTTGTTTACCTTAATTTGTTTTTCTTTTATTTTAGATAAATTATGTTTGTACTTAAATGCACCTGTTACCTCAAATTTAAGAACCAAACATTTTTCTCTTTACAATTTTAAAGTTTTTTTTTGATTCCTTTAAGTTCAAAATATTTTCAAAAGGTTCACGCAAACAGTAATATTTGTCTTCTAGCATCAGCTCCAATGTACGAGTAAGCAGACTCATAACGATAGTATCTAATAATTGACTCCTGAAAATTGAGTCCGAAAAAATTCTGTTTTATTTTCCTGCGAAAAAATATCACGTTTCTGGCGAACTTTCTCAAATTTCTGGGTTTCTGAATAACTTATATTTGTGTATCGTTATTCGCATTTATAGAAATGCCAAAAAGATCAGAATATATTATTTTTTGGAAAATATGTACGTTTCAACGAATTTCCTAACATTTCTGAGTGAAATGCACCAAAAACCCTCTAAACTTTTGTCCAACGTACTTTTTTTTTAAATTTATTTTAACTCATTTTTATTACTTCAATCTTAAACCTATCTTAAAGCTAGACAAAAATTCATAAAACTAGCCTAATTAACCATAACTTACAACTAACTTACTGGTGTCATACGGACACTCTTAGTTAAACTATAACACTTAATACTAATGCCTTTCGGCCCTAAGATCTATTTTACTTCAATTAAATTTTATTTATTTTTTTATTTATTAGAAAATTTGAAAAAACTAATAATATCAATATCCTTTTTTATGTTTACTTAAAAACTACTTAAAATTGGTCCTTAAACAAAACTTAAAACAACCACAGCAGCAAATATAACTATCTAACGTTTTTTGTTTTTCATATTTTGTCTTTTTTTTTATTTTTTTTTTGATTATTCAATGTTTTTTTGTATTTTTTTGTATTTTTTGTATTTTTTTTGTGCCACCATGCCTATTCTACTTAAAACTAAACCCTAAAACTATAAAACAAGTATGTAAGTCGGCCAAGGCTTAAAACCCCATCCCGATTACCCACTATCAAGTGCCGATTGAAGCCACCAAAACTGGTTCTCCTGCTTCACCCTATCAGTTCGGTCCCGTTCGGACACAGCCCCACGGTTCGTCGTCTGACGTGGTAGATTAGCGGAACTGATCTATCCTGTATCAGACCGCATCTATCAAAAAAGAAAAATGCCTCTGGTGGAATGAAGCCGCTCAGTCCAACGTACTAACCATCATGCCACGGGCACTTCTTGCTGGACAATAGTGTTCTAAAATAATCTAATAACTAATGTTATCACTTTAGCTCTTGAAATATGTTAAGATACACATTATGTTATTTAAATTTTGACAACCTACTTTACAGAATATGAAAGAACATTTGTAAGCATTGCCCAAAAACTCATCTTTATGATAAATTTGTGACCCCCTCTGATTGAAAGTCTGAATCCGGCCTTTGCTGGAAACCTTGAAAGGTAGAGAAATGTCAAAAGTTTCGACAAGTTGAACTGATTACAATAATTTCCCATATTTTGTTAAAAATTTGTATTTTTAAAAATGTTCAATTTCTAACTTTCTTGTCTAACTAAACCACAACGTTCTTATTAACTTCCCATAGAAAGTTATTGTAATCGGCCCGATTTGTCGAATTGAAATGTTGACATTTCTTGACGTTTTAAGGTCTATAGAGTCGAAATAAAAGATTTTTAGAAAGATGTCTGTACGTCCGTACGTTCGCGACGTTTTTTTGGCGTCCATAGCTCAAGAACTAGTCGAGATATCGACTTCAAATAAATTTTGTTATACAGATAATAATTCAGAAAGTGCATAAAGGACTCTGAACAAAATTGCGTGGGTGTTTTTTTTTTTAAATGATTTTCGACTCCAATATCTTTTCAAAAATTTGAGATATAGGCTCCAAATTAATTTTATTTTTAAAAATATTGTTTTTAACATTGGGTAAAATTTTGAGAAAAATCGAATTGACAGTTTTTTTTACAAAAAAATAAAAACCTAAAAAAAAAATTACTAAAAGTTGGTAAAAATTGATTTTGGACTCAAATCTCTTTTCAAAAATTCAATAAATTGGCTTCAAACTTGATTTTTCTCACAGAAAATATTGGTTTCGACATTCAGTAAATTTTATATAAAAATCCAACTGTCTGTGAGTATACCAAATTCGGACTAAGCGGATGGACCATTTGAGGTGCAGTCAAGGTCAACATTTCGTCCCCTCAGAAGCAAACTGTCATAACTCAAAAATTTGCGATTTTGAATTAAGATTTGCATGAAATAATCTTCAAACATTAAATTATATATGGATCGATTCAAATAAAGATTTCATGAATTTTTCTGAATTGTGTGTTTTTTTTTGAAAAACTTTCCTATAGCTTTTAAAAAATCACACTTTATTTGTTTATACAGTCCGTAACATTTGGATAGCCTCACCATTAGTTTTTTTTGCAGCTAACTGTTTTTGATGCTTTTTTGATAAGAACATAACGAAATACATATTAGATCTAAAGATAAGAGAGTTTTCTTGAGATTAAGAGATTTTTTAACCAATCTCTTAACGTTAACGGTTTTTTTTTAGCTAATATTGTTTGCAGTCAATAAAATGTGCATTTTTTTTTTGTAACATTAGAATAGCCTCATTTGACTTATTACACAGTTTAAGCGAAAATTTGCCAGAGTGAGTATCGGAAAGCCATCGGGAATTTATAAATAGTTTATTTCTTCTGTTTCTGTTTCTATTTATTTTTTTTTTCTTTAAATCGTTTAAATGGGCAGAAAAAAATCATTATCTGCAACGGAAATAGCCAAAATAGAGGCCTATAGTGAGCAAGGGGTTTCTAATCGATCTATAGCTAATAAACTTAATCGAAGCCCAAAAGTGATTAACAATTATTTTAAAGATCTGTTATTTTATGGAAAAAAATACAAAGGACGTACTTCTAAAGTACTTTCGAGCCGAGACAAGCGGAATATTACAAGATTAGCTTCCAATTCTACCTACTCTCTGAATAAGATAAGGCACGAAGTTGGATTAGAAGTTAGCCGAATGACCATAAGTAAAGTCATTAAAGGTGCTGGACACTTGAAGCGCCTAAAACTAAAGAAAAAACCACCACTGAACAATGTGCGTAAGTTACAGCGGCTAAATTTTGCAAGACTTCACATGGCATGGAATGCCGATGGCAGCAGCCATTCAAACGATTGGCGAAAAGTGATATTTTCAGAAGAGAAAAAATTCAACTTGGATGGGCCGGACGGATATTTAAGAAAGGAACAGTTATTTTTAGATCGACATCATAGCCGAGAGGGAGGAGTAATGGTATGGGGTGCAATATCATATTATGGCACAATTGATTTATATTTTGTGAACTGTAAAATGACGGCGGCATACTACAAGACTATATTAGAAACAGCACTACCTCAGTTCCAGGATACTTTTGGACCGATTCCGATTATTTTCCAGCAGGACAACGCACCTATCCACATTGCTGGTGTAATTAAAACATGGTTGCAAGACCAAAATATTCAACAATTATCCTGGCCACCCTACTCTCCAGATTTAAACATAATCGAAAATGTTTGGGGGTGGTTAACACGCAAAGTGTATGAAGGTGGTAAGCAGTACGCAAATAAAGAGGAGCTTATTGAAGGCATTAAAGTGGCCTGGGCACAAATTTCTTTAGATCTCCTAAAATCTTTGTATGATTCCCTAAAAAATCGCGTTTTTGACGTCATTCAAAATAAGGGTGGCTGTAGAAAGTACTAAAATAATGTCATTAACTACATAAAATAAATAAAAACTGTTTTCTTAAAAAAAAATTAATTTGTTTTAATTTTGACCAAAATAAACATGGTGAGGCTATTCTAATGTGACAAAAAAAATATACGTTTTTGCGACTACAAACAAAACCACCTCACAAAATTCCGGCAGATTTTAAAAATCACTTGAATTTTTTTTTTTTATCTCAAGAGCTTAGTTTTACCTTATCATTAAATACACATTTCGATATATAGACATCAAAGAAGTGCCAAAAAATCTAATTGGAAAATAAATTATGTGTGAGGCTATTCAAATGTTACGGACTGTATAAGAAATAAAAACTTTTAAGAAATGCTATTAAAATTGGTAAAAATTGGTTTTCGACTAAAAATCTAGCTAACTAAAATAGATTTTGAAATCAAACTATTTCATTATAACATGTAAAATATTGTTGGTAATTTTAATTTTTTTAGGAATAATTCAACTGACAACTTTTTTAACGAAACACGAAAACCTTCAAACTTTTAAGCAATACAAAGTTATCAGTGTGGGTCGCATCCCAGCCTCTTTTTTGTTTTCTAAAAAACACAAACTTCGATCTTGCATTAAAATGTGTACCAAACCCACATTATTTTAAACAACTTCTATTACCTAATCATTTGTTTGTTTTTTAATTGTTGTTGTTAAATGAATATAAAGAAAAATTCAAATGCATTCTATGAAAACAATGCTCCTCTGCGATTGCGATGCATCCATACAGTACGTATTGATATAAATATTATTAGAGCAATTATGGTAATGACATCATTTGCAGTGTGTGATGTACATATGTACTTCTATAGCGACAATCCGTGTATCTATACCTCTTTCCAATAATATACAAGACTGCACCTATGTAGGTGCATATATCTAAGAGCCATATAATTAAGTTTCAATTCACTAAATTTTCACAGGCTTTGCTCTGCTTTAGCTCTTATAGTTTTACTGCTCTGCTCTTAGCTATCGCTAGCTCGACGTAAATTGAGGAAAATTGATTTTTCCAAAGCTAAAGCTACAATACATATATAAAATACCTCTCTATAACCTATAGCCGATACGTACGTATATACATACATAGGTATAAGGTAGATAAATATACGAGTATTCGTATTTTGCGGGAGCTAATAGGAAATTGCTCAGGGGGTTCTTCTTTTCTATATATGGTGACCTTGAACGAAACAGTTTTGCAATAACAGGGTTGCAATGCAATATGGAAAGCTACCGAATAAAATGGAAAACAAAAATCCAACAACAAAAACAAATTTTACACAGGAGTCTGCGTCCGTCGCGTCACGTCATCGTCAGTTTTTATTATTATTTTTAGGGGTAGTTAGGATGGATAACGCAAACAGAATTGCAGGATATTTCTACAGAGTGCGATATTCAAACTGGAAAAAAGAAGGAATTTCGAACATTATGCAAGACGAAGACGATGAAAACGCTGAAGGTGAGTTTTTGAAACGATTTCTTAAAACATAACCACCATATATTGTGATGGCGAATAAGGCGTTTAACACACCCCTTTCTAGTTGATTTCTTCGATTATTTAAATAATTTATAAATTGCATTTGAAATAATTTTAAAAATCGATGCATTTACTTTCATCATTCAATTTTCATTAATCCCTCCGGATGAGCGCATCGTGTTGTTGTGTCATGGGAGATATGTATATTTTAGCTGATGGCAGGAAATTTGAAGTGAAATTGAAAAAAAAAAGAGACTGGAGGGTTGAAAAATAGAGGATAATCACCTACAACTTCATAAAGTACATTCCTAAAGGTCAGAGGTGTTGTTGATTTTATTTGGTTTAATGTTACCCGAAGTCATTTTTTAAACTCAAAATGCATTTGATCATTTCTTTTTGTATCTGAGTGGGAAGAGTGGGAATTGGATTTGGATTTAAATAAAGGTCATACTTTTTTTTTATATATAGGTATATATCTACAGACTTATGTCTGTGCGTAGGTGATGTTGGTATATCGTTCTCATAATAGGAGTGCATCTGTCCCAAATTAAGAACGTACATACATGCGATCAATTTAGTTTGTTAAAAAGAAAATTATAATTAAATGGTGGCATGTGAATTTCCCGTTCACAAAAGTAATGGTATTATAGTAAAAACCTACAAGCTTAATAGTTTTAAGGTTATTTTTCTCTTCTAAAAGTAGATATGCAATTGTAATTTGGAAAATTTAAATCGAATTAGAAAAAGTTTAAAATAAAAAATAACGTATACGCCCCAGTGAACCATATATTGATAAAAAGATTTTTTAAATTACCTACAGCGCAGCGCTTTGAAATTTAAATACATTTTGTTTAACAAATAATAACACTTAAAAATTCGGAAGGGACTATCAAAAAATTGAGTGAGTGGTTTTTTACTTGGGACTCATTTACTTACTATGGGAACTTGCGTTCGGAAAAAGTGTTGAACTCGAAATTTTAATCAAACATGACATTTCACGATGGTAGATAACTCGAAAAAAGTGGGTCCCCCGATTTCGTCTGTCTATCTTTATATCTCTCCTCGCCAATAGAGTCAAAAAATATTGGGGCGATTGAGTTCAAACTTGGAAATTAATGTTTTAAGCAGATTTTTTTAAGATCAAAAATAACTGTAGTCCCTGTATGAATTTTTTGGTCAAAACTCAAAAACTCGAATTTTCTCAAAAACAAACCGATAGATTTCTGTGAAATTTTTATTTTTTTTGTTCTTAACTTGGGTTCTTTCAATCAAAAAAGAGGCTGGGATGCGACCCACACTGATAACTTCTCATCTCGTCTGTCTATTTTTTATACTTTCAACTTTAACAAAATATTCAAAACAATATTTTGCGTGCGATAAATAAACTGAAGTCAATATCTTTCTTTTTTTCTCCTAATACTTGAGTGGAAAACCATTTCTTACCCGTTTTTTCTTGGTTTTGAAGGTTTAACCAACAATATTTTTCATATTATGAAATTGTTTGATTTAACGTGTTTGATTTTAGTCGAAAACCAATTTCTACCTATTTTAGTTGCATTTCTTGAAAGTTTTTATTTCATATACATATAAACAAATACAGACTGGATTTACCTTCAAAAAATTAGCACAGAATTAAATTATTCTGAATTCAATACCTTCATTTGTTCACGAGATATCGAGAATCGAACATGAATTTTTAAAAATTTTCCGTACTATTTTTTGTAAAACTTAATTTTTATGGAAAATTTTATTGTCGGTTCTTATAAAAATTTTATTGAATGTCGCACACAACATTTTCTATAAGATGAAAACTGTCAATTCGATTTTTCTCAAAATTTTACTGAATGTTGAAAACAATATTTTTTATAAGATACAATATTAATTTAAAGCCAATATCTCAAATTTTTGAAAAGATATTTGAGTCGAAAATCATTTTTACCAATTTTTAGTAACGGTTTTTTTTAGGTTTTTATTTTTTTTGTAAAAAAAACTGTCAATTCGAGTTTTTTCAAAATTTTACCAGATGTCAAAAATATTATTTTTCGTTGCACACAATTATTTTGGAGATAAAATTGTTTTTTGTTCGTAAAATATTCGAGGTGACGATTATGTTTTTTTTTTCAGTTTTTTTTTTATAATTGGATTTTTTTTTCCAAAATTATACTAGTTTGGTAACACGTTACAAGAATAATATAAAATTTAGTTCAAGTCGCTAGCGTTATTGGTTCATGAGATATTTTGGGTTAACCAATATTTGAACCTTTTTTAAATTGATATGGTAAAAAAACCACCCACTCAAAACCCTTTATGCATTTTTCTACTTATTACTGTATAACAACATTTACTTGAAGTCGATATATCTTCTAATTCTTGAGCTATGGACGACGAAAAAATCTTCCCGAACGTACGCTCTTCAACCTTATTCCTCATCTTTTTTCAATAATACACATATCTCAGTTTCAATGTAGGTACGTTTTTAGAATGTACCTATGTATATGTATACATACATATATATGTACATTCCACCTGTCACAGCAACACTTACTTAACAACAACAAAACATTTTGAAAAAAGCTTTTTTGTTCAGAGTTAAGTTAAAAGTTTATTCATAATCTCTGAACCATCTTTTAAGTAAGTAAACCTTTAGTTTGTATATCGACTTATTTATGTTATAAACTCAAATAAAAATAAAACAACAACTCATCTCTCTCAAATAGAACCCTTATGTCATGTATAGCGAGCTTTATAACCGCCTTTAAACGTTTATAATAATATCTCTATTTCTCAGGAGTAGATATATTTTTTTTTGTATTTAAATATTATCATGGATTAAAAACAGCTTCTTCAATAATAATAATCCTTCCATACAACCAGGGTTCCCATGCCTTGAAGTAAGTGAAGAGTTCAATTTAAAAATATTTATAGCCCAAAAGCTGCGCTGAAAAAGTGGCCCCAAAAACTGGCCCAATTACAATGCTTTTATTTAATAACAAAAATCTACGAAAAATTAAAAGAAATCTTCCAACAAAAAGAAGTGATGATGTAATTAGCTGTTAAGAAACCGTCTACAAAGATTATTACATCCTTATTAGAACTATCCTCACTGCCATTATCACATTGCTTTACGTTGTCAAGTTTAATTTATTTATAATTTACAATTAGTGGCCAAAGTTTTTAACAATAACAATAAATTATATAAGCTCAATAGAACTATAACTGTTTTGTTTAAACATATGATTCATCTTTACGAGATTAAATTTGGGCTATTTAACGGCTATTAAACGGAAACTACTGTCGGGAATTTTGAAAGAAGATAGAAATTTCGTATACAAATAAAATTTACAACTAGATTTTGGCTATTCTAGCCCAATTATGATTGTTCTGTCATACTGAAATTGTCGTCAGGAATTTTGAAAGAAAAATAGCCCAATTTCCGAAAAGTAGCCCAATCTGACAATTCAACCGTAATACATGTACTTATAGGAGTGCCCATCAGTTTACCCTTGATCCCAATTTGGACAAACTGCTAATTACAGAGATTCTATCTTTAGCCGAACTACACGAATGTGCAATGCTTAACCAGGCTTAACCAGTTACCGGAAATTTTGGAAAAAGATTAACCAATATGCGATAAATAGCTCAATCTGGCAAGCCTATACACAACTACAAAAACAAAATGTAGTTAGTTATCTGCTATGTCTATGTATATGCAGAGAAAAAATAAAGCACAAAGAAAAAAGCTTCAGAAACTATATCATCCCCTTTTTCTCTCAAAATATATGGCTGTGTGTGAGACAGTGTGTGGCTGTGTGTGTAAATTTGAAAAATTAATTCTTACAAACTTAGTCACAAAGCACAACACACAGTCACGTGTACAGACACAATGTCTCCCCATCCCAATCCGAAAACCAAACGAAAACGAACAGAAAGAGAAACAAAAACAGTGTGTACCCAAAGTACATGACTCGTAGAGTGAAAAATCCTTGTAGAAAATTTTCAAGTTCACTGTCAAGGTCGCTTTTAGACAGCATGCGCTCGCCCCGCAATGCAGAAGCACAAGGCAAAGACAAATAAATATACAATTCGATAGATAGATACAAATGCAAAGTCGTTGAAAAGAGAAAACAACACGAACGAACAGTGTGTACTTTGTGTTCTTTTTCTATTGTACATATTTATATTGCTTTTGTGCATTATTGTTTTTATTTTTTATTATGTAGGTATGTATATTTATCGCGTCGTACTTTTTAAGCCCACTGGCCAGAAGGCAAAGGCAGCAGGCAGTAGAAGCGAAGAGAAGCGAAGCGAAAGCAGATAGCAGATAGCAGCGCACTTGTTTTCATTTTCATTGTTGAATCGTATCGTTTATGGGGCGGTGTGTTTTGTTTAGTATGTATTTGGAGAGAAAAATGTAGGTATGAAGGTAGATTATGTACTTTATATACATATGTAGTTAGAAATATATGTGTACTCATTTGAAAATCGATAGTTTATCTCTTTATTAAGAATACTTATACCTTTTAAATCTTCTCTATACTCTATTACAATTTTTTATCGTTTGAGTTAAAATTGACAAATACAAATTATTGTATCTGGAATATACCTACTTACTTCGAGAACAAACAATGCTTAGTCACATTTTATATATCGCATAGGTACCCACTCCTCTTTCAACTTTCCTTACAACAACAAAATAAAACTGAATAAAATTAAAAAATGGCAATAATGTATCTCAAACCGTCATTTTTATGAGTACAGTATCTTACAGATATCTGAAATCTTTCATGCACTACGTATCAGAAAAGATACTGGCACGAGTACGATAACTTTGGCGACAAGGTATAACAACGGTTTTTGGTAAAGGAGGTTTATTAAAAAAAAAATGTTGGTAGGAGGGGGTCCATCTCCCTTCTTTTAGGCAGAAGGGGCAATTATATAAAAATTAACTTAAAATCTAAAAAACGAGGTTGGGAAGCAACCCACACTGATTGATAACTTCCCATCCCTTCTGTCGATTTACGAGTAGGTTGCTTAAGACTTTCTACACAATTTTCAAAACAATATTTTGTGTGAGATAAATAATTTAAATATACAATATCTTTCTTTGTTTTCCTAATAATTGAGTCGAAAACCATTTATTATCAATTTTTTGTTGTTTTTGTAGGTTTTCGTGTTTTTTTATTAAGAAAGTTGTCAGTTGAATTTTCTAAAAATTACCCACAATATTTTGCATATGATGAAAAAGTTTGATTTCAAATTCCGTTGGTAACGAGATTTTTAGTCGAAAATCAATTTTTACCAATTTTAGTAGCATTTCTTGAATGTTTTCATTACAAATTAGATTTTCTAAGAAAATTTAGCACTGAATGAAATCATTCTGAAGTCAATATCTTCATTTATTCACAAGTTAACGAGAATCGAACATTAATTTTTACCAATAATAATATAAATAGTACGCAAATATTTATTGTAGACTTTAATGTTTATTAAAAAAAAAAACTATCTGTCGGATTTTTATAAAAGAATTACTGAACATGGAAAACAATATGTTTTTTAAGATGAAATTAGTTTAAAGCCAATGGCGCGTATTCATAGAGAAATACTAAAGTTTTGATTTCTTGATCTATAGTTTAAGGCTTGTTGATTGAATAAACACAGCTTTTATTCATAGTTAATTTTCCTGATGTGTTTAGTAAAACCCCAGTTTAAGGTTGTATTCTACTACAATTATACTTCAAATGAGAGGTCAAAGCAAAAAAATACTTTTATATTTTCAAACTCATTATTTTGTGCTGTCATTCCTAGAATTGGATGTCAAAAAAGTAAGTAAAACAAAACTATTTAGGTAATAGAAAATCAAAAAAAAAAACAACAACAAAGTTCAATAATATTTTAGATGAAAACCAAGGAAAATATAAAAAGCGAACGGCAGGAAAACTTATCGCAGTCAGACAAAGAACTTTAGAGCGAATATTGCCAAAAAGAAGAGCTAAACCAGCAAGTTTACGTACAATTTATTTGATATGATTTACCTTTTCAGATTTCAAATTCAGAAACAAAAATCAAATATGACATTTGGCTGTGATAATAACTACTTAAACACAGCATTTCCTATGTTTATAGTTAAACCACAGTTTTAGCTCTAAACTTAGGTTTAAATTTATTTATAAATAGCCTAAACTCTGGACTTGCTTAGCAACAACTTAGCAAGAGTTTAGCAAACATCTATGAATATGCCCCATTGGGGCTAAACTCTTGCTAAGTTGTTGCTAAGCAAGTCCAGAGTTTAGGCTATTTATAAATAAATTTAAACCTAAGTTTAGAGCTAAAACTGTGGTTTAACTATAAACATAGGAAATGCTGTGTTTAAGTAGTTATTATCACAGCCAAATGTCATATTTGATTTTTGTTTGTGAATTGAAAGCTGAAAAGGTAAATCATATCAAATAAATTGTACGTAAACTTGCTGGTGTAGCTCTTCTTTTTGGCAATTTTCGCTACAAAGTTCTTTGTCTGACTGCGATAAGTTTTCCTGCCGTTCGTGTTTTATATTTTCATTGGTTTTCATCTAAAATATTATTGAACTTTGTTGTTGTTTTTTTTTGATTTTCTATTAAATAGTTTTGTTTTGTTTACTTTCTTCGACATCCAATTCTAGGAATGACAGCACAAAATAACGAGTTTGAAAATATAACAGTATTTTTTTGCTTTGACCTGTCATTTGAAGTATAATTGTAGTAGAATACAACCTTAAACTGGGGTTTTACTAAACATATCAGGAAAATTGACTATGAATAAGAGCTGTGTTTATTTAATCAACAAGCCTTAAACTATAGATCAAGAAATCAGGACTTTAGTAATTCTCTATGAATACGCGCCAATATCTTTAATTTTTAAAAAGAAATTTAATTCGAAAATCAATCAAGTTTTTTTTCGTTATTTTTTTTTGTAAAAAAATCTGTCAACTCGATTGTTCAAAAACGTTATTCTTCGTTGCATCAAATTTTGGAGAGAAAAAATCGTATATTGTTCGTAAAATATTCGATGTGACAATTATGTTTCCAGTTTTATTTTATTTTAAAAAAAACCGTTAGTTGATTTTTTTTCAAAATGTTGGCTAGCGTTACTTGTCCGTGAGATATTTTGTGTTAACCAATTTCATTTTGTTAGTAAATAAATCATCCAATTTTTTTGAGAGTTTTGAGGCAATCAAGACGAGACCTACAACGTTACTTTGAAGAACAACTCTTGCTAAAGCAATTGAGTAGCAAAGCCCTCTCTCGAGCGACCAAAGTGTCACTACATAAGATCCTCATCATCCCCGCCCGTCCTGCTATACGGTGCAGAACCATGGACTATGGCAAAAGCGGATGAAATCACCCAATTTACTGTATTAAATTATGAAAAGACTGCGAGTTGTTGATGTTGGCAGGAGTCTGAGAAATATTCAAGGATTTTGGCTCTGAAATAAATGTCTTCTCGAGAAATGTGAAAGTTAATTGAAATGGAAAACAAGGGACTGATTGGTAAGCTGCCAAATTTTTTGATTTGATGTGATTCCCGAATTTAAATTTCCATAAAAAGTCGGAGATGATGGTTAAGTGGCTGCAAATATTCAGCTATTTCATTTAAAGTTCTTTTATCAGTTAAATTCAGATATTAAATTTGGATTAAAGCTTGGTTAATTTAACAAGGTGCACTCTTCATACAATTCCTTAAAATTTTGGGCGTGAGTTACAAAATTCAAAATTATATTCATTCAGAGAAAACGTCAAAATGAGTTTTGAATAAAAATCTTGTTAAAATAACAAGGTGTCCTTTTCAATTCTTAAAAATCATTGGAATAAGCTATACACCTTCAATACTTACTGAAATTGACAATTCTTTTGAATCACCATAAAAAAGTTGATCAACAAGAAATCTTCACAATTTAAAATGATCACATTGTTAATTTGACCAGATTAAATTACTTCGCGGTTGTGTTAATATTTTTTCACCAATTGATTGAAAATAGAATTCTGGACAATTGCAGTTCCATCAATTTAAATAAGTTGAATGTATTTTTAAACATATTATCTATTTCCAAATTATGTATGTACATATCTGCCTTTTTCATTTTCTATTGAATAATTCAAATATATCTACATATCTATATTTCGAATAATCTATTTACCAAAATTTAAATTAGTAGATATTAAAAAAGGTATTCATGAAACTTACGATGCAAACAGTGAGACGCCTAAGGGGGGGCATGTACAAAACTTTTAGTTAATTCTTTATAAAAACCCAATGGACAACTTTTTTTTGCAAATTACTTAAGCCTACAAACAACAAAAAACTTAAAAGAGAAAAAAGATAGATATAGACTTCAAAATATTCTAATCAATATTTTGTTAAACTTTTACAAATATCGATAGAAGGGCACGAATAGGAAGTGTGGGTCGCATCCCATCAACTTTTGATCTTCCCATAGGAAGATATTGTAATCGATCCAATTTGTCGAATTGAAAATATTGACATTTCTCATTTCTCGACGTTTCAAGGTCCCTAGAATCTAAAAAAAAGATTTTTAGAAAGATGTCAGTGCGTGAGTGTGTACGTACGTTCGTACGTCCGTAAGCCCATCCGTTCGGGAAACATTTTCCGTCGTCCATATCTCAAGAACCAGAAGAGATATCGACTTCAAATAAATTTTGTTACACAGATAATAATGCAGAAAGATGCAACCCAAAATATCTCACGAACTAATACCGCTAGCGACTTGAATTAAATTTTGTGTTATATATTGTAACGTGTTACCAAACTTATATAATTTTGAAAACAAAAAAATCAATTAAAAAAATCAACAAAAATAATTTTCACCTGAAATATTTTAAGAATAAATAATAATTTTATCTCAAAAATAAATGTATGCAACGAAGAATAACTTTTTTACATCTGGTAAAATTTTGAAAAAAAAATTGATTTTCCACTCAAATATGTTTTCAAAAATTAAAAATATTGTTTTCGAGATTCAGTCAATTTTTGTTTTCATAAACATTAATATCTACAAAAAAAAAAATAGTACGCAAAATTAGTAACAAATGATATTCTCGATATCTCGTGAATAAATGAAGGTATTGACTTCAAAATGATTTCATTCAGTGCTAAATTTTGTAGTTAACGTAAGATATTGTTCTTGGAAAAATCCAATCTGTATTTGTCTATAACAACAACAACAACACTAAAATTGGTAAAAATTGGTTTTCGACTAAAAATCTCGGTAACGAACACAGCTTTTGAAATCAAACATATTTCAGCATATGCAAAATATTGTTGGTAATTTTTAATTAATCTTTTACAAAAATTCAACTAACAACTTTCAAAAAAAAAAAACAAAACCCTGCCAAAAACAACAAAAAATTGATAAGAATAGGTTTTCGTTGAGGTATTAGGAGAATAAAGAAAGATATTGACTTCAAAATATTGTTATGAATATTTTGTTAAAGTTTTAAGCAAGACAAATCGAGAGACGGGATGGGAAGTTATCAGTGTGGGTTGCATCCCATCGTCTTCTTCAATTTTCAATTTACATCAACAAATTCTTAATTTTTATATCAAAACAAATATCTGTGTTATACTGTACCTACACTATATATGTATATTTACATATGAAAACTTATCACCGCATCTGGTTCTGGTTCTGGTTGTTGTACCTACATATGAATATAAAATGTGAAAAACAAAAATACACTTTTGTTCTATTCCTAAACAATCATAGATGGTAGGTAGGGAGGTATAAAACATGAACAGAACACACCTTTCGGCCACCAGTAGCAGAAGGCATACAGATGGGCTTGAGAGCAGTAGCTGTAGCTTTAGCTGTCGCTGTCGCTGTAGCTGTACTGTCGTCTTCGTTGTTTTTCACCTCTTTGCCATTTAAGACAAAGCTACAATTTTTCTATAGAAGAAAACAACAACAAATAGTTGATACAAAAGTCACTAGGTATAGTACCTACCTAGCTATAAACTATTATAGTGTCTCTATACATATATGTACATATGTAGGTTTTATATAGGTATATCAAGTTAGGGCGTCCAATCTACAAAAATAAGGGTAGCAAACTACTCATTCCTTCAGCTTTAAGTTTTTTTCCATCGACAACGCAACGTTTTGAAGCATTCCTCGCTTTGCTTCGCGTCCTTCTTTTCCTGACAACTCTTAGCACATACAAATTATGCACGGCCACAGGCAGCAACAACAACAAAAATAACAAAAATATATCAAATAAAGTTTATTTAATTGTTTTGTGTGCCTGTGCTACGCCCGCCCTCTCCTCTTTTGGGGAAGCTGCCGCGGCCGTGAGCTGAGTTGGCCAACACCAGAATTCAGAATCAGACGAAAACGACAACGTCAACGAAGAAGGCCTCAGTCTTCTCAATCCGCAGAGTCACAACTCAGAATTCAAAATCAGAAACAGAATACAGAATATCTAACACGCCATTTGTGCGAAGCGAAGAGGCTTCAGATCCCTACATAGGGCAACCATCGCATCGCAGTTCGAATTCAACGGTCCACAGCAATAAACGTGCCACAAGCGAGCTACAACTTATTTGTATACCTAATATCTTAACTACTGTTTGTCTAGTCGAAAAAATTCTTACCAACAAAAATTTAACTAATCATTTTGTTTAAGTTTGAAATTTTTGGATTAAATTGATTAAGAGAGTGAATTAATATAAATTTTGTTTGTGGAAATATAATTTAATTACAACACTAAGAGCGAGAGTGTACCTTTTTATAGTTGAATATATGTACATCAAACACATATACCTACAAATCTACATAAATACATACATATGATGTACCTATGTAAAACTATATGTATATAGGAAACTTGTTGTTTTTGTTTCCAATACAATTGTAATAAATTTTCTGCCCATGTGAATGTGACTTGCAATTATAAAATGCAAACAAACAAATAAGCGTAACACTAACAACAACAACAACAACAACACAAAACTTGGTTGGTTGGTTGCTTGGTTACATAATATCCTTGAACTTGAAGTGGTACAGTTGATGCAGTCGCAGGCCGCAGCAGAATTATTGTTGGTCGACGGTTGGTTTTGGATGGTGGTTAGTGGTTGTTAGCCTGGTCTTGATCTGGCCCTGACTTGGCTCATTACAGATATTACACCAACCGACCGCCACGATGAGTGCAGTTGAATAATAATTTGAGTTAATAAATTTAAATTAATTAAAAGTATTTTTTTTTTAAATTAATAAATGTACCTATAAGAAAATTTATAAAAATATACCTACTGAGTGCATCGAAACGAAGAATAACACGAGTACCTACAATATACAAAAGTGACCTCACCGTACTTTGGGTGCGCAAAAATGTTTTAAGAACAATTTGTAATTTTATTTTATCAACATTATACTTGTAGTTGAAATTCCAATATATCGGTGCGCAATTAATTATTATTAACAATAATAAAAATAAGTGATTTTTGTACCTTCCGATAGTTCCTGTTATTTTAATGGAAACCAGTTTCAATGATCGACGGATATAATAATCATGCAAAAATAGAGGTAATTTATTTGTTCTGTTTGTTTCTATATAAATATGTATTTATTATTGTAAATATGTACATTGATTATGTACAACATTTTCTATAAAGATTATGGGTAGGTAAGGTATACATCTGCTATCTGAAGTTTGTTTTATATGTTTTTTGAAGCTACTTTGTGTATAGTTAAGGTTACGTAATCTCAAAAAATATAAATAATAAGCTGCACTTCCAGGAACCAGATGTTTTGATATGATTTTTATTTTGTTTATTTAAATGTATGTATATAGCTACTTTAAGTTCTTTGTTTATAAATTTTGTAGGATTTTTATTTCAAAACTTGTGTAAAATGGATGGTATAGGCATTCGTATAGGTATATGAAAAATATAAAGCTTATGTAATATTTTTACAGTTTTAAAGCTCAGATTAGTGGGATATTTTACTTGTAACAATGGCAGGAGTTAAAGCTTTGGTTTAAACGTGGTTTTTCTAGAAAATAAGATTGATCTAGAAATTCAAAATTTTACGAAACTCTTTTTGGGATATTATGTACTTAACTTACATAAAGTATGTAAAATAACAAAGTATGTAACGCTTACGTGACTTATTCATTTAGAGCAGAATTATATACTTGTAAGTTTTACTCAGGTTTTACCTATGTAAGTATTGTGCAAGTTAGTTATATTTTACTTACTTACATCCACGTAAGTTACTTACGTAAGCAAAATTGAATTCAATACTCTTTCAGCAGTGTTTACAGTTGTTGGCATAAATTAGTTCCAAGTAAAAATTTTACAGTTATTGGAGACGATACACTGCCAACCACTAGGATCAGGCCACAAATTTTGAAATCGATTTTTATAGATGGTGGAAGTTTTGTTGGTACTCGGAAACATTTACGACGTATGTACAGGGTTATCCATTTTGCGGTTTCAAAAGTAAATGTAAATAAAACACATATTAAATATTTTTTTTTTTTGATGTTTCGTTTTCATTAGGTATAAAGTTTGAACGTTGATAATATGTGTGAAATACTACATCATTCAAATGACCACCACGCGAATTGTTGCAAGCATCGATTCTTTTGAGGTAATTTTCGAAGAGTTTTTGACAAATATTGAGCGGCATCTCAGCCATAAATTGACGAATGTTGGTTTTAAGTGCTCAAGAGTTATCTGCATAATCACGGTCTTTCGCGTAGCCCCACAACAAAAAAAAGTCCAGTGCTGTCGAATCATATGATCTTTGTGGCCAGTTAATATCGCTACGACGAGAAATTACGCGGCCAGGAAATGTCTCTTGCCATAAAGCCATATTCGATCAAATTGTGTGGCATGTGGCACCATCTTCTTGAAACCAAATATTCTCCAAGTCGTATTCTTGAATAGCAGGCAAAAAAAAGTCGGTTATCATATGACCATAACGCTCCAAAATGACGGTGACAGTCGTTCCATCGTCGTTTTCGAAGAAGTAAGGTCCAATCACACCTTCGTCGTTTTCGAAGAAGTAAGGTCCAATCACACCTCCGGACCGGACCAAAGACCGCACCAAACAGTGACTTTTTGTGGATGTAATGGCCTCTCTCCAATTACTTAAAGGATTCCCAGAACCCCAAATACGACAGTTTTGTTTATTAACATACCCACCGAGTGAGAAACGTGCTTCGTCGCTGAAGAAAGTTTTGTTCGAAAAATCGCGTTTTAATTTTTGGAAATTACCGTTCCAGCAAACATTTATAGTTGTTTCCATTCATTATTAAGGACGAAAACTAAAAGTCGACTGTGTCATAGTAGATTATAGCTCTCCACACCATTACACCTCATGTACGGATGTGATTTCTTTCCAAAACAAACTCATCCTTTCTCAGATCTTATCCGTTGCAACCAACGGATCTTCAAGGTTAAACTTTAGTCACCCAGAAAGACAACGCATTTCCACTCACTACTCTAAGTAAAATGCTCTCTGGCAAAATTCATCGGATCAAAAACAATCTATATGAAGATATAAATCCTTCGTACGTATTACCCTCCAAACCCATTTGTTTACATTGTTGTATTTGTATTGTGAATGAATTCAACGAGAAAAATTGACGTGTTTTTACGCATACATAGAATAAACTACTGAGTTTTTAGGGGAAATTTCATAAATTAGAGGAGAAATGACACGCATACTTAAATGAGTTTATAAGTCGGATTTCCGGTTTAGCATGTAGGCAAACCAAGATGTCTACCGTACCGGATTTAAATCTTTATTAGAGTGTTTTTGCATCGGATGCTCCATGTTTACTTCGTTCCAAACAGGTTTATTTTTAGTTCAATTCTCTGTATTATCCTTTGAACCGTTGTTGTTCCGGCTGATACTCAGCTTTTGGCCCTTATTTTAGTCTCTGATGGAGTGGAATTTTAGACAAGTTGACTTAACCGTTTTTCTCATGATGATGTTGTTTCTGCCTCGTACCCTTTTTGATTTTTCTCATATTTTTTGTAGACCAGCAATGTAATTGCTTATAATTTTCTTGCTTTTGTTAAGTCTCCTGAGACTCCTAAATCCTCGAAAACATCTATTTGTGCTCTTTCTGTAGTTAAAGTCTTTCCAGAGCCCATGTGTGTTTTCAACACACTGTTTTGGATATTTTATACAAAAGTTCTTAAAAGATCGAACACCAGCTATAAAAAGCTAAGAATTTGATTGAAGGTGAACTTGACTTGATCTTCAAGGTTCTAGAACAAAATTCAATTTTTTTAGGAGGAAGCTTTTTAGGAAAGGATTTTAGAGGAAATACAGCGGGAGTACATTAATCCTATAAAATGTCAGTTATAGCTATCATTACGGTTTTCATCATTGAAACCAATGGTTTGCATTTTCTAGACAGGTTGGTTAAAGCTTTCATTGAAAATTTCCGTTACTAGATAAATATATCCTGATTGGAATCATGAATTTGAGCTAAGAGTTTATCATTCAAAGTAAAACTGGCTATCTTAATAACATTTAAATCTGAAAGCAAAATTTTCAATGATCAAAACCAAAGATAGCTATGTATAACTTGCACCTCATAAAAAGAAATAATAGACATGCCACATTCTTGATCCTATTTACTTGACTGTAGAATTGAGTTCAATATTAAATTGGCTATTTTGAATGAATGCATGCTTTGTAGATTACATCGAGGTCGGTTCAGAAGTGATGACAAATTGGTTCACTAATGCTAACTCGATTAAACTAAAGAGGTTTTATTTTAAATATCCCACTATTTGTGCACCTGTCAACTTTTGAGATATGACAACTAATAAAAATGGAACAATAAGCGATTCAACAACGAACTCTAAAAATGTTCTACAAAAATGTTAATAATTTTGCACAAGCAATATTTTTGAACAGGATTAAATGGTACCCGTGGACTTTAATGCTAGAGGTGTTGGGTTCAATCTCTGCCTGCACCTTCTTAAGTTTTTTTTCAAGGGTACTTCCTCTTGGGAGGAATTGACAAATTATCCAATAGTAATTCTTGTCATTAAAACTGAATTCTCAAATTAGTAGTTCGGACTTAGCATAAAATCTGTATGTTCCCTTAATACCTTAAATGACTCGCACACATGAATAGTTGAGATTTGAGAAGGGGGGGGGGTCACACACTTAACATAAAGATGAGTTTTTGAGCACCGATTAAAAAGGTTCTTTAATGTTATATAAAGGAGGCTGACAAAATTTAAATTACAGGTAGTTCCAGACCCACAAGACCTGACGTATAGATGGCGGTTGTTGTTTGAAAGAATGACTATATGGAAGAATACCAACTTTTTAAAGATTAAGTTTGAAGTTTGACGACGCTTAGTTGTACAGTATTTGTTTGGTAGCTATCAATATTGAACGCTTTCAGTGAATTTGTAAACATGGACAAATTTGGTCATAGTTATGTGATAAAATACTTTCATTTAAAAGACCTCAGTCCAACCAATATCAAATCGGAGCACCGCTCAAAAATGTTCTATGATGCTCTCTAAAGGAGGCTGACAAAATTTAAATAACATAATGTGTATCATAACCTTACATTTACATATTTCAAGGGCTAAAGTGAAAACTTTAGTTATTAGATTATTTTAGAACACTGTTTGGTCAGCAAAAGATATGATGTAACTTTATAATTTGGACGACTTCCTACAAATGAAAGCATTCCAATATTTCAACAATATTCTAAATAAGCCATATTTAACAGTTTAAATACAATATTTTAGATGGTTTTTGGTGCATTTTACGCAGAATTGTTAAAAATTGTGTTGAAACGTTGCTTATTTCCGAAAGTAATATATTCTATTCTTGGCATTTCTATAAATGCGAAAAATCTTACAAAAATATAGATGCCAGAAACCCAGAAAGAAAGTTTGCCAGAAAAATGTGATCTTTTTACGTAGTAAGATAAAACAGAATCTGTTATGAAGAATTTTTTGACTCTTATTTTTGACGTATTGTTTTTGGACTCATTTTTCGAGAGTCTATTATTACTACCGTTATCAGTCTGGTTACTCGAAGACAAATTCTGAAAAATTACTGTTTTTCCGTGAACCTTTTGAAAATATTTTGAACTTAAATAAGTCAACAAAACTCAAAAATTAGAGAAAAAAAAGTTTGGTTCTTCTATTTAAGGAAATATGTATGTGCATTTAAGTAGATTGACAATTATTCTAAAAATTAAATAAAAACCAATTAAGGTAAGCAAATAATTTGGGAAGAAACTTTAGTGTGGCATTCACCTATTCCACGTTGCAAAATCTGTTTTCACTATAGTCGTCACGAGATGCATAGCTTTTATATTAAATTAATAGATATGAAATGTTTTTTATATTTTTCAATTAGCCATTAGCTTAACTAAAAAAAACTGTCAGTTTTGCTATTTTGGGCCATTTACATTCTGGAAATTTGAGTTTAAATCTCAGTTCTAGAGCATCCAAAGCAAATTCACTTCACAAAGTAGATTTATTTAATTTTTTAAGATCTTAAAAGTTTTTTTTATCAATTTTGAGAGAAGAAAAAAAAAACTTTAAGAAAGCCTTAGTCTATTTATGTTCGTCAAAAAAATAAGATGGAATTAAAGAGGAATTTCAGATCTTAAGAAAATTTCATGACAGCTACGCCAACACCCCTCCCCCTAAAATTATAGCTATCATTGGTTTTCATCATTGAAACCAATCATTTAAATTTGTTTGGCAGGTTGTTTATAGCGATAATTAAAAATGTTCGTCACTGAAAAAAATGTTCTGATTGAAATCCGATAGATCAGTATGTATATAATTTTTATTTATAATCAAAGGGAAACATAGTCAAATATCCATTCAAAAAAATGTCCGGATTGATTGAATGATAGCTATAACTAGCCCCATAAAGTCTCTTATTTCAATAATTTTATCCTTAAACTACGTTTTTTTACGTTTTTATGAAGAAGGATTTCTCAAGGCTAGGTTAGGTTAGGTTATAGTGGCTGTCCAAGATGGAAACGGACACACTTAAGCCAGTTTAATGGCCCATTGTGATACCACATGAATCTTGAGGTTTCTTCCTAAGCTCAATGGAACCAGTTTGAGTTTCTTACGAAACGTGAGAGGCTGATTATGCCGATATGATTTAGATCGTTTAGATCGTTAAAGAAGAATTCTCCTAGGTAATTCTTGCGTTTTCGAGCCAGAGCAGGGCATGTGCAGAGAAGATGAAGAACTGTTTCCTCCTCTTCCTCGTCCATACAGCTTCTGCAGAAATCATTTGAGAATACGCCTAATCTCGTGGCGTGCTTTCCTATTAGACAGTGTCCGGTTATGACACCTATTATCGAGCTTATATGCGATCTGCTTAGAGAGAGCAAGCACCTTGAACGTTTTAAATCCAGTGTTGGCCAGATGTTTTTGTGACTTGACACGTGGTGATGTTGTTCCACCTGGTGCCTGCCCTCCTCACAGCGTCTTGCATTAGCAACAGTTTACAAGTAGCGATTGGTATGCCAGTACGTGCGAAACGTGGTAGGATGGGCTGTACTGTACCGTTCCTGGCGAGTTCATCTGCCTTACAGTTACCTGGAATGTCTCTATGACCCGGCACCCAGCAAAAGTGAATATTAAACTGTTGTGCCATCTCCATTAGAGATGATCGACAGTTATGGACTGTTATAGAGTTTGTAGAGACAGAATCCAGAGATTTGATAGCGGCCTGACTATCTGAGAAGATACGGATATCAGATGTTGATATCACGTTTTCTTTAAGCCAGGACAAGACTTCTTTTATCGCCAAAAGTTCCGCCTGGAACACGCTACAAGGATTTGGAAGGCGGAATGAGAGACTTAAATTCAGTCGTTCAGAGTACACACCTCCACCAACCCCTTCGTTCGTTTTTGATCCATCTGTATTTCTCAAGGCTAAATTTCTTTGTGTTTGACTTACTACATATTATTAGGTATAGATTTTAGCGATTTGTTTGTTGTTAATGCAATTTTTCATCACAATATACTACATAAGTAGAGTATACTCAATTAAATTGTGTAACATGCATTACCTACCTAATATACGTTACATGCCACCAACTCGTGTTACTTTAGCACAACAAAATAAAACAAAAATAATTATAAGAAAATACCCTATTACGAAAGTCTCTTATTCATCCATCCCACCGCCACCATCCCACTCTATCTCTCCATTCAAAAAGCGAATTAAATATCATTGTATCATGTTTTAAAAACAAAAAATAGACTTTCATATATTGAAACTAATTTCACATTCATTTAAAAACTAAAGTACTGAGGTGCATAGGTATACTACACCTACTCATATTAAACAAAAGGTAATTATTGAAAAATAATTAGTTTTGAGTGATGCATTTTGTTCTAGGGGTACGAGGGAAAGGTGGTATTTTAATATTCTATTTGGTTTCATTTGAAAATAATATCGTTCTTTGTGTAACTAGGATGATGATATAAGCAACTTACACAATTTTCTAAAACAAAAACTCACAATACACTTTATTAAATTTTCTCGCTGTAAATATTTGTACTGGAAATTTGTGTTTGAGTCATTCTAGAAGCGTCTCACAACATCAATCACATATATATACATATGTATATTCCCCTCTCCTTTTTTAAGGCTTTCTCAGACTGAATTTTGTTTTCCCTTGTGTAACATCAACATGTAACAAAAAACAACAACAACAACAACAAAATAACTTAAAATTGTTATGAATTTTTCAATAAAATAAATATGTATGCACTTCAAAATACAAAAAACAACAACAAAACCCCAAAATATAACCCAGTTATGAAAGGGATCTATACTGTAACTCGTCGTAGATGTTATAGGTACTTTTATCTATTAGGTAAATACTTTTTTAAGAATTTGCTCTAATTTGATTTGTTTTCATTCTAAATATAAATATAAATTAAAAAAATAAAATAAACAAAAACAAAAACAAAAACATCAATAATTTCGACAAAAACAAAAATATAAACAAAAACAAAATAAAGTTTAGAAGTGAGGTGACGCCAAAAACAAGGAAAGCGAAAGCTTTCTTCAAGTTCAACACAAAAAGCTTTAAAATTGGGATAGGGCAGGTAGGTTGTTAAGCTGTTTCGAATTGAAACTTTTTAAAACGCAGGATAGGTAGAAAAGGAAGGTAAGGAAAGGAAAGGTAAGGTAAGGAAAGGTATTTAATACAAATGCAAATCTGTAGAAGATAAGGGATGTTTTGTGTTATTTGTTGTTGGGCTTTGTTCGTTCGTTCGTTTGGGGATGGGAATGGGGATGACGTGAGAATAATTCTGTGAATCTTTGTCGCGTCTATAGGTACGTGCTTTTTTAATTTGTTTGTGTTATAAAATTTATACCTTCATAGATAGTTTTTCAATCGATTTTTATTGATTTCCCTGACCAACCCCTATTTTCTATTATTTTTGTGAAAAAGGAAAAAGTTTGCACTTAAAAACTTGACATTTGAAGATTGTCTTCTAATCGAGTTTTGTGCTGCAAGCCTCGGCCTCCCTCAATAAAAGGACGTTGAAGGGGGGACGGGGGTTGTCAGTGTTCGGTATCTGTACTGGAATGGAACCTGTTTCAGCCGCAAACATATGGGTCGCTCGATGTCGTCTTGTTCATTTGTTGCTAACAATTTCGTCTTGAGTATGTGTGATCTTAAGTGTATTGGTATGTGTGTGCACTATACACATGTATGGAGTTTATATTGTGCAACTTAGGAAAACTGGAGATAATATCCTCCATCCCTTTCTGTCAATGTTTACATCTCCGAAAGTAGCTAGGTACATAAATGTGTCCATGTCCATGATGCAACACACCAATACAACCATAACCTGCCCCTTTTTTTCTCCAACACACATGAAACCAAAACACATCCATATACAATGTATATGAATACACATATACATACATCAATAAGAACTGAATATGTGCGCTTTTGCTGGTATATGGTGCTGCTGAAAAGAACTTTTTTGTATGTCATTGGTGTCGACTTTGGCTGGCTTTGGCTTTGGCTGCTTCTATGTCTCTCGGCATTGAGAAAACTTATACTTTTGATCGCTCGAGCCGAGGACCGTCATTCGCTTGAGAATATAGGCCGACTGTGACTTTCCTGGTGATTGGACTTGTTCATAATTCAAGTTCAAGAATTTATGTACAATTTTTCAATTTCTTTGTAAAAAAAAAAGAAAAGAATTAAACAAAAGGAAAAATAAATCAAACATTGAAATGTTTAGACATCGAAAGTGATTAAATTTAATATTACCTATATATTAAAAATTATTGTTTAAACAAACTAATTTGTCAATTTTTGTTAAACTAATTTTGATTGCATATGTTTTTGTTTCTGGATGATAAATTATTAAAATTATATGATAGTGTGACATTTTTGTGCTTTTTGGGCCTTGTCTAGAGCCTTGCGTGATTGTGAAACAATTTGGGTGGTTGAAAACGAAAGGAAGTCAAAAAATAAAATACAAAATACTTAATTGCGTCGTAGAAGGAATATTTTCTGAAAAAAGCCAAAAAAATCAAAAAACTTTTGAAAAAAAAGTGTTTCTTAGAAATAACAAAAACAAAAACAATTTATAAGAATTTTTTAATAATTTCTTCAAGTCATATTGGGTGAGTTTTATTTTTTAAATATTTTTAGTTTAAATAAATTGTGTATTTTAAAACTTTGAGCGATTTATGTAAATAATTTTTAATTTTTTTATTTGTTGCTCTATGATGAATTCAACAACGTAACGTAAAAATTTATTATTTACGTCGTAAATATTATAGAAACGCTGAGCTGATTCATACTTTATAAGGAATGAAGAATTTTGTACCTTTTACATACCTACATATGTACAGTACATATATTTTAAGATAGGTATAGAGATAGAGAATATTCAAACCTGTGTACCTAGTTCTCGTCTATCTTCTATTTATATAGTTTGGTAATGTTTTTGTACTTTAGAAAATTTTCCAAAGTGCCAAGTTTGTGCTCTTGAAACATTGTGTGCTTCTGCTGCTGCGGGTTTAAGTTTTATACTCGTAGGAGGTGCCTAGGTTTGTTTGTTTAGTGTTTGAAAAAGGATTTTAATTTTTCGAAATTTGCAATTTGAGTTTGTTGCAATATTAAGAGATGATTTGGGGGTGTGGGGGGTTTATGGATGATATATAGCTCTCTAAAAATATACAAATACCTACATATGTACATATATGGGGATTGGTAAATCGATATAATGTATAAAATCTACACCCTGGCGATTTTTGATGAGAAAATTTGAATTCATTTCCAACACATAACAATTATTTTTTACATAATAATAAGTTCCTAAGAACCTTCCTCTATTTTGAAAATTTTAATTTTAATGTGTGTTTAGTTTAGTATAGTACCAAATATGGGAATGGGAAGTCATTAAGAAGTTTATGTAAGATTTGATATAAATTCTGACTTGTATAGGTAGGTAATAGATATGTAGTTTGCATACGTGGTGTGATTTGTTTTAAGAATCCTACCTTTACCTCGTCTTAGTTTCTTAGGTTGTATTTTTAAGTAGAATTTTAAAAAATTTGTCTTTACTTAAATAATTAAATATAAATATAATTAAAATGAGTATATTAACGCAAATGAAATAACAATTGAATTATTAGTTTTGCAAATGATTTTTTTATGTATTAAAAATCAATTAAAGCTTAAAGGTACAGACATATTTTAAAAACTTCTAGATACTTAATGTTTTCTTATTTATTAATTGTTTGACTTGATTTATATTGTTTTTATTTGTGTGTGAAAGTTTCAAACTAGTAACTTAGTTTAAATTATTTTTTTTTTTTTTTTTAATAAACCTAAATTATGTACCCTCTTTTATCAAAATGAAGTTTGAAGTGACAAGATATGTACATAAATAATTTTGTGGTCTGCAACGTAAATGTTTTTAACTGCGATTTATAACACTTGAATGAAATTTTATTCAACTAATGGACGACCACACCCATATATCACTTAAAAAATAGCTAACAATTAAACGAGGAATTTCAGAAATCTTATTCGGCCTTTACTAAGATAAGTCAAAAATGAGGAATACTGTCTAACCTGCTTAACTTATTGAAAGCTCGTTTAGATGTTTGTTTTATTTTTTTCAAGATGGCTTATTTTTTCGTAATTGGTTTTCCAATTAGAAAATCTTCTTGCATTTCAGAATTCATAGTAATTTCGAAGCTCTTTCTATTTTGTATCATTTAAAAAAAAAAATGACAAACCGATAATTAAGAAAGAGAAAGAGTTTTGAAAAAGTTGTCTTCTGTCATCTGTTATTATTTACCCCCTAACTAAGAGCAAAAAAACAGGCTGGGAGGCGACCCACACTGATAACTTCCCATCCTGTCTGTCGATTTGTCTTTAACAAAATATTCATACAAATATTTTAGATAAATTATTTGAATTCAATATCTTTCTTTATTTTCTTAATACTTAGTCGAAAACCATTTCTTATCAGTGTTTGGTTGCTTTTGGAGATTTTCGCATTATGTTAAAAAAAATTTCAGTTGAAGTTTTCTAAAAAATGAACTTAAAATTACTAACAATATTTTGCATATTATGAAATAGTTTGATTTCAAAATTTGTCTTTGTGAACGAGATTTTTAGTCGAAAACTTATTTTTCTTGGAAATTTGCATTTCTTATAATAAACAAATACAGATTGGATTTTTCTAAGATCAATATGTTATGTTGTTATCAATAAAATTAAGCGCAAAATAAAATCATTTTAAAGTCAATAGCTTCATTTATTCATGAGATATCGAGAATCGAACATCAATTTTTACCAATTTTGCGTACTATTTTTTGTAGATTTCAATTTTTATGAAAAAACTGACCATTGGATTTTTATAAAATATTCACTGAAATTTGAAACCAATATCCTAAATGTTTGAAAAGATATTTGAGAATATTTTGGGTTAACCAAGAGTCCTTGAGAGTACTTTCTACTTCTTTCTGCATTATTATCTGTATAACAAAATTTAATTGAAGTCGACAAATCTACTTGTTCTTGAGATATTGACGATGGAAATGGCTATGTCAAAATTTTCAATTCGACAAATCGGACCGATTACAATAAATTCCTATGGGAAGTTAAAAGCTTTCTTTAGGATCTTTTTCCACTCTTATAAAGTGCAACGTTTTCATGGACAGTTTCGTTAATCAAAAAAAAAATGTGAAGAAAAGAAATCCACATATTAAGATCATTTTAGTTATGTATTTCCATGAATGAATGAATAATATTTGATGTTCACTATGGCGTATGAGTACTTTTATTTCATTGTTAAATGAACTAAAGGGGATACAATTATAATTGCGCAAAAATTAACTCATATTTATTTTAAATATATAGATTTTAATATTTTTTTAAAGTGACGCGGTTTTATAGAGTGACTTTGTGATCCCACCGCCGCCGCTTAAACAATATTTCAAAACGAACAACTAATCACTACATAGTATAAAACAAAGTCGCTTTTTCTGTCATGTGTCATGTTGTATGTCCCTATGAACGCTTAAATCTTTAAAACTACGCAACGGATTTTGATGCGGTTTTTTTTAATAGATAGAGTAACTCATGAGAAAGGTTTTTATGTATAATATCATCCATTAAATAGTGGACAAATACTGTTATTTTTGAGGTTTCTAATGTGATGTCGCAAATAATTAAATTTTTTCCGCTTACATTGCAAACGCAGGCTGAATCCTACGAGATTTATCAAAATAACAAGAAAGCTGTGAACGTTGTATATAAAGATATTCTGTAATATATTAATTATTGTTGTAAAATAAATAGGTAAAAATGTAAAAAAAAGTAAAAATGTAAAAAAAAGTAAAAATGTTAAAAAATTGTAAAAATGTAAAAAAAAAGTAAAAATGTAAAAAAAAGTGAAAATATTGTGTATAAAAGATATTCCAAAGATAAGGAAAGGGGAATTGTTTTAAGTACTCCAAAAACGCGTGCGGGCTACGGCCAGTAAATGAATAAATCAAATCTACTGGATTGATTTTATCATTTTTTCAGTGAGTTACATATTTTAAACCCGTGCAAAGCCGGAGCGGGCCGCTATGTTTTTTTATAAACAACGTTCACAGTTTTTCTGTAGCGTATTTAGTATATCAGCATTGCACCCGTGCGAAGCCGGGGCGGGTCGCTAGTCAAGATATAAAACAAGAAATTATAGATTTAGAAAAGATCTTTCTTTAGCGTGAATAGAATTAAATTAATACAAAATGTATACATATAAAATAAGCTTTGTAGTATTAAGCAATTCTTCGCAAAATCATTAGTAAGAAAACAAATGAAACTAAAACACGTACATTAAAAAAAAAAATAATAATAATTATATTAATTATTTCCTCTTCTTATTTACTGCTGAAAGAATAAAATATGCTCTTCTCCGAACTGTGCTCAATTTAAGAGGAATGTGAAAATGAAATGTCTCAAGCTCAAACAAAACAAAATCTCCCTAGTTCCTATTATTTTATTTATTAACTAATTAAAATCAAATCTTATCTTAATTAAAGAAATTGAGTTTTTAAAAACTAATTCATGAATTCCACTGAAAAAAAAAAAAAAACAAAAAACCTTTGACTTATCCAAGCTTACTATATAATAAGCATGTTCTTTTGCATCTAAATACTGATAGTCTTTTTATTTTCTAAGAACACTCATATTTAATAACTTTTACTATAAAGACGAAAACAAAATTTCCAAGGAAGGCCTCTTTAACTATCGCTATCTTATAATGTAGTTCGTCTAAATAGAAATACAAAAAGCAAGCTTCGTCAAGTTTGCAAGGTCTTTATATTTTTCTTATCATCAAAATAAAACAGAAACAGAAACACAGTTCCATTCATTTTTCTTCGAATTCCTTAAGATATTTATATACAAAATAATATTTCTTTTTAAATATATATACATATATGTATGTTAATATATATATACTGCATTACAAGTTACTATACAAGAAGAGACGACGGACATCCCACGATGATGATGATGATGATGGTGCAGCTTCCCACAGTGACAATAAGCAATCAGAATTTCTTAGTAATACAAGATTAGAATTTTCATCTCCATGAAATGGAAATATTTCATTTATTGCAACTAAAGGAACAACAACAACAACAAAAATTCCAGACCGCTATCGCACCAACGCTTGTTGTTCTATTCTTGGTGTTTCCCTGGCAATAATTGCGTCATTCCAGAAAGTGACAGATAGCGCTCAAGGACTTGTTCTGTAAATGAAAGCATAAATAAAATCTTTTTCCAACTCACAAATAAGTAGTATGTACCTAAATATCTACATATGTACTGTACAAAATATAGATACTTCTAGGTTCCATATAGGAATATGTATAGTGATATAAACATTTCTGAGTCATTGTATCTATTATGCACAAGGACAGGAGAACGCGTCAGTTAGGGGTGGCAGAGCAGTAGTGGCAGCGCACTGTTTAGACCTTGGAGTAGGGCAATTACTTACCTAATCGCTAATGACGTTGACGCTTTTTTCTGTTTTTCAACCCCCACTATAGCCATCACTATACTCTAACAACAGCCGGAGTGTATCCATCAGTGAATAAAAATGTCACAAGGTATCTACGTGCCAATAAGATACTTTTCTATCGCAGTACCTTTTCTACAGGTTCACATAAGTCCGTTTACGTTCATAATACTATAGATTGGTTGGTCTGTCAAACTTATAGTCTATTTATGGCATTTTTGTTCTCGTCTCTATTGCTACTTTGTCAACATCATAGCTATAGGTTCATATGTATGAAAGTTTATATATTTACAGTACATACATATCGGCCCACACGTAATGGAATTATAAATTAAAATTCACTCTCTGTGTGGTTGAACGGAGGGGACGACGGTGGCGATGGCGGTCGTTCGGGTGTCAAGTCGGCTTTTGTTTTGTATTTTCCGCGAATTGTTTGCACTTACGTAAATATCTCACCATAATTTCTAAGCACTTACATAAATATGTCTATGTGCATGTGTACCTACACATATATGTATGTATGTAAATTTGCATTTATAGCACGTTCCGAAGTTCAAAAATAGGATTGTTATAACGAATTTAACAAAACTTAACGATCGATACCCCTACCCCTTTAAATGTACTTTTCA
Organism: Eupeodes luniger; assembly: GCA_951509635.1. NCBI lineage: Eukaryota > Metazoa > Arthropoda > Insecta > Diptera > Syrphidae > Eupeodes > Eupeodes luniger. Next base: position 229,246,116 of record OX608073.1, read on the forward strand.
GTGCATTGACAGCCTATACTGGCGGCCATTATTGATTTAAAAGAAAAAGAAGCTGTACAAAGAATATCAAGCTTTTTTGACAGAACTTTGATAGGAGACTTTCTTCTCTGAATATATTGAAAAGCTTCTCATATGTAGACCCGCGTATTTCCTCCCACAATATGTTAAAATAATTTCCTGTTCTTATTGCTCTTGTCATATTTATTGACATGCATTTTTCTCCTACTGTACGTGAACTCTCTATACAGTTCGTATACACTTGCTTTGACACTATACAGGGTGTCCCGTAAGTAATGGATAACCCTGAAATGCCGCATAGTAGACTTTATGACCGTCCTGAAAACTGATAAAAAAAAGTTCTATCCCAACCACAAGAAAAGTTATATGCACTTTTTTGTTCAGTGCATTATTTTTTTTTCTTACTTTACATTTTTGAATACCACGACTACAAGTGAATGAGTTCGATAATTTTTTTTTTCGCAGGAATATTTTTACATTACTTGTGCCAACACATAAGTAGAAGAAAATTATTATAACTGTTGGACTTCTTAGAGAAAAAAATTATTTAACATTGAATTACAATGCAAAATGTGAAAACAAATAATTTTTGAAAAAGTTAAATCATAGCTGGTATAAAAAAAATGCATGAATACCTGAGTGGCCAACTATTTTAAAAATATGCGCGTTAAATGCAGATTTCAAAATGGTATTACTTATTATTATATCTAGAGTCAATAGCAAGTTATGTTATTGGTAAAAATCTGCAATACTAGAGTAAATTTAGCAAAAACAAAAGTTTTCAAAATTAGCACAACAAACGTGAAAATAATACCAAGCGTTGAACTTAGCAGATTTTTGATTTATTGGCTGTTTCTACGATGTTGTCCTAATGATAAATCCAAGCTTTCAACTTCTAGGGCCGAATGCATTATTGATAAAAATGTCAAAAAAGTGCAAAAAACGGTTCAATTTTCGAGCTTGTTTTGAATTTTACCTAAAAATTGGTAAACATTGACTTTCTACTCTAATTTCTTCAAAAAAAAAAGGCAGATATTGACTTCAATATTTGGTTTAATTTCCTTAAAAACTAAGCGTGGGTCACATCACAGACCATTTTTATATTTTAGATAACGGGTGTTTTTAAGACGTGTGGTTCGCGAGAAGAAATAAAACGTTTAAAACTTTATATTATGGGCAAGAATTAAGCTTTTTTGTAACTATAAGGAGTAGTACCCGTGGAATAATGGTGATGCCAGAGGTCTTAGGTTCAATCCCTACCTGTGCCATCTATAGACTTTTTCACGTGTACTGCTTCTTGTCATGAAAAGTGCTTTTTCAAATTAGCCGTTCAGGCTCGACTTTAAACTGTAGGTCCCATACATCCCAGACAACATTACTCGCACACAGGAATGGTTGAGAGTTGTAAGTCACAAGGCCCTAATTCCTAACGGACTGTTTCGCTACCTAATTTTGTATTTTACTGCTTTAAACTTTCTTTCTAAAAGTACTTCTTTTAAATGAGGACTGGAGACAGAACATTATATGATCTAAATAAAATCTAAAATCTTTGTTTTCACACAATTTAGAATTTGGAAAAACTTTGGTAATGCTTTATATCATTTTCATAATCTTTTTTGAGAAAAGGAGCAAACATTCAGGAACTTAAGAAGAAACCTTGAATTTAAGATCGCCATTTGGATATTAAGTTGCCTTTAAATTCCTGAAACTCGACCAGCACCTATGTCTATAAATTCAAAAACCAAACACTTTTCTCTACAAATTTTAGGTATTGTTGCCTCCTTTAAGATCAAAATATTTTTAAAAGGGTCACGGAAAACAGAAATTTTTTAGAATTTGTCTTCTAGCATCAGCTTCAATCTGCGAGTAAGCAGACTGATAACGATATTAATAATAGATTCTCAAAAATTGAGTCCGACAATTATATATTTTTGTAGCGTTCGTCACATTTATAGAAATGCCAACAAGAACAGAATATATTATTTTTCGAAAAGAGCTACGTATCAACACATTTCCTAACATTTCTGAAATGCACCAAAAACCCTCTAAATATAGCATATTAAGAAAACTGTTGGAATCATTGATGGACATTTTTCTTCAGGAATTTTTAAAGACATTGATTTAAGGTTTTTTCTGAATATGTTTGAAGAACAAGCTTTTAACGCATTTTAACTAAAATATTCAAACTTAATAAAGGTTTCTTCGTAAATATTGTGCTACTTTTCCTTAAACAAATATGGCCGATCCTAAAAGACGTCTCTTATCTAGTTGATCTTCTTATTTTGATCTACTGAATTTAAGAGAAAAGATATCAAAATGGTGTTAGAAATGCAAAAAGAATGGACACAAATAGGGACAACAACTCTATAGAGGATAGTAAATATTAAAATTATGCACTTCCCGTAAATATTTTATTATTTACAACACTTTTTGTAGATCACTTCCAACATTTTTTACTTAAGCATGTAGTTAAACTTCTACCAAAAACTTGACACCAACGAGATTTTTTACCTCAGATACCCTCAGCTGCATTGTCTAAGTTTTTGCAAGCCGTTGAAGAACAGTGAACACTTTGAAGAAAAAAAATATTTGATTATGAATTCCGTATATAAGTTCCTTATTATCCTTAAATTTAAGAGTTAGTGGCCGACTATAGGAGGTTGTTTGGTTTGGAGAAGAGAATTCACGAAATTCTTCACCAATTTCCTCTATATTTGCAATAACATCAAGTTTTGAATCTTTATTTGCTTAGAGGCAATTTATCAACATTCATTCGTTTGGAATCGTTTAAAATTTCATCAAATTGGGTTTGTTTAAATTTTAAACACAACAATTTAAGTTGAAAAATTCATTAAAATCAGTTTATTGTTTTTTAAAAAAACAAAAGAAGTTTAAAGTGTAGGTACATATTTTTTTAAAATTATGAGACACCCTAATGCATAGTACATAGGTACTTTTATCAGTAAGAACGTGACGCATTCAATTAAGTTATATGGAAAAGTATCTACATGACATTGTATATACATTTTAAATCTTAAGGTAATAAAAATAATAATAGTTTCTAAAGCTTAGTTAGGTTTCAATACGTCAGAAACATCATCAGTACACATAATGTTAGTTATAGATACTTATTATAAGTTCATGGATCGCTGCACCTCTATTTAATATAATTGTTTTACATTATAAGTACCTAGGTTAGGTACATACGGCACATGTATAGGTAAGGTACCTGCAACGTAAGCAAAGCGTGTATACATATATAAAAATTAACAATTTAATATTGAATGTGTGCATTTCCATGATAAATATTGCTACAATGAAAACGTTTGAATAAAATTAAAAAAAAAAAACAAAATGAAAATCTTGAGAAATTAAGTGGGCACACGTGCGTTTACTTTATTTTATATCAGGAATTGAATTCAATTGTTGTTAATATTTTTGTAGTATTATAAAGTTTTAAAATTTACAAAAATGTTTCTTTTCGTATTCGTTATACAGTGTTTAACATTTTTCCACATGTTTTCAACCTCGATTATTTTGGAAAGTATTGGGTACACAAAGACGAGATTGAGCTCAAAATGAACTAAACTCATTTATCTTGAGACCGTATTCATGGGAAAGCCAATCAGGGTTAAAATCGGTAATACTTGAAAAAAAAACTAACATTTTTAGTGGGGTTGTCTTGTTGCCTTTAGACCTCGAGGTCGAAACACCTAGCAAAATAATCACAATAATGTAGGTGTTGGCTTGATAACTAATCTTTGATGTTTGTCAACTCAACTTTTCTGAAAAATTACCCCTCCAGCCTATCAGGGGGGGGGTATATACCCTCCCCTCCCCTACCATTTTTTCTTCCTCTTTTGGCTTAATCTATTCACTCCAGAGTTATGGCAAATTGTATATTTTTTTTATTCTAGTATTCATTTTTTTTAGTTTATTTTCAAAGTGTTAGAAATTTTACAAAATTTCAAAAACTGAAAAAAATTAAACTTGAAAAACGATTTGTTTTAAAACAAAAGTTTACAAATGTTAAATAAAATGATCAATGTAGTCACGTTGATAGCTAAACCAAAACCAGGTCAATTCAAAAGTAATACAATCTTTTTGGTTAGCAACTAAATATTTACGTAAGTCCTTAATGTTTTAAATTTAAATCAATTTAATTCTTTCAAAAATATTTCTAAACACAAAGTTTTTAAAACCTTTTCGCTATGGAAGTGCACTTTATAAGTACTTTTTGAATTAAAACACAATTATTTGGTAGTTGTATTTGCAAATTTAAGTTACAAAATTTGAAGCTCATAGTAACAATTCCACAAAATGTTAAAACTAAATCTATATGTACATAGGAGCTTTGCTTTAAAAATTCAAGGGCCCACATCTAAGTAATTGCCGCACCGTACTCAAAAGTCCATTCAAACTTTGAAAGAATTTGCCTCAGACACAATCATTATCCAGGTCCAACATTCATGAAAGATATTCTGGATCATTATCATCAAGCAACGAAAATGACTGTAAGTCTGTTCAGTGACGCTGTGCTGGACTGTTCTAGACAGAAAAGTACAGCTTTTTGCTGTTCATTGAGGTTTTTTCTGTGCTGAACTGTTCTACTTTCCTGTTCATTGACAAACCTAGAACAGTTTAGAACAGGATTTTCTGTTCTTGCTTTTGAGTCAGATCAGGTTAGAACAGATTCGTGAGAAATGTCAAAATCGAAGTTGTAATTTTTTTTTGTTTACGTTTTGATTTGGCTGTGCTTTGTGTTTTTTTTTTCTGGTGATTTAAAAAAATTAAAATAAAGTTATTTTGCCAATTTGTTTTATTTGTTTAGTTAAATAATTATAAAATACATTTATATAAAATACATTTTACATTTCATCAAAGAAAAGGTAATAACATTCGTCACACTTTCATTCCAATCATCTGAAGAGGAATCCGACGAAAAATCACTATCGGTGTCTGAACCACTAACATTTTCATTTAGTATTATCTTAGCAATCACTTGATTTTCAATTTCAATAATTTTTAATAAAATTTTTCACAGTAAAAACACAAAAAATGAAAAAAATAAGCGAGAAACGAAAAATTCACACAATTTGCAATTTGTTTTGTTTTTTTTTTGACAACTGACGTTTAACTGACTGTTCTAACCTGATCTGACGTTTCTCACGAAACTGTGCTGTCCTGTGCTTCTCTGATCTAGAAAAATCCTCGCTGAACACAACTTGTGTTTTCTTCTGATATACATAAGTCCAACGACTATAATTGCCCTTTTCCAGAACGAAACGAATCGTTCCAATGTTTTGTTTTTCAATTTTACACAATTCCAATGACAGATTGCTGTCATTTCTTTCAATGACGGAAATTTGTAATGAAAGCTATTTACGTTCCATTGGTTAAGATGTTGATGATTAAACTTACAATATGAAAATATTTAACTACGTCTTCCAGAAAAATAATAATGATAATGAGTCTTATTTAAACGTTAAATTTTTAAATACTAACTATTTTTTTAGAAATTTGTCTTTTTCACAGCTTCCACTTGATGTATTGCCATTTCATAATAAATAGACTAAAAACGTTTGCAAATTGTTCAAATTTATTACTAAAGTAATAATTTGGTTCCATACAGCCAACGAAACAATCAATTTATTGAAGGGCACTTTTGGTGAGCACATTATCTTGGGTCATGGGCACAAGGGCGGATCCAGACTTAACATAAATATGAGTTTTTGAGCACCTCTTGAAAATGTTCTATAATGTTCTTTAAAGGAGGCTGACAACGTTTGAATAACATAATGTGTTATTTTATTGTTTTAGAAGACTGTTTGGTCAGCAAGATATGGTCTAACTTTTTAATTTGGACGACTCCCTGCATAAGAAAGCATTCTAAGATTCTAACAGTTTTCTAAATATTCCATACTTAAGAGCTAAAATACAATAGTTAAGAGGGTTATAAAATGGCAAAGAACGCTACAAAAATATAGATGCAAGAACCCATAAAATGAGAAAGTTTGCCAGAAAAATCTGATTTTTTTTCGTAGGAAAATAAATCAGACATATTTTTTCGGACTTAATTTTGGGGAGTCTATTATTACTATCATTATCAGTCTGCTTACTCGTAGGTTGGAGCTGATGCTGGGAGGCATATTCTAAAAAAAATACTGTTTTGCGTGAACCTTTTGAAAATAATTTGAAAAAAAAACTTAAAAATTGTAGGTAGAAAAATGTTTGGTTCTTGAATTTAAGGAAATAGGTACATTTTAGTACATAATTTCGCTAAAAATCAAATAAAAACAAGTAAAGATATAAACAAATAAGTTGGTAAGAAACTTTAGTGTGGCACTCACAAATTAAATGTTGCAGAATCTCTTTTCACTTCAGTTCTCGAGAGATTCAAAACATTTATATTAAATTAATAGATATGAAATTTTCATTATGTTTTTCAATTAGAAATTAGTTTAAGGAATGTGTGACTTTTGTTGTTTTTGTGAATTTATCTCAGTATCCAAAGCAAATTCACTTCAAAAAGGAGATTTCTTAAATTTTTAAGATCTTAAAAGTTTTTGAATTGAATAGAAAATCCATTTTGAAAGAAAAAAAAAAACAAAAAACAAGAAACAAGAAAGACTTACACTAAGGGTATTCATGTAACGATATAATTTTCTACTTTGTAGAAAAATATAAATTTCCGCAAAGGTTTACATGAACACCCCATTAGAAATATTTGCGGAAACATTAGAAACAAACACAAAACTTATCTGTTTTTTTTTTTCTACGATTTCTGCTTCAAATTTGAGAGATAAAATTCTATATTTTGCAGAATATTTTTCCATACAAATTTTGACAGTTGATTTCTACCGATAGAAAATTCTACAGTTTTTAAGGTTTCTATGGGTTTTCTGTGTTTGCATGAATACCCTTACTATTTATGTGCGTGAAAAAAAAATAAGATAGAATTTGAGACGAGTTTCAGGAATTTAAAGACAACTTAATATCAAATTGGCGCGATCTCTCATTCAAGGTTTCTTCTTAAGATCCTGAATATTTGATCTTTCTCTCAGAAAAGATCTCATGAAAATATTTTGAAGCATTTCTGTAGTTTTTACAAATTCTAAAATATTTAAAAACAAAGATTTAAGTTGTTTTTGATAGCAAACCACTTTTTGTATAAGATTTATGACTCACATGACCCTCCCCCTCTGGATCGTCCATTGGTCAAAAGTTGAATAGGTCTGAATTTCTGATTCTCAGTTAAAAGTGTTACTTTTAGCTACAAAGCAAAATTAAAAGCAGTAAAATACAAATTTTGTTTTCATATGTAAAAAATAAATAATTAAAAACATAAAGGGGTCATATCCATTAACGCAATACGATAAGTTTTGGATTCAAGGGAATTCCTAAGAAAATAAAAAAAAATGAAATCTGAATTTTGTGGAAAATTCAAACTTCAAACAAAAAGTTAAGTGTCTGACTACTTACTCCATCACCTTAAATTTAATTAAAATTCTCGATTTTGCTTCCATCTCCAAAACCACTACCTTAAACAAGGCTCAAGTAGGTACAAGGCTCCAAGGTTAAGACAAAAATACATGGTATGCATTTAATATTATGTAACTTTGTATTATCTTCTCCATTCGATTAAGCTGCATTTGGAAAAAAAGTGCACCACAAAACAACATACAAAAAATAAACTTAAACATTTTATAGTCAAACAAGAAGTATGTATGTATGTATGTACAAAAGGCTACCTTACCTATCCAATCTAAAACCTAGTCCAGTGATATCAGCAGCATAATCAACATAAATAAAATAGAAAAAAAAAAACTAGAAAATTATAAAAAAACAAAGAGTGAAAACGAAAGAAGTGGGCAAATAAAAAACAATAAATAAAAAACTAAAAAAAGCAAAAAGAGGTTAGGTAGCTACGAGTAAGTAAGTTCAAGTTCAAGGTAAAGAAGCATTTTTATTTCGCCTCACCGAATCAGCTCTCGTGAGCCGCCCCTCCAGCTTCGCCCCGAGTCCACCATCATAAGAACCAACCGGCCGGCGGCGGCGGCCGGCGCGCGGCGCAACCCGAACCCAATCACACTAGAACGAGTTTTAGTACTTTGTAGTTTTATTTTTATTTATTAAATACAGGGATGGCTACGCTTTTTGCGAATGTAGTACTTTATTGTATGTTTTTAAAACTCTTAAGTTTGAATAAATAAGAAGTTCTAAGTAAAAAATAAATTTCTGAAGAGAAAAGTTTAAAGGCTTAACAAATAACTAGTTAGCAATTTGCTAAATATTTACAAATTTTGTAAATCTTTCTCTTCATTTTGTTTGTTTTAATTAAAAAACGAGCATTTAAACATGTCTAAAAAGTGACAGCTCGTGAAAATAAACAAGACAAATACACTATATGTACATTGAAATTCCCAACTATTGACTGGACCATTCCATCCACTACTCTAATAAAAAAAAAATGTACAGATATTCATATGGCTTTAGAAAATTGCCAAAAGTTAAATTCACCATTCCGTGGTTTCAACTTTAGCAAATTGTTAAGAGAATAGAAATAGAAAGATGTTAAAATGTTTAAAATAAGCTAAATCATCTTTTTAGCTTAGTAAATTGTTAAAAATGGATTTAACAATTTACTAAGTCATTTAAAATTTTGCGCTTTAGCTTTTTTAGAATTATATTCAAGAATACAACACAAGTTCTTGAAATATTCAAAAAAAAGTTAGTTTAACATAATTGGAATTGGAATTCTATAAAAGTCATTAGTACATAAGATACTTTCTCAAAATAAGATACTTTTTTTTGGAAAAGCCATTCTTAAAAAATACAACATCCGCAGTAGACTAAAAGAAATTTGACTTTTATTCGAGTATCGAAAACAATTTTCAAGTTTTACATTTTTAGACGTTGACCCCTTTGAAACCTCCTTGAGACTCGATGCATTTGTTCGTAGAATAGTGCCCAACATACAAAACACTATGGCATCATTTTAAAACTCAAGATGAACTCTAATATTTAAAAAAAAATTTCTTTTCAATTTATTTAAACGAATTTTCCCAATTTAATTAATTGTGTGTTTTTGCAATAATCGGACGACTAAACTTTTATTTAATTTTTTTTGTAAATGCATGTTTTTAATTTTTGTATAGTTTTACAAAATGTTGAGGCAACTCCCTACCAACTATAGTATGACTACCTTTTAGAATAAAACCTACAAATTATATTGGCAAGATAAATCTAAGAAAATTAAAATATTACTTCTCATCAAGGTTTTCAACGTTGCTTAATATAAAATCGATCTTTGAGTTCTCTGCAAGTCGTTGTAATTAATTATTAAACTAAAAGTTTCGTTTCAAGTAAGCTGACTCGACTAAATTGTTTAATTATATGGAAATAGACCTACGCTGTAATATTTGTTTGATATTTTGCAAAAAGTTAGTTTCAACAAATATAGCGCCATCTATTCATAGTAAGACCATAATCTACGAATGAAACCCTTTCCTTCAATTCTTATTTTATTTACAAAAATTAAAACATGAAAACAATTAAATTATAAATTTTTCATGTCATTTTCTGAACACATCCTCTTAGGAATTGCCCATTTAATTGAATTAAAATAAGTTCTGGTCTGAAGTTTACTAAATTTTTCCTGCAAATGTTCAATCTTATGGACTTTTGAAATTTTAAATCTGTGCTATATGTATATGAAATCCCTATAAAACAAGCCTAATATTATGATTTTATTAACTATCCATAGGAAGTTATTGTAATCGGTCCGATTTGTCAAATTGAAAATTTTGACATTTCTCGACGTTTCAAGGTCCCTAGAATCTTAAATAAAAGATTTTTAGAGAGAAGTCTGTGCGTGCGTGTATACCTACATTGGGGAACATTTTGGTTAACCCAAAATATCTCACAAACAGTAACCCTAGCGACTTGAATTAAATATTATATTATACACTGTGACATGATACCAAACTAGTATATTTTTGGAAAAAAAATTCAATGAACGGTTTTGTTCTATAAATCAAATAAAACTGAAAAAAAAAATATTTGTCACCTCCAATTTTTTACGAACAAAAAGTGATTTTATCAAACCTAAAAAAAAAAATCACTAAAAGTTGGTAAAAATTGATTTTCGACTTAAATATCTTTTTTAAAAATTAAAGATATTGACTTGAAACTAATTTCATCTTATACAACATATAGTTTTCATAAAGTCAGCTTAATTTTTGGAAAGATTCAACAGTACTTTTTTCATAAAAAAATAAAACCTACAAAAAATATTAGGCCGTTAAAAACATTATTAAAAGTTGGTAAAAAAATATGTTCGGTTCTCGATATCTCGTGAATAAATGAAGGTATTGACTTCAAAATGATTTCCTTTTGTGATAAATTTTCTTAGAAAAATTCAATCTACATTTGTTTACAAAAGAAATACAAACTTTCAAGACATACTACTAAAATTGGTAAAAATTGATTTTCGACTAAAGATCTCATTAACAAAAAAAGACTAAAGACTTTAAAATCAAACTATTTTATCATATGCAAAATATTGATGGAAACTGATAAGAAATGGTTTTCGACTCAAGAATTACACACACAAAGAAAGATACATTTTTAGGCAAGACAAATCGACAGACGTGATGGGAAGTTATCAGTGTGGGTCGCATCCCAGCGTCTTTTTAATTTTATTGAAATCAATTAAAGTGTTATTTTGAAATTTTATTGTGATAAACTGTAGGCATTATTCTAGGAAATATTAAGTCTCAATACACGAATTAGGAAGGTATTTATTAAAAATTAAACTAAGTACTTTTTTGTTACCAATATGCTCCTTTATAGTACCAACATAACACCACTGTCTTTTGATCTTATTTTTGTTTAAAGAATTCTCATTTATTTATTATACCTTTTATGATTTTGTTAATTTTGTTCTTTTTTCTTATTTTCATTTTGCCAGCTGGTGTGAATGTAGATTATAGGGGCTTTACTTTAGGTAGGTTTATATGGAAGAGTGCTTTGGCAGCTTTGTAATAATTTATCAAGTACAGGAGATGTATAGAAAGACACAGAGCCTATGCTTCGGTCGATGGTGGTAGCAACTTTTCAGCATTCAGGTTTTTAGTAGTCCACTCTTTGTACCATCTTTCATAAGCCGGTTTATTGTACATAGCTTTCATATATAAATATTTTTTATTTTATAGTATATAAAGATGTATTGTACATGGAATTCTTTTTAATGCGAATGTGACGCTATTTCATAATCAAACAAATAAGTTGTTTGATTGGAGGGGAAATCAAAACGATAGAATTTATTAAGTCGTGTATAAAAGGATTTTTTAATTCTTATTTCTTGAGGCAGGTACAATAATTAGTAGAAAGGTAAGGTATAAACTTAAGTATGCAGTAAAGTATACAAAAAAATGTGCGAAAAACAAGTTAGTCACCAATAGGTACCTACCTATAAAAAGAAACAAGGCTTTTAGTTCTACAAAGAGAATTCTTATTATAGGTAGGTATGTACATATGTATATGTATAAGTACGTACTCACTGCAATAGAAAATATTAACCAATAGGTAAAGGTTCCTTTTCTTTGACCATGTTCACATTAAAACAACCTTAAAATAAATTAAATTCCTGGTGTGCAAGTAATGTTGTCAGGAATGGAAGGGACCTACAGTTTTTAAGCCGAATCCGAACGACTAATTTGAGAAATCACTTTTCATGACAAGAATTACTCTTGAGAGAATTTGTCAATTCCTCGCAAGAGGCAGTACCCGTGAAAAAAACTTTAGATGGCATAGGCAGGGATCGAACCCAAGACCTCTGGCATGACAGTCCAACGCACTAACCATCATGCCACGGGTACTACGAAACCACCTTATGCGACTTACATATATCCTCAAGGATACAAAATATCTTAGCCGCCGAGAATTGATAATGGATTTTGGAAGAGGGGACAAATACAAACATTTTTTACTATGGGTGGGAGAGAATATCTCTTGGGACAACTTTCGAAAAAGACGACTTAAATGGAAAAACAAAAAAGACCCACACTGATAACTTCCCAACCGTACCCGTTTGTCGATTTTCTAAAGCTTACAAAATCTCCTTATTGTTCTGAAGAGGTGTTCTTTAACGCTGACAAAACCACTGGGTAAGCCTGTCCATATTTTCTACTCCATAGGTGTCTTTCCGAGGGGATGGAAAACAACATCTGTTCAGTCGGTCCCTGAAAAGGCGAATCCTTCTGCCCTTCCAACTATAGTCCAATACCACTCACGTCCCTTCTTTCCAAGGTCATGGAAACGCTGACCAATTTTCAGCTTTAGAAATATCTTGAAGAACGAAAACTTCTTAATGACAAGTAGTATGGATTTCGAAGCAATAGGATTTCATGGTTTAACTCACCGAACAGTGGAACAAATCTTTACGTCGTTTTGGAGAAAGTAATATTTTTGCATTTAATATTTGGCACCAAGCTCTCTTATCGAAAATGCGTGTTTTTGGTATTGATGAACTTCTTCTTCATTGGATTAGAAACCACATTTATAACCGTTCAATACAATCTGTATTAATACAATCTGTATTGGATGGTTTCATGTCTAAAATTAATAAAATAAATACGGAAGTTCCTCTGGGCTCCGTTTTGTCTCCGACACTCTTCCTTATATTCATAAACGATCTCTCGTCTGCCACTTCTAATCCATAAAACTGTTTCGCTGATGACAGTATCTTCAGCTTTTCATATTCGTTTTAAGATTCACATCCTTGTCCTTCTAATGTGGAACTTCAAAGGCAGCGTATGTTAAACTAATTAAATTTTGGTCTCTACAGCATTGTCAAATGGTGATAGTTAGTGCGTAGGACTGTCATGTCATGTCATACGTTTTTGGTTCATTCCCTGCTTGTGCCATCTAAATTTTTTTTTTTACGGGTACTGGCTCTTGCGTGGAATTGACAATTTCTCCAAGAGTAATTCTTGGCATGAAAAGTGTTTTCTCAAATAAGTCGATCGGATTCGGCTTAAAACTGTAGGACCCTCCATTTCTGACAACATTACACTCAAACAGGAATTTTTGAAAGTTATGTCACTAGGGCCTAGATCTCAAAGGACTGTTGCGCAACCTTATAAAAAAAATCCACCCCTTAAACAATTCAGCCGTAATACTCGCACTTCGGCATACTGTCAAGTATAGAGATGCTTTCTTAAACCGCACATCGAGAATGTGGAATGCTTTGGCCAACTCTATTTTTCCACCGGTATCTCCTTGTAAATCCTTCCCTGCTCGCACTGTGTTTAAATACAAACATATGTATAAAGGGTACGAATAACGCCTTGAGTGCCTGTAAATTTAAAAAAATAGAATAAAAATACCTTCATTTATTGACGAGACATCGAGGATCGAACATCAATTTTTACCAAATTTTGTCTAGTATTTTTTGTAGATTTCTATCTGTATAAACAATTATTGATTTTTTATTAAAATTCTAGTGAATGTTAAAAACAATCAGCTAGATTCCCAAAATTGAGTGAAATGAAATCTAAATCGAAAACCGAGTGAAATTGTTTTCAGGGTCTTACCATTCGATCGATTTCATAACTTCGAATACTTTTCGAAATTACTTCAAGTGAAATTAAAGCAGCTGACATTTATCACATCAATCAATAAATAATTCAGTTGACTGTCATAATTTTGTATAAATTCTTGTTTTTTTTTTTTTTTGTTCTGTGCAAAGTAAATAAAATATAAAATATTAGTGGTTTTTATTTGCAATGTATTGATGCACATACCAGCTAGCTGTAGGTTTGCAGTTCTTTACGATAAGAACTTTTCGCAAATATAGTTTTGGAAAAACTCTGATGTACAAGCTTTGTTTTTGAATGTGTCAGTTTTTAAAAGAACAGTTTTTTACTCGAAATTTTCTGGAAAAAAGAGGCTGGGATGCGACCCACACTGATAACTTCCCATCCCGTCTATCGATTTGTCTTGCTTAAAAGTTTGTCTAAATGTATCAATTCTTACCAAATTTGCGTTCTATTTTTTGGAGATTTTATTTTTTTATGAAAAAACGGACTGTTGTATTTTTATAAAAAAATTACTGAATATCAAAAACAATATTTTCTGTGAAATAAAATAAGTTTGAAGCCAATGTTTTTAATTTTTGAAAAGCTATTTGAGTCGAAAGTAAATTTTTACTTTTTGTAAAAAAAAACTGTCAATCTAACATTCCTCAAAATTTTACCGAATGTTGACAACAATATTATTTATAAGACAAAATTAGTTTGAAGCCAATATCTTAAAGTTTTGAAAAGATATTTGAGCCGAAAATCAATTTTTACCAACTTTTATTAATTTTTTTTTTAGGTTTTTATTTTTTTGTAAAAAAAACTATCAATTCGATTTTTCTCAAATTTTTTCCTAATGTTGAAAACAATATTTCTTATAAGTGAAAATTAGTAAGAAGCCATCATCTCAAATTTTTGAAAAGATATTTGAGTCGAAAATCAATTTTTACCAACTTTTGTTAAATTTTTTTTTCGGTTTTTAATTTTTTGTAAAAAAACTGTCAATTCTATTTTTTTCAAAATTTTACAGAGTGTTGAAAATAATATTTTTTGAAAGATAAAAGTAGTTTAAAGCCAATATCTCAAAGTCTTGAAAAGATATTTGAGTCAGGAATCAATTTTTACCAACTTTTATTAATTTTATTTTTTAGGTTTTTATTTTTTGTAAAAAAAACTGTCAATTCGATGTTTCTCAAAATTTTATCAGATGTCAAAATCATTATTCTTCGTTGCACAAAATTGTTTTGGAGATAAAATCATATTTTAGTCATAAAATTTTCGAAGTGACAAATTTTTTTTTTCAGTTTTTTGATTTATAAAAAAAACCGTTAATTGGATTTTTTTCCAAAAATATAATTGTTTTGTATCACATTACAATATATAATATAAAATTTAATTCAAGTCTCTAGCGTCATTGGTTCATGAGATATTTAGGGTTAACCAAAATTTTTAATTTTTTTTTTAAACTGCTATGGTAAAAAAAACCACCCACGCAATTTTCTTGCGAGCCCTTTCTGCATCTTTCTGCCTTATTATTTAAAGTCGATATCTCTTCTGGTTTTTGAGCTATGGACGACGAAAAAAACGTCGCGAACGTACGTACACACGCACGCACAGACATCTTTCTAAAAATCTTTTATTTCGACTCAAGGGACCTTGAAACGTCGAGAAATGTCAAAATTTTCAATTTGACAAATCGGACCCATTACAATAACTTCCTATGGGAAGTTAAAAATATTTGACTTCCTGAAAAATCATTTTAAATGCTTTGCCCGTTCCCTCAACTACAAAGTAGAAGCCGCAACTTTTCACGAACCCAGTGTATTACATAAAGAAGTTATCGTTTATTTCCCGTGAAAAATACTACAATTTCCTGTTGTTGTCGCTTTGAGTTCGAAAAAACTTAAATTGATATCGATGAAAGTGAATTTTAAAACTCCAATTTTTATTTTGAATAAAAGAAAACTTAATAAAATAAATAAGCTATTTGACAGACGAATATTATGATCTAAAGACATCGACACATCCAGTGATGGAGTAGATATTTGTAAAATATTCAGCGTTTTGATTTCGAACCTTTGTTGTTTTGGTTTTGTCAGCTCTGGGTCTTCACAACCAAAGGTTTGCAGCCTTGTCAGTTGAATAACGCCTTCTTCTACTTTGGAAAAATGGTATTTCTTGAACTTTTCACCATTGCATTCTGTCCTTTTTTGTTTTTACCTAACTTGCGTTTTATGTGCAAATGCTTTCCAATCCAAACAAGTCTGGGTTAGATAAAGAATAAATTCAACGATTCAGTCAACCTTTACCTTTCTTCAAACAGATGCTTCTTCAGAAGGATGTCCAAGAGAGTTCAACTCCGTTTTTACGTGCTCCCTGAAAAGGTTTACATCCCGTTTTATCAATTTTGTATAGACTTGGGCTATAGTCAGGTTTTTTACTTAAATGTTCAAAAAGTCTTTCGTATTGGCTTTTATTTGTTGTTTTCGTCATTTAAAAAAAAGTGTTTTAAATTAAATTAAAGAACCTAGAAAAAAAATAAAAACAAAACGTGGCTGCAAAAAGAATAAGTTGTCGTAGAAGAGGACGTCATATTTCCGTTTCATTCGGAATTGGTGATACCAGATTCCCCGAATTCCGAAATTCGTACTAGATTTTCCATTACGAATGGAAATGCAATACATTTTTCGTGATTCGTAGCACTTTTTCGAATACGATGGAATTTGTGATAGGGCGGAATATCTTAAAATTTTGCCAAGATAGCCGACACTCAATTTTCACCAACTTTTAAAAATGATGTTTGTTTCGATAAACAGAAAATCAACTTTAAAAAAAATTAAAAAAATTTAAACTAAATGAAATCTGACTTGACTATATCTTTTTTAAATGAACGGTTTCATAGAAAACTAGTGTTTAACAATGATTAACATATGCTATTTCACTCGATTTATGGAACTTAACTGCCACGGACATTGAATGATGGTGGGACATCGTTAGCAGTGGCATCCATCTTGACAATGGCGACTTCTTCTCCTTGCAGTTTATTGGCAAGTTCTTCGTAGATGGGAGTGAGCTTCTTGCAGTGGCTACACCATTGTGCATAGACCTCAATGAGTGTATCTTTGACCAACCTTAACCAACTTAACTGCTGCATTATTGCTCTTTGGAATTGGTTCCGACTTAATGTAGGGTTCCAATTCTCCGTCAATCAATTTCTGGGCAAACTCTTGGAAATTCTCAAGGGAGAACTCTTCCTTCATGGTGTATGTTAAGCCTTTTTCGTCACAAGCTAATATAACTGGTTTATCTCCAACAAAGTCATAGCCGTACTTATTCAATTCGTGTTCGAATTCATCCTTAGCGGCTATGGCAAGGTTAAGCTGTCCAACAAACTCCTTGGCAGCACTCCGAAAACAATTCCTCCGATAGTTGGTTCCCTTGGGGTTTTTGGCGTAGTTGACAGAATAGTAGGCAGTGACAACGGGGTTCTTAAAGTCACTAGCTACATCTTGTGTCTTGAAGCCAACCAAACCGTGGAAATTAGCTTTGATGAAATTTATCAGTTCCAATTCAGAAGATCCATCCACTTTAACAGAGGATGTTTCAAATTTGTTTGCAAAATGTGGTGCACGAAACAAAATAATGGCATCAGTTTCGACTTGTTTCTTTAGAACAGTCTTTGCAATCTGGAATGTCCAAAATGGTACCTTCCCTCATCTTGTCAGCAAATTTAGTGATAATATTCTTCACCTTTGAGTCTGTTTCGAAGAAACCAATTATTGCGGCTTTCTTTGCGGCCAAGAATTTGTCGAATTCTCCAAGACTATAATGATTTCCTTTGGTGCTGGCCCAACTTGTGCTCGCATGAACTTAGCAATACCAGCTGCTTCACGTGGACCATTATAGTCTTGAGAAACTTCTCCATTGCGGAATATCTTTAGAGTTGGATATCCACTGACCTAAAACTTATTACAAGATTCCTTTCCACCTTCGTTACAAGCGACTTTAGCAAGAGCAATTGGTGGATCGTCACCACGAATTAGCTCAGCAGCCTTAGCATTATATGGGTTTCAGGCTTTTGCAGTGGCCACACCATGGTGCATAGAACATAACCAAAAATGTTTCGTGTTGTGCCAATGTTGTAACAAAGGTGTTATAGCTAAGTTCGAGAATATCTTCTTCAGCGCCGTTTACCGATGCAAAAACGCAAAGGAGTGCCACGCAATGGCGGCTTACTTCAGGGACATTTTTTGTTAAAATTACAATTTGAGTAATATTTTTGAAAATAAACTAAACCTAAAAAATCTGACAAATGGGTAGTTAATAAAATTGCTCAACAAATCTCAATAAAAACAACAAAAATGTTCCTCCATTTAAATTTATCAACGTCACATTTACATTGTAGGCACTTTCATGAAAGGTCAGAACAACGCCTGCCGGTCTAGCTAGTATAAAAATCAACTACCTACATATATGTGTACCTATTTAAAGTGCCTTGCAAAGACAAACTAAAAGAAAATTGCCTCAGGTGCACTTTATAATAATATCCACAACCCTCTCAATGTTATAACATCTGCAATTTTCTATTTCAAAAAAACTATTTTTATATAAGAAAACCAAAACAAATACCTACCTAATTGTATTAAATCTGCATTCTGCAACATTGTTGCAAAGAAAACTATTTATTTATTTATTTATAATGCCAATCATGCTATTTTATATCTTTTTCAGATCAAAACGTATAGGTACGTACACAAAGAAGCATACACAAAATCTCTATAAATCAGAACGAAACATACATAACCAAACATTTCAAGGCTGCTATTCACGTCAAAGGATGCATCTACCTATACCTACGTACCCAATGTGCAAGGCAAGCAGCAGCAAACAAAAGATGACGCGTGTCTCAAAAGCGCCCTCTGCTTTGCTAAAGCGGAAGTTGTGGGTGGTTGGTTGGTTGGGTGAACTGTTCGTTGTTGGTTGATGGGGTGCTTTAGATTGATGCAGCAGACTGAGCAAACCTATACACTCTCACATAAGCAAACTCAATGAATCTCAATTTTGATTTTCATTTCGTTTCAATAAAATGACAAAATGAAAGAAAAATAACTGAATTATGTGTCACAAACGTCCAATCGAACGACCCACGGCGCAGTTACTTTAGTCCCAGTGCTTCATCAGTAGAAAATGGAAAAATTAACAAAAACGAAAACGAAAACGAAAGAAGAAAACAAATCGAAAAGAACAGAATGTTCTTCATCAGCGGAAAAGGAAATCATGCGCATCAACGTTCAACTTGAACTTGAAAATTCCATTCTTAATATGTATGGTGGTAGGTAAGTGAGGCTACAAAAGTAAAATCAATAAAACGCTTCACTTTCAGATTAAACCTTCCTACAAATAAATCAAATAGGCACTTTTTTGTTTTTAGTGAAGCGAATAAGTGAGTATTTGTGTGCACTGTGAGGAGTACATAGAGAGGAGATTTGTGTATAATTTTGAGTGTGTTGGAGAACAAAACAACAAAAATACACTCAGCTGAGTGGCTTTTGTTTTTCTGTAGAGAGTGGAGAACGTATAGAAAAGCTTTTTGTTGGTATGTTGAGCTTTGAAAAGCAAAAGTTTTAGAGAAAACCCTCTCACTTCTTCACTATAAATAGTGAGAGTTAAAATAATTCTTTACCAATAGGTACACTTTTTCCTTTCAATTTCCAGTGTGTAAGTGTCATAACACCCACACTTTCTTCTCATGTGTATCCATATTAAATAAGCTTTTCTGTTTAAAGCAAAAAGCTCTAATGCTTTTATGTACTGGCCAAAAATGTATGTCATATCTTGACAACAGCTTTTATCTTGGTTCTAGGAGCAGCTTGTACTTTCATCATTTTTTGAACACAAAACAACATTGAAAAATTCTCCATTTCATTTTTAAGAACTAGAAATGAAATGTATAGGTTAGGTTTTGCGTAGGTGGTTTGGCTCTCTGAAGTTTAGGTATCACAATCACAAGTCACACAACTTGCTGCATAACATTGGGCCTTATTTGCTGTGCCTTGTCCTTAACATCTTTTTTGTCTGTTGTTCGGTGGTCCGGTAAAGGTGTTCCGTCGGTCGGTCGGTCGGTGATGATTAGAATAAAAAAAGTGTTCATCTCTGTCTATTTATGAAATTCAATAGTCGAAAAGTATCTAAGAGTATCTTTTCAAATATCTTTTTTAAATTAAAGAATACAAATTGACATTTGAGAAAATGTTGCAAGTTCATTCTCAAGTACATTTTTTCAAGTTTGTGTTGTTGTTTTTGTTTTCCTATAGACAAAAAGTATCTAAAATTGCCTGGAAAAGTTGATTTATGTAGATATCCATATTTTGACAAAGCTGCTTTGTATTGCGTTTTTGCCTCTCTCTCTCTCTCTCTCTCTTTATCTCTCACTCCTCTCTCTTTCTCCATTTCGCTCTTTGCCCCGCTATCGTCACGTCGCAATTTTGAATTGCACTTTTATGTCTGCACAAGTGTCTATTTTTACTTCCGGATGATAGTGTCTGAAGAACGAACGAATGCGTGCGAAAAGTGCTGATTTCAATATAAATATAAAACAAATTTAAAGAAGTGTTCTTTTCTCTAATTACACTTTTTAACTGCATTCTTTTTAATTGAATCTAACTTAAAACTTTGGTAAGTTTTGTTATGTTTAGGATATACATACATTTATTTATGTGCGAGAATATGAATTAAAACAAAGTGTTATATATTTTATATTTGAACTAAACATATGTTATTTCGAATTTTTAAATTTTGGTTCTATTGAATTGAGTGTTATACTTTTTAATTGAATTGTGAAATGTCACGTATACTTACCTAAAGCTATTGATAACATTTTTGATCATTGTTTAACTTTGAACTTTTTATTTTAAGAGTTTGATAGGTTAAAATTAAAATTTCGAAAACTCAAAATGCAGAAAATATGTATCTTTTTTTTAAGAATTCCAAGAAATAAGCCGCAAGTAATTTGTACCTTTGCACATATGTACATACCTAAAGGTTTGAAAAGTGCTTTTAAGTTTGTGATAAACATGTGCATAGATACAGAGGTTAATCGTTAACATCATTTGTTGATGAACTTTTTTAAGTACCCTCTCTCTTTTTTTTATTTTGTTGTTTATCTTAATTCATTAAAGTTATAATGCATATTTGTTTCTGATTTATGTGAATTTTGAAAAATTAAAACTTTAATCAATATTTAAGAATTTTTTATGTAGATAGGTAGTAGACATGCAAAAGAATACAATCTTTTGAAGAATGCATTAATTATAAATCATTTATTGATATTTTAAAATTGCATTCATTGATCTCAACTTAAAATTGGGATTTCAAATTTTGCAATAATCAATTATTTGCCCTTCAAAAGACTGCAATAATTTGTTCTCCAATCAATTGATTGCAATCATTTGAGACTTCATGCATTTTACGCATTCACTTGAAATCTTTGCATTCACTTAAATGTTGGCATTCTTTTGAAGTCGGTTTTATGTACTTGGAGTCTTTGCATTCTTAAGTGAAATTTGAAACTAGATGTTATAACCTTAAATCGATATTTCGTAATAAGATCGAAAATTGCTCTCATACCATTTTTTTTTATTAAAAACCCGTTTAGCGTAAATGGCAGGTGAAGACTTACAACAAATTTTTTGAAAAATAAAAAAAGATACTGAAATTTTTAAAACGGAATACCTTAGTGAGGGATTTTAGATTCGAAAAACCATCATGAATTGTAGTGAACAAAATAGTACTTCATGAATTGACATATCCCTAAAAAGCCTCATATAATGTCATTTCGAAAAGGTTGTATTTCATAAACGTGACGTGATAGATTTATTTCGAAGTCGGATTCGAACTAAAATCAACAAAGCCCTTAGAAAAAGTATAATTTGATTACCACCAACATCACATTGTTAACCAGTGTAATAATCATTCAAAACTATTGTAGCTTGTGAATTTTTTAATGCATTCTCTAATCCTTCATTAGATTGTGTACGTGTAAAATATCTTTAATTTAATGTTTTCTGTCATGGACAGACGCATTTCAAAGGTTTTGACCGTAAAAATATTGTGAAAATTCTTAAGAACTATAGGTAACATTACAAGTAGGTATTCAAAAATTCAGCTGTTGATTTGTAATTTGGTAGCGCCGGTCGTCATAATCCGTGAAATTGTGAAAAAATTTGGTAGCGTTTCAAAAGCCGTAAGAGTTCTGCACCATCGTAGGCACGGTCGTTCGAAAATATTGCCGTTGCAAGTGCAAGTGTTGCTAATGATCCGAATTTATTGGCCACCAGCCAACTTTTTTCACCGGCGGCGCGGCGGGGCGTGAGAATGAAGATTATATGGCTTGGACGATATGTGGTTCCAACAAAACAAGGCAACAACTCACACAACGCCACTAATTATGCCTTATTGCTTGAGTTTTGTCAATTTGACACGGTTAGTTTTTTTTTTCTATGAAAATTCGTTTTTTGGCGAATAATAAAGTCCAACTCTACTCTCATTAAAAACCTTAAATAAAATAGTAACTAAAATGTCTCTAAATAAAAAACTTCTCAAAGCTGCCATTTGAATGATGTTCTTCTTTATACTTAATAAAAACGTCCTATCAACTAGCTTATTTTTCAAAGTGTCCATATACTTCGGAGCCGTTTATCCAATAAACATAGATTCATAATATTATTCTCAATGGTCTCATTTAATGATCCCGTTGATCGACACTACCCTGATTATTGGACCTCAATTTCGTAAGTCATATCACTGGTCGACAAGGTTTTCTTATTTTTAACACTCTTTTTAAAATTCGAAAAACACGTAGCTATATGAGGCTATCTTAATTTATGAAGTAGTTTTTTTCAATAAAATCTTTGATGGTTTTTCAAACCTATAAACCTTTTGGTTCAATATTCAGTTGAAATATTTATATTATTTCATATAATTTTCAAAAAAAAACTTGTCTTACAAAAATCTAAAAGAAACGCTAAACCATTTTTGCTAAATGGCTTACAACAGAAAAAGCAAAACGGTTTGCAACTAAGTTTGTTTCTTGTAATGAATCTGTTGTCTAAACAATTTTATTATATCAAATTTTTGAAAAATTTGAAAACTTGAGCAAATAGTTCAAATTAGAGGAGTTTGGATTTGAAATCAGCAGTTAAAATTAGTTGCAAAACGTATTTTCCATGAAAGATTATACCGGTTTCTATAAATATTCGTAAAATTAACCAAGGTTATACATATATAGGTATATACCCTTCACTAAGTTTTAAAGAGATAAAAAGTTCTTTAAGTTAAATTTGTATTTAAATGGAGTTAATTCCTTAATTGTGTTCGAACAGATTATAATGTCAATAGAACCAAAAATAATTGGTATTATTACATTTTTTCTTTAAAAATATAATATATTTTTTTTTTTTTTTTTAAAAAGTGAATACAAAATATTACACATTACTGTTTGTTTAAAATTTGGTAAAGTTCTAAACTAAGAACAATACAAAAGCTTCATGAAAGCTACAATCAAAGAACACAACCAATTTTACAAAAAGAAAAATTAAAGACCAATAAAAAACCAACAAAATCTGTGCTTCTATTACCGGGATACACCCTGTGGTCACTTTGCTATTTTTCTAGTGAACACAGCTGGTGGTATCTCAGTTGCAGTTGCATACAATTCAACTTCAAGGTCGTTTGAAAGCTGCTATATTTAAAAAAAAAAAGGTGAGCTGAGCCAAAATACACTCACTCAACAAAAAGAGCTTTTTGTGCACGGGTAAGTCTGAATAATATACTTTTTTCTATATCAATTTATACATGTTTTTATACATACATACATATATATCTACATTGATTTATTATATTTTTCATACTTACATTTTTAAATTGCTTTAGCTAAATTATTATTAATGCAGTTGCAGACAAAATTTAAACAAATTAAAAAGAACTACATAGAAATTTAATTATGTTGGTACATTACATGCAAAATAAGAAATCAATCATCTAGATTAGTATTTTTATATTTTTAATACTATATTCATGCAAAACAAACCAAACGAAAAAATAAAAAATATAAAATTATTGATATATTTACCTAAATTAAATATTATTGCTTTATTCTGTTTTTAGCTTCAGCTGCAAAAAGTAAAATTTTGCAAAACAAAAAGATACCTTTGAGCTACATCATTGGACTAAGGATTATAAGAATATACTTACATAATTATTTTATATTTATTATTATATTAATAACTTTAAATTAGTTACACACAGTTGAGAAATTTTTTTAAAAAAACTATTCAAATATTCTGCGATTAAAAATTAAAATTATATTTTTATTTATTATTATTTATTTATTTGATTCTTTTTTGTTGTTGTTAATTTTTTAAATATAAATTTCACATTAGCTATTTAAATTTAAAAAAAAAGAAGAAAAATCTGCACTCTTCTATAATTTATTATAATTCAGTGCTATTTTAGGAGAAAAGCACATAGTCATACATTTTCTATCATAAAACTGACATTGAATGAATATTTTCTAAATGAGTTTTTATTTTAATGATGAAATTATGAATATTAATAAATCTTTAGGTAGTTAGTGTAGTTTTTATATTGAATATGTATCTGACATCACTATATACATACTCGCTATGCTTTGAAATTAATTATACTAAAAATTTACTCAGTTGAAGTTGAAGGTATGAACTTTAACCTTTCGTTATATGAACTTAGTTCGTATTTGAATATAATAATTTATCCAAGCGTTCGTTGTTGGAAATTATATAAAATAGTTAACCATCCACCGCCTGTTGTTCAAGCACCCATTTCGGCTTCTGCTTCAGTTGTTGTGTGAGCTGGACTTTACATGGATGTGAGTTTAGATCCAAATGCAAAATACGCCATAATGTGCCGTAAGGCAGTCGTAAATCCTGAGAACGACGAGGAATCCACACATTCGTGTCTTCGACAACACTTTCATTTAAAGCAGTGGTACGAGCGAAACGTCCATGTCAAGGCCTTACAATATCTGTAACCAATCCAGTGTCAGTCTCTTCAAATTTCTTCACAATTTTGCCAATTGCTTGCGTAGTTGGACGATTATGTAAACCATAATTTCCTCTTAAAGCGCGATATGTGGCTGTGGCAGAATCAACATTTTTGTAGTAGGTTTTAACAATTTGTATATGCGGAGTGCGATAGTTAAGCGATTCATTTTCGTAAATGTCAGACATTGTGGTCTTCTGTCACAAGCAACTAATATCTTTTTTTCACACATTTAGGATTTGGTTTCAATTTATTTTTATAAAATGTTTTCTGAGAGAAAGATTATATTAGGTTGCCTTTAAATTCCTGAAACTCGTCTTCGATTCCATCTTATTTTTTTTTTGACGCCCATAAATAGTGTAAGGCTTTCTAAAAGTGTTTTTTTTTTTAAATTGATTTTCTATTAAATACAAAAACTTTAAATATCTTAAAAAATTAAGAAATCTACTTTTTGAAGTAAATTTGCTTCGGGTGCTTCAGAACTGAGATTAAAACACGAATTTCAAGAATATAAATGTTCCAAAAACAGCAAAAGTGACTTTTTTGTAAAACTAATTGCTCATTGAAAATAATAATGAACATTTAATTTCTTATAATTTAATATAAAAGCTTTGAATTTCTCGAGAACTGAAGTGAAAAGAGATTCTGCAACGTGTAATTTGTGAGTGCCAAAAAATTATGCACCTATTTGCTTAAATTTAAAAACCAAACATTTTCTGTTTCCAATTCCTAAATTTTTTTGACTCCTTTAAAATCAAAATATTTTCAAATGGTTCACGCAAAATAGCATTTTTTTTTAGAATTAGTCTTCGAGCATCAGCTCTAATCTAAGAGTAAGCAGACTGATAATAGACTCCCGAAAATAGAGTCCGACAAAAATACGTTAAAAATAAAAGCCAGACAATTCTTCATAAGAGATTCTGTTTTATTTTTCTACGAAAAAAAAATCACATTTTTTTGGAGAACTTTGTTACTGGGTTTCTGAGTACAAATTTTTGTAGCGTTTTTGTAGCGGACAGAATATATTATTTTTGGAAAAAAGCTACGTTTCAACACAATTTCTGACATTTTTTCGTAAAATGCACCAAAAACCCCCTAAACTATTGTATTTTAAATTTTAAATTTTAAATATGGCATATTTATAGACAACAGTGTTTTAAAATAATAATCTTATAATTTAACTTCTCACTTTAGCCCTTGAAATATTTAAATGTAAGGTTAAGACACACAAGCGGTGCTTAAAGACTCATCTTTATGTCAAGTGTGCTAGACCCTTTCATACCAATTAGTTTTTTATCATTCTTATCGAATACATTACAAAAATTATAGGCTGAACAAAAGTAAGAAAGTCTGAATAGAAACCAAAGCAATTCAATATGGCAATCAGGGTTTCATAATTGTGAATCAGCAGTGTAAAAAGTTACTTCTGATTTAAGAAGATTAATGGATCGTCTCGAAATCAGTGTAGCGGTGATGCTTGACTTTTCAAAAGCATTTGATTGCATTGACGACTCAACTCTAGGGTGAAAGCTTAAATATAACTTTTAATTCTCGTCCTCCGCCCTTCAACCAATATCTTCTTTTTCACGAAATCTCTCATTACGAACCGAAACAGAACCTGGAATGTCTAATGTAATTCTTTTCAACACCGGTTTCCACAAGGTTCTGTTTTAGTACCTCTTCTTTGTATTCCGCATCTTCATAAATATAAATTGCTGCTTCAAGTGCAAGGGTTGCGTTATTTAAAATTTTGCCGAGGTCAATTGATCAACAAATTCATGCAATTTGATACCGCTGAATTTCTTTCTGTGCAGTTACGCAAAAGATTCATTCTACGCGAACAGCCTAAAAACTCTAGATGCATTTCAAAAATACGAGTATCATTATCCAAGATATTGCATAGATAGAACCTTAAATGTACAAAAAAGTGTTCAATGATTATTTCCTAATAATTGAATTCTGTAAATGCTTTTCGAGGCAACCATTTGAGTGGTACTGTTTTTCCCATTCAATTTCATTTTTCCCAACAAATTTCAATAAAAATGTGTATTTTATTTAGCTTTTTTCAAAACGGAAAATGAATTAACTTACATAAATATTTTACTTTCGACAAAACATTTTTTCTCTCTAGCAGAATTGTACTCAATTTATATTTTTGTGAACTTAAAACCATGAGGTTATCAAACGGATAACTTTTGTGCAGTAAATTTCGCATCCAAGAAAACTGTTTATAACGGGTGTTTTTTTTTTTTTTTTAGGACGCTTGGTCTTTTTGACAGCCGTTATTAGAATTATGCTCAGTTTGGTTTGCTATTTCATTATAAATAGACTTAATTTTGAACAACGTTTGGAAATTGTGCAAATTTAATATCAACATAAGACCGTGCATTTTAGTACTATTGGATTATTTTATTTATTATTGTTATTGCTAACATACTGCGCCTATTACAACAGTTTAATATTCACCTTTGCTGGGTGCGCCGGCCCATAGAGACACTCAGGAAATTGTAAGGCAGATGAATTCACCAGAAATGGTACAATAAAACCCATTCTACCACGTTTGGCTAATGCTGGCTGGCATGCCAATCGCTACATGTAAACAATTGCTAATGCAAGACGCTATGAAGATGGCAAACATCAGTTGGAATTACATCACCACGTGTCAGGTCACGAAATACATCTAAGGAGGAAACAGTTCGTCACCTCCTCTGTACATACCCTGCGCTAGTTCAAAAACGCAAGAATTATCTAGGAGAATTCTTCTATAACGATCTAAACGATCTCAATCATATTAACATAATCAGTCTTTCACGTTTCGTAAAACACTCAAACTAGTTTCATTGAGCTTAGAAGAAGCTCATGTGGTATCACAATGGGTCATTAAACTGGCCTAAGTGCGCCATACTTCATCACAGACAGCCACTTTAACCTAACCTAACCTTAGTCTATACAAAATAAAAAAAGAGGCTGGGATGCGACCCACACTGATAACTTCCCATCCCGTCAGTCGATTTGTCTTGCTTAAAAGTCTGTCTATATGTATTAATTTTTACCAAATTTGCGTACTATTTTTGTAGATTTCATTTTTTTATGAAAAAACGGATTGCTTGATTTTTATAAAAAATTACTGAAGTAAGTTTGAAGCCAATATTTGTAATTTTTGAAAAGCTATTTGAGTCGAAAGTAAATTTTTACCAAGTTTTAGTATTGTTTTTTTAGGTTTTTATTTTTTGTAAAAAAAACTGTCAATTCGATTTTTCTCAAAATTTTATCGAATATCGAAAACAATACTTCTTGTAAGTTAAAATTAATTAAAAGCCACTATCTCAAATTTTTGAAAAGATATTTGAGTCGAAAATCAATTTTTACCAACTTTTGTTAAATTTTTTTTAGGTTTTTAATTTTTTGTACAAAAACTGTCAATTCGATTTTTTTCAAAATTTTACTAAATGTTGACAACAATATTTTTTGGAAGATAAAAGTAGTTTAAGGCCAATATCTCAAAGTTTTGAAAAGATATTTGAGTCGAAAATCAATTTTTACCACCTTTCATAAATTTTTGTTTTGTTTTTATTTTTTGTAAAAAAAACTGTCAATTCGATTTTTCTCAAAATTTGTCTTAATGTTGAAAACAATATTTTTTTATAAGTTAAAATTAGTTAGAAGCCATTATCTTAAATTTTTGAAAAGATATTTGAGTCGAAAATCAATTTTTACCAACTTTTGTTAATTTTTTTTCGGTTTTTAATTTTTTGTAAAAAAACTGTAAATTCGATTTTTTTTCAAAATTTAACTGAATGTTGACAACAATATTTTTTGAAAGATAAAAGTAGTTTAAAGCCAATATCTCAAAGTTTTGAAAAGATATTTGAGTCGAAAATCTATTTTTACCAACTTTGATTAATTTTTTTTTAGGTTTTTATTTTTTTTTCAAAAAATTGTCAATTCGATTTTTCTCAAAATTTTATCAGATGTCAAAAACATTATTCTTCGTTGCAGAAAATTGTTGTGGAGATAAAATCATATTTTAGTCGTAAAATTTTCGAGGTGACAAATTTTTTTTTCAGTTTTTTTGATTTATAAAAAAACCGTTAATTGGAATTTTTTCCAAAAATATACTTGTTTTGTATCACGTTACAATATATAATATAAAATTTAATTCAAGTCTCTAGCGTCATTGGTTCAGGAGATATTTAGGTTTAACCAAAATGTTCATCCTTTTTTAAACTGCTATGGTAAAAAAAACCAACCACGCAATTTTCTTGAGAGCCCTTTCTGCATCTTTCTGCCTTATTATCCGTATAACAAAATTTATTTGAAGTCGATATCTCTTCTGGTTCTTGAACTATGGACGACGAAAAAAACGTCGGACGTACGGACATACGGACATACGGACATACGGACATACGGACGTACTGACGTACTGACATACGGACGTACGGACGTACGAACGTACGTACACACGCACGGACAGACATCGTTCTAAAAATCTTTTATTTCGACTCTAGGGACCTTGAAACGTCGAGAAATGTCAAAATTTTCAATTTGACAAATCGGACCCATTACAATAACTTCCTATGGGAAGTTGAAAAAAAAAATTAACTTATTAACATTTTTAAACTTGACAAAAATTTAGAATATGGTGAAGTAAATTTCAAAAGATTATTTCTTCAAATTTAATTGAACTACTAGACCCGTCCAAAAGTCTTATTTTTATAGCTTTAAATTAAAAATTTAAAACTATTAATTTTCCTAACTTTATGTCTAAAAATGAAAATTGAATTTTCTATAGAAAAATGTCTGCTATCACGATTATGAGAAACATAAAACACTGCATAATTGATTTATATGGTAGGTATACTACATAAGCTCTCATTATACTCATTAATTGCTCTGATTGGAAAGGTAATAAATTAACAATCGACTTAAATGCTTATCAGATCAGATACAATCAAAAAATTGTATTTTAAAAAGTTTGCGTGTTTAAAAAGATAAAAAGTAAATTGCAATTTAGCAAAAGAAGAAGAGAAATTAAATACAAACAAAAATGAAAACTCGGTCAAACCACAATTATTCTGGCAGACTCTTAGGCATTGATCGCAAGATTCTGCACTTTATAGCAAGAATCTTAATTAATTGTGGCACATCATTATAGACACTCGTATACACTTAAGTTTCTGATTTACACACAAAAACAGATTGGTTTTCTTTTTTGAATCTTTAAGTGGCTTCAGTAATTAGAGATGCACTCAATTTTATACCCAACTACCAAATCCACATTAAAACCTGCGTATTTTTATAATCAAAGATAACACAATTCGATGTTACTGTGATAATGATCTGATAATGATGATGATGATGATGATGGTACAGTACATAGCTTGGGATCTACAAAAGAAACTACTTGTGCAATAATCTTCTCTTTTATTGTGTAGTTTTAGCTAGCTAATGTATATAGATACTTTCAACTTTCCTTAGTGGTGCTGTGCGGTCTATAAATATCGCCGTAAATAATTGGCTAGCAATCAAATTGGCGTCGTACTTTTGGCACTAATTCGGCTTAAATCTTGCAGTTCTCTCGTTTATTTTGGGAGATTCTTAAAGTTTGGTTTTTCTTTTTATTCTTAATATAATTTTGTCACCTTTTCCTTGACTATATCTATACTTCTACTAGTGTTCATTTTTATTTTTATTTGAATTTCAATTGGTCTAACTGCGGATGCAATTTTACTTCGCTTGTCGTAATGTTTAGTCCCCGAAAATGACCGCCAATTACATATTACATATATCATTTGAATCTCATATAAAAGTCTTTTATTTTTATTTTTATCTAAATTTTGTTAAGCTGATGATATTATATCAATCGTAATTAGATTTATGTAGATCCTCTTTGTCTTTTACTTGAATTTTATATACGAATAGTGACAAATGTGCAATTTCAAAAATGTAAAATGTCTTTTTCAACTAAAAATCGCACATTGAATGTGTTTGTGTTGATGATGTCTTTGCTTTTCTTTTGTGTTTTTCTATAGCTTTGAATTCTAAAGTTGGCAACAGATTTATTTCACTTGCATAATGTATCTTTTTTCCTAAAGGTATAAATGAATTTTATGGTATTATATGTACGTACTTCTACTTATACGTAACTAGAGGAAAAATAGAAAGAAAAAGAAATTGGATTTCTGATTGAAATTTCACCTAGAAATGAAAGTAAGAAAGGTACCACTGGGAGGCTACGCCTTGCCACCGCAATCGCCATCCACAATGTGTAACCTTGAACTCATAGAATTATTATGTAAGCGAGTTTCGTTATATACTTCCCAAATTATACTCTACGAAGAAAATGCTTTATGTAATTAGAGCTTTTAATTTTTACGGTATATGAGAAATATTTTTAAAGTCGCAAAGGACATCGCAGAGATTTTTTTGTTTATCAAATTAAAACATTTCATTATGGAAGATGTTCCTGGACAGCAGAACCAAAACTATCAAAACTTGTATGTTGTATTCGTACCTGAACTTGTGCTTTTTAATTTCTTTAGTGCATTCATTATTTTTCTAGTATTGAATATAAATTAGAATTACAAAATTCTAAATGCAAAATTGTCAACATACTCGTATGTATAAATAGTAAAAAATGTGTGTAACACTTCGTCACCGTCGATTCTTATGCTCATTTCCAATGACACTTCTTTTGTAAGCTCGATTAATAAAGGCAATTTACTTCCAGCAGAGTTTGCTGTTAATTCGATGCTGCCGACATGAATTCTCTACATCCTCCACATAATCATTAGATGAGCAGGTAACCATTCTGTTCATGTGGGTGCCCAATGAGTTGTGACCCTTTAGAATACTTATTAGTTGGGACAACTGAGGCCTACCTAGTTGCAAAATGAATGTTGTTTTACCTTTGAAAATTTTTGGTAACAGATTCCTAAAAACTCTGCAAGTTTCAAGAGCTGCCCACCTGCTGTTTACGATTTCAATGAAACTTTGGTGGATTTGTTCATTTACCTGCTCTATTGGCCTGTACATCATTGATAAGCATTAAGCCGTTTTTGGCTAGTTTGTCTTTCTCTTCATTGCCGTCAATGTCACAGTGTCCTGGGAACTAACAACGGAGGATCACCGTTATGGCTAGCTAAGTAAACGAAGCTCTCTACGACATTTCTTTACTAGTTGTGTATTTGTGAAATTGGCAGATATGGCCTTGATTGCTGCTTGGCTGTCGATAAATATGTTTATGCATTTGTCTTCCAAATTGTGGGAAAAAAGATCTTTGCGGCTTCAGAAACCGTCAGTACTTCTCCTTGAAAGACACTGCAGTAATTTGGAAGCTATATTGATTTTTCTAGGGGAGGATTACATGAAAAGATGACAGACCCTACCCCCTCCCCCATTTTGGAAACATCCACATGGAAACAGATACATGATTTATTTTTATGACCCTGTTTTCCATCCAGTCCTTCCTTGTGGAAATTCCTGTTTGTGCTACTAGGTTAAAATCAATGTACGGCATTAAATAGTCTGTCTGAGTGCCAATGTATATGTTAATGGTGTTCTTTATGTTCCTCTGACCAAAGGGAGCCCTTTTCCAGTTATAACAATGTATTAGACGTAATGCGCTTTCAGCCGCCAGTTCCTTCATGAATATATCGAGAGGGGCTTGCGAGAACAATGTCTCCAGGCCTGCAGTTACAATGGCAGTGTACATCCACAGAATGGTTTTAGGACTTGGACCCCGTCTTCTACTGGAGGTATAGAAGGCAACTGTGATTTTTCTCTCTTTTTTTTTATGTTGTCTTTCCAGTTTAATTTACGATCGAGAACCAATCCAAGATATTTTGCCGTACCAGTAATGTGTACAAGTAACAAAAGGATTTCATGGTTTATCTCACCGAACACTGGAAAAAACCTTTCCACAGTTTTGGAGAAATTAAGAGTACTGCCCTTTATATTTCAAAGACATTTGAAAGTATTTGGCATAAAGCTGTTTTTATCGAAAACACGTTCATTTGGTATTGAGGAATCGAATCTATTCCTTGGGTTTAGAAATTAAGTTTCGAACCTTTTGATTCATGTAGCATTGGAAGCGTTCAGATCTTATCCGTTTTGACTTCATACACTCTTAATGATTAAAACTGCTAGCTACTAACCTACTTAGCTGTTTAGCTGATGACAATACTCTCAGGTTTTCATATTCGTTATTCGATTATCCTTGTCCTTCGTATGTCAACTACCAAAAGAAGCATATAATAAGTTCATTAAATTCTGATCTTGATAGCATTCTCCCATAGAGAATTAAAAACCGAATAGAATTTAATGCTTCGCAAAAGCATTTATCCATGTTTGGTACCTGCATCGAGGATAGTTCAGTAATAGGTATGTGCATCCCTAAATATCTCTTAAGTAGGATCACTTATTTGACATCCCCAAAAATACTGCTAAAGTGTTTAGGTTTTCTCGGACGAGTCTTGAGTCTTTTGAATGGAATTGGAAAGATTTGTGACTCTACTCTTGAACTGATATTACTTTATCACTATTTTCATTAACAATGTTTTAGTAAAATAGGTAGTTCCATTTCTCCCCTCAAACAATTCAACCATAATACTCGTACTTTCAGACGAACTGTTAAGTACAGGGATTCTTTCTTAAGCCACACTACACGAATGTGGAATCCTTTACCAGGCTCAATGTTTTCTCCTCAATACAATGTGCAGACATTCATCACCAATGTTCATAGGTACGAGTATTTCCTTTTAAATCTTGTCCGCCTTTCCTAATTGCTCGCACTGTGTTTAATGATTTTAAGGGTATTCGTAACCCCTTGATAACGGGTACCGCCTCTGGCGAGGAATTGACAAATTCTCCAGAGTATTTCTTGGCATGAAAAGTGCTTTCTCAAATTAGCTTTTGGGATTCGGCTTAAAACAGTAGGTCCCCTCCATCTCTGACAACATTGCTCGCACACAGGAATGGTTGAGAGTTGTAAGTCACTAATTTATTTATTTATAACCCCTTAATTATTTATTTATAACCCCTTGACTGCGCGCACATCATAAACAAATTAGTATAATGGAAATGGAAAATTAGAATTTCCAATTTATCCCATGCCCAATTCACAGGTCCATTCCTGTCCATTCCTCACCAAGCGTATCATAAACCATTACCTTGTCGCGTTCGCTAGTTTGACAGAAGTTCAGCAAAGCATTTTACAGCTCTTAATTCCCTGGAAAATTTTGAATGAAAGAAGAGATTAATGTACCAAAAAAGTAAACAGAAAGTAAATAAAGATCAAATAGGTATGTGTACATAAATTTCTGTTTTACTTGCCTTAGTTGTATTTCAATTATATTTAAAAAAAAAAAACATTCACAAACAACTTCAACCTTTTATAATTTTCATTATATACAGAAAAGAAAACAACCTACATTCATAGAAACATGACAAATCCAATTGTATAAATACCTCAATGTCAAGGGGTACAATCTAAAAACATACAAGTTACGATGTCGTTTGAGGTTTTCTTTTTTAATAACTAATTAAATGTTTTCATGCAACGTTTGAGTTATTTTTAGTAATTTTTCAAGATATTTAACGTTTAAAAATGAGAAAAACAGTGAGCAATTTTATGACATTCGAATTTTTTTAATGGAAAACAAAATTAACTCCACATACGCCACAGTCAGTGTGACTCAAAACTATTAATAGCTAACATACATATCTACCTATATATATATTTGGGATGATTTACGAGGCGTGTATTCATGGGTATATAATATTTTCATAAAAGAAATGCATTAGGAAATTATTCGTAATCAAATTTAAATGTATTCAAGTATAAAAGTCAAAATGAAATACCTTAAAAACTAAATGAGAAAAATAAAAATAAATTTGCAAACATATAAAACTATAATGACATTATGGTGAAATTGTTAAATATTAAAATTTAATGATATTGCACATTAACTGCATATGATGGCTCGAAATGTTGAATTTGTATAGTTGCATGAAATAAAATATTAAGTTTAATATAAAATAGTATTAACACAAATCAATTTATAGAGTTTTTAGTTAAGTATGTTGATATTGGGTTTCTCAATTGGAATTTTAAAAATATTTTTTTTTTTTGAAACCATTTCAAATAGTACATCTCATACAATTTTCCAATAAAATCAGTGATCAGAAAATGTTTGACAGTTTTTTGGAAGTATTTATTCTCAGCAACTAAAAATCAATAAATTAATTCCCTGACTTCTGTTTTCGATTGTCCTAATATATGTTTTGACTTAATTGATGTTCAAGATGCTTTGGTTTAACTTAAACCTTAAAAAACTCCAGATATATTATATTGTATTTCGTCGTACTTTCTCTTCTGTTTCGATATAACATAATTTCCAATGGTATTTGTTGTTGGAATGAGTAGAAAGTCTCTATTCTTGATCCGATTTTTTATTCTGGATCAAAAAATTTTTAGGCTACCTGTTGTTCCAAGGCTTTTAAATTAGCTTAGTTAAAGATAAATATAAATCCATCATGAAGCAAGTATGTAAGTAAGTCCCAAAATGGTTTTTGGAAAAGTAAGTCTACCAATTCTAATCTAGTAGAATTTATAAATGTTTGCATAAATACTCTGGACAGTGGGAAACAAGTTCCCTGATTTACATAGACTTTTTAAAGCCATTAGTTTGGTTAATTTAGCGATTAGTGACTTCTTCGTAAAATTAATTAAGGTAATTTCTGGTGTTCCAGAAGGTAGTCATTTGGGTCCTTTATTATTTATACTTTTTACCTTTCCGAACTTTCTTTAAAAAAATCACATTGCTATTATGTATGTGGATTATATAATATTTTTTTTTTCTCGGATTTCTAATTTAAATGATTTTATTTGTTGCTCCAAAATGATTTTAATTATTTTGTTGATTAGTGCAAGTCAAAAGATTTGTTGTTAAATTTTGACAGGTGTGCGTTTTAGCCTACAATAGTAGTAGCCTACAATAGAACTTTCCAAAATATTATACCAAACCTTTTCCATTGTTGAATGCTTCAATTAAATTTAATTTACATATTAATTTCGTTGTATCCAAAGCAAATTCCTTACTCGAATTGTCAAAAGAAACTTATTGGAGTTTAAGGACGCCTTTACAGTTAAATCCATATAGTGCAGTATTGAACGTAATATTCAAGTACAATTTGTTCTTTTGGTATTGATGATTTTTTTATTCGATGGATAAGAAATTTTCTTTCAAACTGTTCAAAACAAGTTGCCTTGGAATGATTCAATCTGAAACCCAGTATATAGATGCTGGTAAGCCGTTTTGTCTCCGACTATTTTCCTCATTTTTATAAATGATTTCCTGTCTGCAATTTCTAATCCAATTACATTTTTTCGCTGACGATAGCACTCTTAGCTTTTGATATTCGTTTCCAGACTCACATTCATTCTCTTCGGATGTGGAACTGCAACAACAAAATATGAAAAGCTCATTAAATTCCGATCTATATAGTGCAATGGGGAATAAGAAACCGTGTGGAATTTAATGCTTTAAAAACCCAATAGTGTCCCCTGTCGTTAAAGCGAGATATAACCTCCTTGCCACTATCTATGAGTGGCACTTGATTTAACGAAACTGAAAATCTCGATATTCTCGGTATTTTTACTACCAAACACCTCTTCTGGAACAATCTCATGAAATAGCCAGTTGCATTTCTCCCCTGAATGATAATTTAACCGTAATACACGCGTTTCTAGGAATGCCTATCAGTTATTACCCTTGAGCCCAACTTTGTCTGTAGTATAAAGAACAAAGATTCATTTTTCAGCCGCACTACGCGAATATAGAATGCCTTACCTTACACTCTATCTTTCCCTGTCATCATCGCAATATTCAAGAATTAAAAACCAATATACAAATTTTAAGCCCTTCCCTCTTTTCCTAATGCTCACACTTTGGCATATTAAATATATGTATATGATTAATTTATGTCTTCCATATGTTTATTTCTAATAAATATGTCTTTATCGGTCTTACAAAACAAGAAACAATATTTTCTGCTCTAAGTAAACTTAAATCCAAAAAATCAATTTCAATAAGTTTCTATATCAAATGTTGAAGCTAATCCATCAATCCATTTAGGTTCTTCAATGAAAAACATAATTGAAAAAAACAAAAAAAGGTTCCACATACGCCCCAGTGACCCACAATAAAAATTGAAATTATTTCTATTCAACCTAATAAAATAGCTTCTAATTAAATTGACCTAACAGTTCCTTATATTTTATAACTCCTTCAAGTACATATTTTACATATCTATCTACATACATACATACATCCATACATAAAACACTCATATCTGGAAATATCCTTGAATATCAAATATCAGTTGTAAACTTTTAAGCCCAACTATATTTGACCACTCTTTAAAGCTTAATATTCTACATAGGTATAAATTTTATTCTCATTAAAGTTTATATTATATTTGAGAACACACACAATTATTACGAGTTTCCTCTCTGCGGAAGAAAATATTGTGCATTTGAGTGGAAATATATTGAGCAAAAGCTTACTCTACCAACACACAACCAAATCGAAAGCTTTTTCCTAAAACTTTTTCTCTAACAAAGAACAGAATATAAAAAACAAAAATAAAAACTGCATTAAGGGTATACAAATTATTCGAGTAACTTAACACGAGTGAGTAAAAATATTTCAAAATTTCTAAAAAATTATCTCTCGAGTACGTATCTGAGTGAGTGTGAGATAAAAAATTCTATAACACACCAAAACTTTATAATTGGAATGAGTGTTTTTCTTCGTTTCGTTAGGCACTCGCTCTAGCCTAGAGCATCGTGCTTCCACCAGATGTTGTGTAGTGTTTCATATTCTTTTTGCTAAACCATACCAAGTCATTCGTCTGCCGTTTTATTGGACGTAATGTAACGCGTTATACTTACCTACCTACCTACGAGTACTTATCTATCAACTATAACTATATCGATGAAAAATTAAATTAAAAATATTTATCACTGCACTTGTCTTGTTTTTCATTTTGGTGTCGGATTCGTGTTTTTTTTAAATTCTTCTCACCTTCTCCTTTCACGCGACATATTCTACAAAAAAAAAGAATTGTTTTTTGTTCTTATTTTATTTTCACGAAAACTTTGAGCGAAAAAAAAATAAAAGAATTGTAAATAATTTCGAAGCAAAGAAGACAACGACGAGTGTAATTTTATTTTTCTATCGTAAAACTTACGAATAAAACGGAACTATATCTTAGCCAACGTTTAGACCATCAGTGCTAATTTATTCATTGAATCAACAACAGCTCTTGAGACTACACATAAGGATTAACCTATAAGAAATCAAATACAATTAATATCTCCTCTTGGATTACACAAAGTCACAAAATATAAATAATCTTATTTCAAGGAAACGAAACTTCTTCTTAAAAAAAAAAAAACTAACGGTGTCTTAAAAAAAACAGTGGTATTTTTTTAAATTCAAATTTTATTGGTAACGGCTGTCCTTCATTTTTCTTTTTGTTTAAATCAAAAACAGTAAATAATTACAACAGTGTAAAGCATATTGTAACAATTCTTAAGTTTAGTTTTCTTTCTTAATTGAATGTGTTAGAAAAAGAACATTACATCATGATTCATGACAGAAATAAAATCGCATAGTGTGATTCTTTAACCCACTTCTACATGAGTACACTATATTGAATGCAATTATGCAACTCTTCAGAAATTTTTCAGTTGATTTTTGCTGCACTGTGTGATATTTTTGTGTGGTGTGTTATACACTGCACACGCACGCAGTATCTAACGGTGTATATCTATATATATATATGTATTTAAATTACAAACACAACCACGTTTAGATTCATACATACCTGCATTTATATATATTTTGTATATTTATTGCAAAATTAGTGAAAAAGAAATCTATTTTCAAAAAAAGAAAAAATCTCACACCGTGAGTCTTATTGTGTTCACTATACACCGAAAGGGGGAGAAGAGAACGACGAGGGACGAGCGACAACGCAACGAAAGGGTGGTGGGTGCATCATTTCGTCGACGTTGTAATCGTCTATTTGTAAATTACACAGTGTAAATATACACTAAAAGTTCGAAAGAACACAGCAACAAAACTTCATCCAATAATAGCGTGTGGCATAAAGAGGGCATATTGGATAAAACCCATGCACATGACAGAAGCTTTAAGAAAACAAAAATAAAAATAATAGCCTCTAGTTTTATAGTGACCACTTCTATCTATGAGAAGGATGGTGACTAATATGGTGGAGCAACGCAACACAGTAGAAGTATCTTGAGGTTTTTAGCGAGAGGAGGTCGTTCGGTGTGCCGAGGTAGCGAAATTTTGTAGTTGGTAGATCTGACAGCAGTACTAACCTACTATCTGTCTATAGGTTTGAGGACGACATTGGGGGAATAAAAACAATTCTAGAGACACAACAGATGTAGTTGTTGTTATAGTTTGAGGCAGTATATTTTACGAGGAGGAAGTGTAATTGTGAATTTTTAATAAACTATCAACTATTTATATGTCCGTCGCCGAGCCGAGCCGAGCCGAGCCGCGCTGCGCCGTGCAAAGTGTATAAATGTGGAGAAAAATAAAAGGGGGGAGCTGTGCTTTAAGTAGATTTGTTTTTGTAGAGTAGATATGTAGGTATGTGGGTTTCTCAGTGAAAACATAATATTAGCTCTGGAGACCTATAATTTTCAGTAGTTTTGCTGCCCCAAATTGCACTTTATATGGTGGTAACATGTGCCGCCCTCTAACGTCAAGTATAAATCTTAAACTTTTCGTTACATCCATAGTTATATGACTATTCCCATGGTGTTGTAATATAAATTCCATTAGAATAAAAATTGAAGGCTATTCGGGTGACCTTGTGATTGAATAAAATAATATAATATAGTTGGGGGGATTTTACGGAAATTTACTTTATACACGTGCATTTGAGTGGTTTTTATTTTTTTGCTGGTATGAGTAGATAAGTGCAGTTGTGTGCAAAAAAATGCAGTCATAATGATTTAGGATTGCATAACAATATAATTAATACTTTAACTACTACTATTATAGTGATTCATATATGATTTCAAAAGACAAGGTGTTTCTTTTTGTTTTTTTTTTTTTTTAAATAATAATAATTGAAAAAAAGAAAAATAAGTTTGACATTTGGCATATTTGGAGTTTTTGTAGGTTATGTGTCACATCAGACATTCATATACATTTACATTATATAGATACCTTTATGTTGGAAAAGTGTGTCATGGTCATTTTTAAAAAGAATTGTGTTCTTCTAGTCGCAGTGTAGAACATTTATTTTTATTTATTTTTGTTGTCTGAACATTTTTACACTGGTTTAAATATCATGAGCATGACTAATAAGTGGAAGTTTTGCCTTTTTCTTAATTTGTTTTTCATAAATGTTTTATTTTCACTTGAATTGTTCATAAGTTTTATTTTTTTTCCACTCGAGTTGTTAATAAAGTCTTCGATGAAACTTTGACCTTGTCCTTCATTAAATTTATGGATCAACTTAAAGTTAATGAAAAGTTTGTTTTTTATATATTTTATCAACGTTGTTCTCAATAATGACAGTAATTTTGACAGATAAAATTTGATTATTTGTGTTCTGTCACTTCATGGCGGAGAACAAAATCCATTATTTGGTAACACTGATTTGGACAAGGTTTTCTTACTGACATTAAAATTTCACTTTTTTAGTGGACTTAATTCAAATTTTTTGGTGGGCTTAGTTCAAATCCGAATTAGAAATTAATGTAACACTTCAGGTTTTTGAGTTATCACTTTTAAAAAATCGAAAAAACACGCATATAAGGCTTTTTGAGGCTATCTACTTTTATGAAGTAGCTGTTTTTTTTGTTTTCAATAAAATCCGTGATGGTTTTCCAAATCGATAATATTTTTCTTTCATAGTTTGTTGAAATATTATTATATTATATCATATAATATTCAAAACAAAACCTTGTTAGATTTCACCTGTCTTACAAAAATCTAAAAGAAACGCTAAACGCTTATTTTTCCTAAAATGCTTTTCGACAGTAAAAGGCAAAACGGTTTGAAAGAAAGTTTGGTTCATGTAATGAATGTTATGTCTAAACAATTTTATTGTGACAAGTTTTAGAAATATATTAAAAAAAATATAGAAATAATATTGAAACGGGTATTTTAAAAAAAGTTAAGATTCTAAATCAACACTAAAAATGAAATCCAAAACTTATTTTCCAAAATTATTAAAGTATCAAACTCAATTTGTTCTCGAAACTTCATATAGATTCAAATAAAGACTTATAACTAATGAGAATTTCCAGAAACTAAGTGAGATACTAAAATGCTTTAAATTATATCTAAAAGAGAAAGAAATGTGTACTCTTCAAAATCATAATATAATTTATTGTTTGGAGATATTTTTAGTTTTAACTTAGGCTTAGTTTTTGGTTGTATTTGTAGCATTTTGAAAGAGGTATATTTTAAAGACCTGATGTAATAGAACGCTTTAAAGTCGAGATCTGAATTTAAGACAACTAAATCCTTTAAAAAAAATATTCTCTTGTCGACCAGTGCAATACTCTTACAACACTTTGTTCATTCTTTTTTTTCCTTTCAACACTTTCAAAAATATTCGCGATTTGTTTGATGGGAATGATTTTTGAATTCTTGATGTGTTTCTAATTTTTCAAATGTGAGTTAATTTTAGATAATAAGAAATATAATATAACAAATCAAAAAGTTGTTAAAAGTTCTCAAAAATAATACAAACAAAAATTTCGGAATTTTATTTGAATTCCAGTGAATGAGATAAGCTTAGAGTTACAACTTTAAACTTTGTGAAGCACATAAGTCTAAACATGTTACCTGTTTTTTAGTTCATAGCCTTAACGCAAAAACAAAAACAACGAAAATATTCTGAACTCACATATGTTTTGACAATTAAATTTGCTTATGAAGAATGATTTTTCAACAGAGCAAATTTTAATTGAAAGTGAAAAGGTGACAGATGATTCTTCTTAAATACATTTTGTTATTTTACAATAAATAGATTACCTTCCTTTGTGTTACTTAGATATAATTTAAATTACAAGAATTGCTTGATTTCTTTCTTTTTAAAATGAAAACAAAATATAATTAAAAATGTAATGTAATATGAACTTCTTAAAACAATTGATTTATTTCCATTTTTAAATAAATATTGCTTTTAAAATATTCTCAACATAAATTGAACAGTTTTAGTTTTTCATTAATCAAACTTTCTTATCAAGTCTACAAACTTGATTTTATATCGAAAAAAGATCAATTTTATTTTGCTCCAATGGAACGAATATTTACTTATTTACAAATCCAAATAAAAAAATTATTGGTGCATGATTTTAAAAATAAATATTGAAACATAAATTTATATGTCATTGATAAAATGATCATAGATAAGACCTTTAGGTTGCTCTTTATTTGAACCAACTGACATTAACTGTCAAAAATTGTTCAAAGAAACTTAAGTTTTTAATCTCCTGTCATAATATCCACAATCAAGTGCAAAATTATCTATTTCACAGAAAAATGCTTTTATTAGCATTGTTCGTTTTCATTCTTCGGTGAAAAAAAAAAATATTTTTCAAAAACCAACAGAAATGTCATTTATGTGTGCTTTTTTTTTAATTTTACTTTTGTCGTGACACCAAATTAATTAGGAAAAGATTTTCTCGTGCGAAATTATTTATCTTCAAAAGAAAAGTAAAAACTAAATTTCCAAGTTTTCCCAAATTATCTAAGCTTATTTCCTGTTTTACGATACATATATACTTTAAATGCAAATGCCTTAAATCATTCAAAATCAATAAGAACTGTACAATA
Source organism: Eupeodes luniger (assembly GCA_951509635.1). Classification (NCBI taxonomy): domain Eukaryota; kingdom Metazoa; phylum Arthropoda; class Insecta; order Diptera; family Syrphidae; genus Eupeodes; species Eupeodes luniger. The sequence goes on from OX608073.1 coordinate 229,288,693, forward strand.
GTTTCGGAATCAAGCCATCCTAGGAACTGATTTTAAAGGCTGATTGTATGTATGTATTTATTAGCTGATTTTCTGGGTTATGGACATTTTTAAATTTTTGGCTTAAAGCCAACATCGAATAAGGACAAAAACTTTATAATAGAAAGAAATAAGAAAACAACAACAACAACAAATATATTATTATTTGGTCTATATTCGGTCATGCTACATACAAACTTATATTGACGTTATAACTTGGTATTCACTATAAAAATTGTCATATATACATAAAGTGAAAACAATGACATGCAATGCAGATAGTTTTGCCAAAAAGGGCATTTTATAACATTGAGAATAGATTGCCAAGAAAAAATTGCAAAATTGTTTTTAACAAAACAAAAGGAATGTTTTTGTTTTGATTTTCAAAATGTAGTAGTTACATATTTGTTTTATTTGTACATATGTACATAGGTATTTACTTCTAGAACGTGGAACGTGCAAAATTTATTATTGTCATACATTTCAACATACAATCTAAATTTGAGCATTCTTTTGACACGTGGCATTTTGCATTTTGCATTCTGCTTTCCTTTCATTTCCTTTTTAGTTATTTTTGAAAAATTGTTTAAATAACAAAATAAATTCAGAATGAAAGTGAGTTTTGATTTGAATAAACTTTCAGTTGATCACAGTCAATATTGTTTTGAAGATGTATTGACAAGAGAATTAGTTTTTTGAATAAATTCATAAGTGCTTGAACAGAGTTGAAGTAAATATTATCTTTTATAGTCCTTGAAGACTTCTTCCGTCGTTATTATTGTTTTTGTCAAGTGAATACTCAATTAAATTAAAAAAACAGTGAGTTTTGTTATAATTTTTAATTTGTTTAAACAGTTTGATTTTCGTTAAGATTTTTCAATTATCCAGTATATGAATTTTATTCAATATTTGACATAAAACTTTTGACAGTTTCATTGCTTTAAAAATGTTGATATTTTCAATCATAATATTGTTCAAAGAATATAATATTGCAAGAATATAAAATTGCAATTTCTCAAATTGAGGACCAGTTTACACAAAAATGTTAAGTGATTTGGAAACTACCAGCAGTCCATAAAGAAATATTCTTTTCGAACAAGTGTTCATGACTTAATTACCAAATGTAACTGTGGCAAGAAACTGACAAGTGAAATAGCAAATTTGAAAGTTTAAAAAAGAAACTATTTGTCACTTGCAATCTTATCTTAAATTTCAAATTCGAGAGTTTGACAGGAAACAATTTTTTACTTGTCAAATGAGACAAAATTTATTTCAGTAGAAAAGTTCTTGAAAATGTTCCTTTGTCCAATCTGTCAAAGTAAAACTTCTTACTAATAAACCTTTTTCATTTTGACTTTTATTCATTCAGCTCTGTAAAAGAATGAAAATAGTTATATTATTTATGAGTTTAGTAAATTCATGCATTTATAATTTGACAATGTATCTTAGTAAAACAATTGTTATTAGTTCATCAGATGTGCTATTAAATAGTCTCCAAAATAATATTTTTTACAATTAATGCTTAACACAAAATGAATAAATAATTTAATTTTACTACAAAACTTTCCCAAGTGTAAATTACTCATGCCGCAATTTGTGTGATATGAAAGTACATACGTTCTCGTATTCTAAAGTCAAATATAGTAACCTAGTTTCCTAATTCATCAAAGCTTTATATTTATGACACACAATTCAATTAAATGAAGTGAAATAATGAATGTACTCTAATATAAACACGTGAATACATTAATATTAAGGCATACATTATGAACACATTAAGAAGTTCAAATTCGGTCATTGGACTTCATAAATTTATCGTTGCGTCGTCGCTCGTTGCTTATCGTCATCGCTGACATTAAAGTGTTATTAAAACAGGTGTGATACAATAAATGAGACATGGAAAAATATTTATAAAGTTAAACAACACGTGTTTCTTACTTTAATTCGTCGATATTGATCCATTGAACTGAAATCAAATTGGAATTCATGTACATAAACATATGTTTTAAGAGAAAAACTCTGACTTGAAATTTTTATAAGCTTTATATAATTGGTTTTTTCCGTTTCGAAAATAATACTACTTATTTTTAGTTCATGGTTAGCTACTATAAATATGTGCTTTGATAAATTGCGAACAGGGGTGTATTTAATCGTATGTAATGTAAAAACTTAAAGTATCGTAACTAAGTGTCATTTTAAGTCATCTAAGTTTTTATGACATCTGTCAAATCAGAAATAACACCTGACTGAAATTTTGCTACAGAAAAAAGTTTTTCTAAACCATAGTGTCAAACATAAATTGAAGCCAGTTCAAACTCAACGAATGTTAGTAAAAAGTTTGAAACGGGAAGTGATGTGAATCAATTGAAAACACCATAATTATGATATTTGACGTTTCAAAATGTCAAAAAGACATTTTTCCGAATTCTTTAGGAATTGTTGGAAATAATAATCAATTTATTTTTGGATGAAATGATTATATTTTAAATAGAAACATTTTTCGGTAACTATTTAAATGTTTGATTTAACGGGATCGGTTAACAGCCCCTCCTGGATATTAAGCTATAATAATTGGCACTTGCGTGCGTATAGAATTCTCTATGAAGTACACAATATTCTTACGAGTATTCAAGTCATGTTTGAAGATTTTTTAATTATTTTAGCTGCATCTCTAAATGCTCTAATTGAATGAACATGTGTGTCGGCTTTAATGTTTACATTAAACAGGAAAATAAAGCTATGCAAAAAATATACATTATCATTTGCACAGCGCACACTTGAATTGTTTCTTGTATTTTTATTTTGATCTGAATTCCATTGTTGGTTGAGTTAATTCATTATAAGTGCTAAGAAATTGTAACCTAGTTTTAAATTTATGGCATACCACACACTAGTATACATAGCTCGTATAAAGTTTTATTGTTTATAGGTAAAAATCATTCTTATACATTTTTGTATTGCAAAGACTTTCAGATGGATTTCTATTAAATTTTGATGTTATGATATTCTTTGCAAGTCCAAGTAAATTATTTTTAAAGACCATTCATATGCACAGCAACTAAACGAGTAGTAAACACCAAAAAGAAAATGATTATTTTTCTAGTTGGGCGACTATCTAAAGTTAAAGTTTGAAAATGTTATTGCTAATTATTTAACTTTTGAATTTATTGATCAAATATCAAAAACAAATAATGTTTTGATTAATTAAATTTTACATCTGCGCAATATTTTTGTTTCAAACTTATTAAAGCATCCCAACAATTTTAGTCTAATTACAATAATATATACAAGAAAACTTTCCATGAAGGAAACTACTTTATCTATTGAATTATTATGTAAGTTGTCAAAATAACATAATTTTAAAATTTACTTTATGTTACTTAATTAAAGACAATTAATAAATGACAGCCAATTTTAATAGTCAGCAATGACAGCAAGGAAATCAGACCATACAGTTATTTCTAGTGAAAGGATTGAGGATTCCAGCTGTACAATAATACTTTTTCTGTTTTTTTTTTTTGGAAAAAGACATTAGGTGAAAAATTTGCAATGGAGCTTTATCATCTCCTTCCAAATTTTCTAAACCTCATTCCGAGTACTTATTGTTTGCCGCTTCATGTAATCGAGTGGTTTTACTTTTAAAGTGAAATGAATTTAATAAGTAAACCTTCGTTAAAATAATTGATATTCATACATTGCTATTGGGACGTAGATTTCAATCAAACACTCTAAAGTTGCTGTCACATCAACTTAAACTGTAATATTCAATTTTAATAACTTATGCGTGTTCCTTATTAATGAACTTCTCATCATGATGAAAATTATTTTTACGAACATTTAAATCGATATTTTGTTTAATGTTTTTTTTTTTTTTTAATTCAAAGTGACATTTCAGAGTTTAAATATACCAATGAGACGAAAATTGTAAAAATCAGCTTCAACGTTTTTGTGTCATTTTTATGACATTTCGTTTTTTTTTTAACAAATTTTAAAGAACCTTTCAAATTTAATGAAATGTTGAACACAAATCAGATCTGTAAATCAGTTTAGCTATATAGACATCATTGATTTTATAAGCAAAAATTGTTAAAAGTGCTCATAGTAAAATTCAAATGAAACATAACTCAACTAAAAGTCAACGAAATTTTGTATGACAGCTATTCTGATGTGTCAAAATACAGTGCCCTTCACGGCAAAGGAACAAATTGATAAATATACTGGGTTTTCAAGGGATATTTACCCGCTTAAAAAAATAGTTCAATTTGTAGAACACAACACTATATCAGTTCAAGTTTGCAGTAGAAAACATTTTCACTTTGTATGAACTTAACGAAAAACTAAGCAAAAATAACGTTTGTTCGTCCAATAATTCTATACTAATTAAGGGGTAGGTTTTACTTGGTAGCATCTAAAAATTCTTAACAAAATTATTGCATTAATAGTCAAAACAAATAAAATACAAATTAATGGATAACACTGACAATGAACAGGTCAAACAAATATAATTAACTTGGCACGTAAACTTTCCATGATAAGTGGTATTTTTTAAATCTTTTGTTTAATATTAAAATAGAGCAAAGTACACAAAAATAATAAGTAGCTTTAAATTAAATTAATAATTGTTTTAATACTACAGGTAGTTACACCATGGAATTTATTTAAGTAGCAGCAAAAAATGTTGTTTAAAGTATCATATGTCAAAAACTGTGCTATCAAACTATTAGGCGATAAAAATAATTTTCTGTGAAATAAGTTGATACAAAAATATGTTTACACGTGATTTTAGTGTGTCAAATCTAAAACAGTCAGTAATTGATATCTTCAAAAAAAAAAATTAAAACGTGTTTTTTCCTATATTTCTTAATAGTTGTACTCACATATGTTTCCATTCTTTTTTCATTCACTTAGATGTACTCGAACATACTTAGATGTACTCAAACAAACATACTTCGATGTCAGAAATTTGAGTTATTCATTTAGCTTGACATTTGACAGACAGGTGTACCATTTTATTTCGTTAGCATAAATTTCACCCTCAATTCCATGTTCCATTGATACAACTTTTTTACTACACATTCAAAGACGTTTGTAGATATTCTCTTATGATCTGACATGATTTAGCAATTTAAAAATTTCTATTCTTAGATGCTTCAAGTAAATATTATATCTAAGAAACAACAGACAATAATATACATACAAAAATATAAAATATTATGATAAGTTCAATGTCCATAATAAAATAAAATTATTTTCTTATCGCTTTTGCGGCGAGACACGAAGACGAGAAAAGTTGCCATGTATACACAATAAAAAATATTTTTGTAATATTTTTTTCGTTTAAAAAAATGTCGTCATATCGATTTTTCTGTATAAAATACCACAAAATAATTATATAATTCATTTTTTCAAAAACACATAAAAGTTCTCCATAATACGCTTCAACCATTAAGTTGGAAACACAATCATATTCATTGATTTATCTGAACACATAAAATACAAATTAATGTTTCCTTTCATTTTATTTGAAGTAGCAACGAAAATGCACTTTTTCTAAAACCACTTTGCGCGAATCAAGTTTTTAGTTTCCTTTTATTTGTTATGAAATGCTTCACTGTTTTTGCCTGCAAAAATTACATAAAGTTCGTTACCAATTTTTAAACAAAAAACAATTAAACAAATCAAGAGCTGTTTTTGAAAGGTTAGTAAATACAAAGAAATTTAAAAAAAAAAGTTAAAATTGTTGTGAATTGATACTTCAACATTACCTTTTAGCTAAACTATTAAATTTTAGCTATTTTTATCTTCGCTAACAACAACAGCAACATAAAACAACGTTAATATATTTTTCGAAGTTTTGGAGTGCGTGTCAGGTGTGCATTTACATTGTTTAATTTCTATAGGTTGTAAATGCACTATCTGGTACGACATTCCATGACACACAATCTTCTATATAATTTTAATAATTTTAAAAAAAATATATCAAAAACAACAACAACAACAACAATAAAAATAAAAATAAATTATAAATATTTAAAAGTGAAAATATAATAATTTTTAATCGCAGATCTTATTTATTTTGTACATACGTATATATTTTTAATAAATAATGTTTTCTTTATTTAGTGATTTTATGTATATTTGTTTTAAGATTTATGTAAAAATATATAAATAATGATGGTTAAATAAAAAATGGATAAACAAAATATGGATATGTGTGTTTTTAATTTTATTCTTAATATTTTAAATTTATTTTATGCCTTTTTTGCAGATCCAAGTGGAAATACACTTCTCAAATAATTCTGTTCATCGAATTTGGACATTTTTAAAAAAATCGTAGTATTATGTTGTTAAATATTTTTTGACAGGTAGAAACATTATCATACTTATGTCACTTTAACTTTTGTTGATTAATACAAAATGGTCGGTTAGCTCCGTTTTGATGTGATGTAACAATTTTAACCGTATACGAGTAACAAATTAAAAAAAAAAATTGTTTAAAGATAAGTTAATTATTAAAAAGCGATAATCTTATAATTTTATTTATTTTATGGAATTAGTTTTTTTAATTCATTGTATGACATATTCCGGCATTTAGGAGTATTTAAAGAGCTGTACTTTGTGCGTTATACAACAATTTATCGATCGCATACTTTTTAATAATTTACACTACGAATCTTTCTTGGGGTGAAAGTTATAAATTTTTATTAATTTTCAGAACATAAATACTTAAAATTGAAAACCTCTAGTAAGGAATAAACAGAAGATAACTCTTTGCTGCACATGAACTTCTTTACATAAAATTTGTATCAATTAATTTAACTAAATTTTTGAGATTTGCATACAAGTAGCAGGAACATGATTTAGGACTTTGAAAAATGTCGGAATGCTTATGAGCTTGATTTTGTTTTACCCCTCTATCCAAAGTATTTGCTGTCAACGTTTCTCTAGTTCTTTATTGAAGTCCGAAAAACGAACGATTGATTTATCCAAGTAATTAAGGCCTTGCGTCTAATCAAGTAGTTTTTATTAGCTGTTGCAACAGTTATAATAAATAAATAAATTTGGTGGCTCAACAGTCCTTTGAGATTCTAGTTCTCAACGGACTGTGACTTAGAACTCTCAACCATTCCTATTTGCGAGTCATTTCAGGGACAGAGGGCACCTACAGTTTATATGCCAAATCCGAACGGCTTATTTGAGAAAGCACTTTTCAGGACAAGAATTACTCTTAGAGGATTTGTCAATTCCTCGCAAGAGGCAGTAACCGTGAAAATAAAACTTTAGGTGGCTCAGGCAAGTATTGTACCCTAGACCTCCAGCATCGCAGTTCTAAACTTTAACCATCACACCGCAGCCGGGTACTACCCCACAGCTATAATGTTTGGTATGATTGAAAATCCGATTGCCAAATTTAAACTGTTTGAAAATAAAAAGAAGGCTATTTTCAACTTTTATTTTGCCGTGAAGGACAACATTTTTGAAACCAGTTCAATTCTTTGATATATTACAATCGTTTCTGTAGATCAAACTGATTTTCCAAAACAATATTTAATAAGTTTTTATTTAAAAGTAAATGAACAAGAAGTTAGTCCGTCATAAGATTTATGGAGTTTGGTCAAATGAAAGAAATAAAAGGACAACTATACTTCTATTGCTTGCAATTATGCGTATAGAAAACCTTAACGTACTTGAAAATAAGGCAACAAAATGTGTTATAGGTACTTAATTCAATTCTATAGTTAATGCCAGTATTGATTGGCCTTATTACAAGACCTATAGGAGAAAATTCGTGCTACAAATAGCAACAAAGATCTTCCTTTTAAATACAAATATTGTTCGAGAATTCGAATTTCTATAGTCCCGAATCCAGTGGCAATATTTTACGATACTTCTTTTTGCCATTCGTATTGTGATTATTTCCCTAAGGGTCCTGTGCTGTAGCCAAATGACTGACGGAACCTAGCACTTTCTTATTTTTTTCAGCTAAATTCTTCTATTAGAAGATTAGAGTAGAAGATATAGGACACTAAATTAAATCTCGAGATAGACTTAAAGTTATGGTAGTAATTTTAAAGTTTTACTTTTTTAACTTTAAATTTTTAAGTTGATGGGCTAGAAACATTATTTTTCGCAGTGTTTAGTAGGATTAATTGGAATAACTACTCGTACATCCCATTTTGTTAGGATCTTTCGTATCTTTCGTATTAATAATGTTGTTCGAAATTAAGTTTTTGTTCGTAACACAAACCAAGTAGAGACAGAATTTTACGAATTCGAAGGAATCATGTTAAATTTGATATTACTACTATAAGTTAAAATGTCAAATGTCCGAGTTCGATTTAGTTATGCCAAATTTGAATTTGACCTTACACAATGCTGTGTTCTTGAGTCTAAGCTAAATAACAACATTATAGTCTTTAAAACCAAATTAATATCTGAATAAGTTTCCCGAAATTCTGATAAGTTGTACTCATACTTAAATTAACATGATCGTTTTGGAAATTACGGTTTCCTTACCCGTTGTTTTTTTTCCTTTCATTTTTTTTCAGAATCTTACGAAAATCTCATGTGTTACCTTAATTGAGGGTTCAGATTCGGAATAAGTACAAACATTATTAATTAACTAAGCCTTATGTGTAGAACAAGCTTATGAGTGTTTATCTGAAAGTACATAAATAAGATTTAAGAAATATTTTGACTGAATTTAATTATTATATAATAGTTCATTCTATAAAAATTCGTTATAAACATTTGAAGCTATAGACTTAAAAAAGGGTGTTGAGCTTACTTTTCTAGTTGCTAAATTTTAATGGAAAACCATATCGTTGCAATATTTTAATGTTGACTACTTAAGAATTATCAATCAAATTGAAGTTTTTCTTAACCATAATAATATAATGTAAGTACTTTAAATTTATTAGCTTTAACTCAGTATCAAAATAATTGCCAAAAATGTCCTTTAAAAACTATAAAATAAACAATAATAATTTTGAGTGATGGTTTTTAATTATGCTTTAAAAATAGGGATGTAACATAAAAAATATTCCATAGTATTTCACGGAAAAAATTACTAAACTTATTATCTCACAATTTTAAATGTGAGGTCTTTTTAACCTGTTTAAAAAAAAAAACAGAATTTTAATGCGATTATGACATTGAATACAAATTAATGTTTGTTTCTTAGATTCTAACTTCAAATAGTAATTTACCTGTTTTAGACAAGAATAGTTTTGAAAAATATTAGTTGCTTGAAGTTATAAAAGTTATCCACTACTTTTGGTCAATCTCTACAGCTTTTTAAACAAAGATGTAAAAATAAAAATAAAAACATTTCCTACTCCCTACTAGAATCAGGAGTCAGTAGTATTAAAAATAAAACAAAAATCCTATGAAACGATAAGGTTTTCTATCTATAGATGAAGATGTAGATGAATCAATGAAATCAATCTTAGAAACCTGCAAGACAAGTGATTTACCATTGTCAACTTTCTGTCTCAAGATGGTTTTGACAGTTTTGATTGTTAACCAATAGAATAATAATTGACAACTAATTAGGTCTGTTTGATGACTTCACAAAGCTGACAATTGTCTGGCAGACATTTAACACTTAAGCAAAATGACACGGTCATTTGTTTCATTTTATGACAGACAAAAAGTACTAACAACATTAAGAATTATAAGAAATGTCAATTTTTAATTAAAGAAATGTTCTTATAGTGTAGAATATTACCTTTTAAAACCACGTTTTGAAGAATAGAAGTAAGTGTTTTCGATAAGGTATAACATAAATGTTCACTGTAAATACATAAAATATATTAATGACTTGCAAAAAGAACAAGCTAAAAAATTAATGCAATCGACAAAATCTTAAGATTATAAAACCTTTAGCGAGTGATTAAATGTCTTACTTTTTTCCAAAACTATTATTCATAATATTGTCCTTTGTTCAATAGGTCTCGGAATATTTCTAAAATGTTGGATATAAGCTTAATGCAGTCAAATTAAATGACTATGGCGTTAGGCTATCAAGTTAGCACAGTCGATTCCGGTATTCAAAGTAAGAATACTTCTAAACAGAGTTTCATTCACAGCTCTGAAGACTACTTAAGGTTGGACAAGTTTTATAATTAATATTGTTAGTTTCCAGCTACTTTAATTCTGTTAAACAAAGAACGGCAACAATACAGGAGATCGAAAAAATAACCACGTTCGGAGATTCAAAACAAGCTTCAAAAGGACATCAATCTACAGAATTCCTTGCAACTTTCTTACATCATGTGAGGAAAACTAAAAATGTTTTGTGGATAGTGAACTTAAGTTTTATCGAAAATAACTTCTTAAAAAAAATGGAATGCATTTAATCCATTTTCAAACATATAGTTCTTAATAAAGAGAGGTGAGGTGGGTAATGTTAGCAAGACCTGAAGACTACGAATCGAATTGCCAAATCTGTACAGGTACAACTGATTTCTTTAAAATCAGAACAATTTTCACAAGTAACACATCCAATGTCTTATGTATGAATGATAATTTGTAAAACGCAAAACTTGAAGATATATTCGATATCATAATACTACTACTGTTATAAACGGCTTTGTAACGAAATTTTTAGCGAACTGTTTTGAGCAAAAAAGAAAAAGACGGCTTTGAATGGTAAGTACCAGACTCAACCAAACTTAAAAAGAAAGTTTACTCAATTTACAACAACTTCTCAAAAATAAAAAAAAAATTGTTTGAAAAATTTAATATCTCTTAGTGTAATTAAGGTCCTTCCGCACTAATTCAGTTCTGTTGAATAAATTTAAAATAAACCTAAATAAATAGATATTACTTATTTAAAAAAATTGATATTGAGACAGTGTTTAGAATTTTAGTAAATATATTTTTATTTATGTTGACATTCAATTTTCAAAGTTAAACATAAATCAATTGCTTTTAAAATTTAAGTTCGACAATATAATTGGCTATGCGCTTTGGCAGTGTGGTTAGCTGGTTGTGTTGAAAATAATTCACAGCCACTATCTACCCTGCCGCGGCGATAAGCTTCTTCAACTTTATAATAAATTAATATTTGTATTTGCAAATTTTAATTTAATTCAAGTAATAACTTAAAAAATGTATAAAATTATTTAATAAAAAATATCAAATTCATTCGATGTTTTATTTTAAAGATTTAAATCATTTATCAAAAATAAAATTATAAGCCGGTAAGTAAAATTACATTCCATGTGTAAACAAATTTGTGTTGCTTTTATTTATAAACAATATCAGCTTGGTTTTTAAATCTAGTAAAACTGAATTTTAAGAGCGAGTGCTTTTTTTCAGTATTACATAAATCCCCTACAACGTTGTGCATTATTTTTAAAACCTTTGGGATAATTTATCATTTATTCGTACTTACTGGTCACTTATGATGTTGAGAAAACAAATTAGATAAATTAATTCGAGAACTATGCGCTGTTTTTTCTTTTCTCTGACCTCACAACACAATTTAGGGACATATCCCCATCTAAGGCTGCTCTGGAATAGATTATATTTATGTAGAGATGGGATTACGAGATCGTCACTTTTTTTGTAGCATCACAGGGAAGATGCCGTCAAGGCCTGATGATTTGAACTATGAGTTATCATACCAGTCGATACCATGTTTTCAGAGTAACTCGTTGACTCTGATTCATTTTCAACGTGGTTGTAGCCCAGGAAGTGGGTATTTAGCAAAATTTCTAGACTTTCCCGACTTGACTCTGTCCATCGAACATTGGTTTTTCCTGGTGACCCCGTTGGAGTACGTTCTTTGGCAAGAATCTTATTAAGTCTCGCTGACTCATTGGTACATTCTATTTCGTCACCGAATTTTTGCCAAGAGCTTCGTTTGGCTCTTTGAGACTCTGTTTTGAATTTAATAACTTGAAAGGTTACCCAGTTACTTTCTAATGTAGTGCGTTTGGCAACATTAAAAAGCTTCCTTGTTTTTTTGATTATGCTGCCAGGCTCATTAATCCACCAGGGATATTTGTTGCCTGCCCTTGAAGGTGGTTTAAGATGGAGGCCCAGAATGTGGAATTACTCTGGTCTGGCCATGCGGGTTTAAGGATGTAGAATCCCACTATTAAAATGTCCCCTAAGAAACCATTTTAAAATTAACTTGTTTGATATCATTTCATTTGCTTTTATTTCCAATTTAAAAATGTATGTGTTTTTAACAACGTGGAATCATCCGCAATCAAATCTGCACTCTGAACGTTGAGTCATAAAATGCTGGCTAGCAGAAGAATTAATGCAAAAGTCGAATCTTTGTCAGTAGGTGTTCTATAAAATCTCGTCTTCGTTCATATTGCACCGGTCGATTCGTTGGACTTGGTCACACATTTCGGCCAGTTTAATGTGTGCTCTGAGCTCTGCCAACGTCGTAGCTGGCTTGTTACCATAAGCCAATGACTTAACGTAGTCCCAAAGAAAATAGTCTAGAGATTTTTAATCGCACTAAAGAGGTAGCCAATCGACTGGCCCTTTTCTTGAAATAACGTGACGATCTTTCTTGGCTACAAACAAATATGGCCAAACAACGGTGCCGGCATAGAAAGGCTGCGTTTACATATTAAATTCAAAGACGACAGTCCCCGTAAGACAACTTTTAATAAGCAGATCACTTCGTACGAAACCAGCTGCAGTACTGGACAGTGGACACCCTACTTTATCTCAAATCTCAAAATAAATTTAGCAAAAAATAGATGCAAGCTCTATGTTTCGATTTATTTTTGAAAATCTTACGATTTAATTAAAGCAAATCAATAAACGCTTTCATCACTCTTTATCTCCATTTTAATCATTTTAGTATCTGCCTAGTTTCTGGAAATTTTAAATAGTTATGACATGACTTAGGAGATTTCAATTGAATCCACTTATGTACATATGTACATACATTTTTGAAAAACCTTGAATAGTGAGCTTTCATTGTTTTGAACAAGTTTTAGAGTTAATTTTCCGTGCCGATTCCAAGATTTCTAACTCCGATTTGAGCTACATATGTACATATATGCTCAAATTTAAAAATGTCCATTTTCAACATACATATTTTTGTTTACTTTTTCAATACATTTTAAAAACTTGATGTGATAACCTTGGTTGAGTTCGTAATTGCAGAATTTGTTGCAAATACGTTTATGGTCAAATCTGCAAATGCTTTAATAATAAAAAGTTAGCAAAATAAGATTTATACATTGTTTGTTAGAACCATTTGATTTCATTTGTAGTACATACGAGTATGCACATTTAAAAATAGGTATTAACAAAAATAATTTTTTAAAATTTACTGTTCAAAGTTTTGCTGTTGAAACCGTTTTTTAAAACACGGGACTAAAGTTGGCAGAAATAAGAAAATCAAAAACCGAAGAAGAAGAAAAGTGTTTTTTAAAACGATGTTAATTGCATATTCCAAAAACTACAACTTTCAAAGAAAATTAAGGAATTTTCGGACTATTTTTTGAAAGCCCTAGTCTCCATTTCAAGTACTATTGCCAAAAATGTTACAGAGATTACAAAGAATTTCCAAAAGTTAGTTTTGAGTGAGCTTAATCCATTTTGGAGAAACTTAAAATGCGGACTGCCGAAAATAGATAATAGGCTGACAGTCTACCTTACTATTGGGAAACTTGCAAATAATTTTTATTTTAAAGATATAAGCTGTTTTTTTTAAAAATATTATGCTTATGCTGTTTGATTACATTTATGAACATAATTTTTGTAGTACTGCGGAAATTTTACAATTACATACATACTTAGTCCTTGCTTAAATGACGAATTCCTTTTCTGTTCAAATCGTTTTAGGATAAATACTTCATAGTTCCTTTTATGTTTTATGTTTTGATGAAAATCAATAACTAATGAGGATTTTTTTTAAATCTAATGAGATACTAAAAATATTTCTATAGTGATCGCCGTTGACGGTGATGGCCTGGCCAGCATCATTTTCGAAGAAGTACGGAGGGATTATGACTCCAGCCTAAAATCCACACCAAAAAGTAACTTTATTTTTATGCATTGGCACCTCATGAATCTCGCGTTCACGTACTCATTTATCCAAAAATGGGCTGAAGATGATTTTTCGACCAAAATTAGGATCAACATCAACCTGCATTTTGATAATAAAGTTTCATGATTTGTACATGTCGCTTGACGCTGTAACTTGCCATGATGATTTGTGTTTAGTAATTGATTAGCTGCCTTCAATCTCAGATAGATAGGCTATTCGGAAATCTTTTTTTCAGTGTTTTACGAGTAAAAGAACAGCTGACCCAAAACAGCTGGGTTATCAAAAAAGAAATACAAAGGTATCCAAGAATTTCTAGTAAATGTGGATGATTGATGATTGAACATATGGTTAAATTTGAAGGAACCTGGAAATTGATTTCAACTATTTATGTTTGTTGATATAAATTCAGTGAATTATTAAAATTATCGTTTGAAAACTTTATTTTACAATAATTTTAGACCTCGAAATCTAAGTGTTTGTTTGCTTTTATTTTGTGTGAGCTATCTCAATTTAGGTATATACATAACTCGTTCAATAAGGTATCTAAAAATGCACGTATCCAGGATATACTATATCCAACCAGAGATTGAACGAAACCATTTAAAGAAGATATTTTGACAGAAAGTAAAAGAAACAATATGGCCGCCACGAAATGTAAAAATCAGCCCGTCTCTATTGGAATACCCTTTATTAAAAATTAAATGAATAAAATTGTATTCAAAATACAAGACAGTTTAAAAATGCAAAACCAAACATTTTATACTTATTTTTTAAGTTTGAAAGACAAGCACCTTTTTTGTTTCGGACTTTTTTCATAAAAAATGTATATTTTTGTAAAAAGTAAATTTTTCGTTAATTAGTCCTGAAGCAGTTGTGAAAATTTCAACATTTTTCGTTTCATGCTTTCAATATATTTTATTTTGTTTGCTATGCATGTGTTGAATTATATTGATGTTTATTAATAAATAAACAAAGCCAAAATATACAATTTTTTTTTTTTTTTTGTACCAAGCTCGAAAGTTTTGTTCCGATATCTAAACAAAAATTGCGATCAAAATTTATCGTTAAAAATTTAGTTAGGAGTATATCTTTAAATTTTGTATTGTTTATCGAAATTTTCTGTCAGAACTTCCAAATTATAGACATAGACATAATTCCTCATAGTTAGCTGGTTTAGCGGCGCTAAACCAAGAATTTTAGAATAAATCCAATTTTGTAATATGTATACTACTTGGTAATTGAATTACTATTATTATGTTAAAAAATTCGGTTGTAGTTACATAACTTGCAATCAAAGTGACTTTTCTACAAATAATTTGTATTTAATGCAATACAACTCTCATACAATACATAATCTATCTTGAAACATTGGGCTTTGGGCATCGCAAAAGTTTGCGCTACCAAATTTCATACATTCTACACAAACAGAATATAAATACCCACATTCGAATAAAAGCCTGTAAAAATAAATGGAAGGTTAAGCGCAAAAAAAGCGATAACCAGGCGAAGTATCCAGGGACACATTAAAGACACACAATTAATTTATTTCAAACATTTTAGTTATGAGTTATGACACACAATTTTAAAGGCATTATTAAAATTATTACGAGGTTAAAACCTTTTACATACAAATTTGCAGCTAGAAAAAAAGCCCTAACTACAAACATTCTTATATCAAAATTTATAAAAAGCTCTAACTGCCACATAGGGCTTTTTAAAAAAGAACATGAATATGCTTTCTCTATGCAGTGTATTATAAAAGGCCCTATGGGGTAGTTAGGGGTTTTTATAAATTTTGATGCACATGATTTGTATAGTTAGGGCTCCTAGAAATTGTGTTTTTCTGGCTTATTTGAAGATTTAAGGTTAAGAAATGAATGTAGAAAAATCGGAGACAATGCCCTAACTCCAAATATGCAAAAAACTCAAAATCGTAAATTTTGTAGATAGGGTCTTTACGAGATTATGGGCAGGACGCGACAAAGAGTTTGATGTCTTCTCTCTTCGTATGGTCTATGGAAGAAAGAACAAAACTGAATCGAACATGATAATCGAACACGGAAACTATTCATACCATAACCATACTAGTTTTTAAAAGTAGAAAATTGTGCGAAGTTCTTTATTTATGTTAAAATGGGGAAGTTGTCGTTTAGACCCACAATGAGTCAAGTTCATCTTTAAGTCGAGACAATTATATTGAAATACTCAATTTACTGAAACAATATGATGCAATTTTATTACAATACCTTTTAGAATTAGAATTTGAAATTCTAAAATATAAAGAAGAAAATTTTTTAAATGAATTGTTGTTTTTGTTTTGGTCAGTCATAAATATCTTATTTTTAGATTAGTTTATACATAAGTTTAGTAATTAGATTTTTATTTTGTGTTACCTATTACAAAAATTTAATAAAGAAAAAGTATTTTTTTTAAGTTGTTTAACAAAAAGTTTCTTTTCCTTAAACTTCTTCTTCTTTCTAGGATTTTAATGTTCTGATTTGAAGTTCAATCAATTCCAGGATCGACATTGTTTCCGCCTCGATTTTAGAAAAATCTGGAACCGGCATTTGAGGAAACCAAAAGTTCGCAGGTGTGAATTGTCACGGAAAGTAGTAGGTAAATCAATTCTGGTCCAGAGGGTAGGCAGCAGCTTCTACAAGATGGTAATTGGCAGGCAACAATTGGGTCAATAGTCGATCAGGAGCGCCTACATAAATATTTATTAAAACAGTTCGATGGTCACAAACTCCTGTTAAAAAAAATTAACATGTAAATATATTTATAAAAATTAATATAAATTAAATACATATACCTTTTAAAACAATCGAGTGTATAAGTTTTCTGTGGTTGTAGTCTATAGAATTCTCGGCTGGCTGTTTAATTTGAATGTGGCATCCACCTATTGCACCAACGAATCCGGTAATAAATATAACCTCCTGATTTTTCTCGAAATTAACTGAAACTGGCTTACTGATGGCCACTTAATGTATCGAGCCAAAAGGGAACACAACAAATCCAGAATCTCAAAATTAAAACGATCACCAAAGGACAAAACACTCTCTTGTTTACTCAAAATCCAAATAGTAAATAAAAGTTTTCTTTCCAACTGATAAACACACAAAAGGTTTCCCAGTCATAAGATCCCTTAAAGAATTATTTAAGAACATACATTTATGAACCGAAAAGCAACTTAGACTTTCGAAAATGGCACCTGGATTCTTCAAAACTAACTATAGGTCGTCAAGAGGAGATCGTTTACTACAACTAGCTATTTGTAAAATACATATATGAATTGTCTTAAATTGACCACAGTTAAACTATTTTGCATACTATGACTTCATCTTCTTTCGAGTCACTCACATTTATCTAACATTTGATATTATTTAATTTAATAGGTTATTTAAAATTCTCAAAGCACAAATGTTTTATATTTTGTGTTCGTTTACATCTGCATCTGTAATTAATATGATAGTTCCGGATTTACTAACTTTGTAGTGCAATTTTGCATTCAAAGACAAAGTTAAATTTTGACTACGTAGTGATTTTTTTATGAATGCGCCCATTGTTTTTTTTTCGAAATGTCTGGTTCTGGGTTTCGCTGTAAAACAAACAAGGCAGCCCGTTGACTTTCCCATTCCATGAGATAATACTCACATCAAACTTGCTTTTCAATAAATTAATTGTAAGGTATGCTGTGTGGCTTGTGGGACCATCCTATTGAAAGCACATGTGGTCCAAGTCCAATTGACAATGGGCAGATTCAGACAACATAAGGGACTTCATTTGCAGTCAACTGCATTCTTTGAACGTAAATTTTGAGCTAGTCAGCTGGTTATTTTTCAAGGGTCATGAATTTCAAACTTGGAACTTTACTTTACTAACCTCTACCTACAGCTCATCGTACAAAAGCTATCAAAAACATTATTGTCTAAAAAGCACTCCTCAAGCAAGCTACAAGTCCATCACAATTTGTATTTTGTATTGTAAAGAAATATTACTTATTTCTTTTCCAATTTGACAAGGAACCATTTACACAAAACATGAATTGGAAATGTACATTATGTACAATAAATAAATCATAAAGAAATAAAGTTCAGCTTTCAGTTGAATTAAAAAACATGATCAACTGTCATTTTGACATATGTAAATAGACTTGGCTTGATAGTTAGGAAGATTTTTCTTGACTAACTTCCCAGTCAACTTCCCAATAAAGTTGCCTTAATTGGAAAGTAATTGTTTGGCAGCTGGCCAATCAGATATCAAAACTTTGCTTACTTTCCTTTCAAGCCCCTTATGCGGTCTGAACTTGCCCATTAATATTTTGTAGACTTTAAGTAAAATCGACAGACGGCCGACGGGCATGAATGGTCTCTTTTATTTTTTAGTATGCGCTTATCAATGTACTTTTAATTGCAATAAAAAGATAGAAGCCTTAATTTCAACACTTCAGCAGCTCTTGTTTTAAGTTCTTTAATCAGCCTTATCACAGGCCCCGCCGGCGTCGTAATAGATTCGTAGTACGAACCCCGAAAAAAGTATCATTGCTCCCGTCGCGGTCGTACTAAAAAAATTTGCTACGAAATTCGGAGTTCGTGAAAAGTGGTATCACTAGCCCCGAATGAATAGGAAGTTTGGCAGTCTTTTCTACGAACAGTTATTTTGATCGGAGTTCAATAATTGAAAACGAACAAAAAATATTTAGCGTGCGAAGATAAATTAAATAAAAATAAAATATTTTAAAAGAATCATGTAAGTTTTTATATTGTTTTAATGTGAAAGTGTTTACCTATATTTTTTATTTTTTTTTTTGAAGGGCAAATAAAGTTATCACAAATAAAATTCAGTTCCAAAGGCTTTATAAAATGCTTCAAGAAAAACCTGAAATTGCCCAAGGATTTTCGAAAATCCCTAAGGAGGAAGTGAATTCCTTTTGGGAAGCAGTAAAAACAGAATTAAATAGCCTAGGCCCACCTGATAAGGACACCTCTAGCTGGAGAAAAGTAAATTGAATAGATTAGTCCAAACTTTTATATAAATTAATTCAATTTTGTTGAGAACAAAAAAGAATGCAAAGCTACAGGTGGCGGAGGAAACAGAATGCATTCTTTTAGCAGCCTCGTCATAAGACTGACTGGCCTTGAAACTTCGACCAGAGGAATAAAAGATACACAATCTTTTGGATTTAAAAATTCTTCAGAGCCTTTAGAATCTAATGAACCTTGTGAAGAGAACCAACTCGCCGATGTCTCGATGTCATCAGACGTAGTTGATGTGAGAAATATTCCACGGCGCGCGTCTTCCAACCACTTCGCGTCAATCATATGATTCATCCAGCCTTTTAAAAGAACAAAAATTAAAGAAAATTTTGCGCTGCATTTTTAGTGTTCGTCATCTTCGTGTATTTTCTTCATTTATTGCAAAGATTGCAGCGGCAATATTATCCATTTTTAAAGACAAAAACAAATAGAACGTTGTTGAAAAACGAAATATGTACTTACATAAGTTTAAATGGACATTTTAGACTCCCACACCCCAAGTCTACCTCAACATTGCGACCTGTTCACCGAATCAGCATACAAACAACAATACTACAGACTTTAAAATTAAGACATACTTATGTAAGGTCAATGGGAAGTAGTAAGTAATTCGTTAGAACTTTGTTTTACAAAACCGAGATCTAAGTCTTTGAAACTCAATTATAAACTCACACCGAGTATAAAGGAAATTATAATATTTTTAAAATCCCTCCTTGATCGAGTTTTAGAAAGAAGGAATTGGCTTTAGAAGTTCCAAGTGAGCAATAACAATGGATTTCAAATTTAAATAACGTCTCATCGTGTCTAATGAGGGATAACTCATCTTAAGTCTGTCATACTCGTTCTATTATGGATCTCATTAAACTGTATATATATTCTGCAACAGAAAAGTGATTTATTTTCCATACAAAAAAATAAAGATGGGGCGGGCAATTGGGCGAATGTGTACATTTTTTTTTAATTATAAATTTAAATTTAAATTAAATTTTAACGATTGACATGAATTAAACACAGAAACTTATTCTATGAACGGCGTAATACGTATGTAAGTAGTATGCCAAATTGATATTGGTAGAGATATTCAATCGAAATTGAAGCTTAAAAGAAAGGATAATTTATGTCTAGAGTTTTTGTTTAGTAAAGTGAAATGGGCTCGGAAAAAAATTTACATTTTTTACTTTCAACGAAATTGTACATTAGCCAAGGTTTGCAATTGAAAAAAAATCAACTTTAGAAAAGGCTTAAGAACCCATTAATAGAAAGGAGAAAAGGCGTTTTGGTCTATCTATTGCACACGAATGAGATATATGTACATACATACAATACATATCGTTGAAAAGCTTAACCGTTTTACCTAGTATTTTGTATTTTGCAATAGTGTTCCATTCAAATGAAAGTAGGTATACGTGACTTTCGATAAAGTGAATAAACCCCAAAGTCAAGAAATTTTATAAAAATGTCTAAAATAAGTATGAAAATTCTACTTTTTCTATTCTATTGAAGAAAATAAATAAATAAGAACAATTGTGCGTCTAGAATCAAAAAAAAAGGAATGGAAAAATGGATCGATCATAGACACAGAACTTTACAGAACCAAGGGGCTAAGGCAGTTCATTATAAATAAGATTCAGAATCCAATTCTAGTGTGCTTATTCATTCGTTTTGTTTTGTTTTCTTTTGGTTTCAAGTATATTTATGTGTGTTGGGCCTGACAATAAGACATGTTCACAACTCCAGCTGAAAAATGATTTCAAATGCTTTGTCCGTTCCCTCAACTACAAAGTAGAAGCTGCAACTTCTCACGAATCAAATGCATAAAGAAGTTAAAGTTTATTTCCCTTAAGTGAAAATACTACTGTTTCTAAACAATTTCCTCTTGTCGAATTAAAATCACTCCAACTTATTCTGGGCGAATTCAAATCACTTAAAAAAGTCGCAAATATCAAAATGTAGAACACGGAAATGGACTTGGTTTTGAGTTCGAGAAAAAAGAAATCGATATCGATAAAAATGAATTTCAGAAGTCCAATTTATATTTTGAATCGATTTCAATTTCATTTTCAGTGAAAGTGAAATGTAGAACATAGCTGTATATAATTATTTGTTTGCTTTTTCAGTATATTTAAAAAACGTGATCTAAAATAAGTGAAGAGTATTTTTGGAGAGTTTTTGGTTCTATCTGCACATAACAACGATGTAAAAGAACCTCGATCAATTTTATCTTGAATCCCAGCTACCTGGAAGATATTTGACCACTTAAAACAATACAAAGAATCTTAAACCTCGTTTCTTATGCAAAGAAAATACATCGATATTAAAAAATAAAATTTTGTCAGCATTTTGGTAATATGTACTTTCAATTTTATTTTCAAAAATTTATTTTGCATTCTATCGATAATATAATTATTCTTAGCATATAAGCCTCAACTAGTGATTTTTGATATTGAAGAAACAATATAATAAAATATATATAATAGTATTGATTTCTTTTTTTCTTACTTATTTTATTTTTGTTAAAAAGAAAACAAAACAATTTCTTTTAAAAACCACGCAAAAAAAGCAGCACTATTTTTGTTTTTCTTTAAATTTTATAATAACAGAAGTGGGAATTAATTTCACTTCGAAAGCGAACGAGACCGTTTGGATGGGGAGGAACTAGATGATGTTCTGCTAACATTTCTCGTTGGAGATTTTGGTTCTACGACGCGATCCACAAACCGTTCGGGAATACCCACTTTCAGAAGGTGATTTCGTTTGTATTTATCTAAATTGGGATGGTAAAAAGTCATTGCATCCCAACACATTTCGCTAAGTTTTGGTATTGTCATCCACATTTTGTAGAGATCATTGCGACGCCGCATGGTTGTTTTATTGTACTCGATGCCACCAAATATGTACATGCAACCGTTGCCGGGTGTTGCAGCCGAATGGAAGTACAATGGTCGAGGCAGCACAGCCGTCTTCACCAAGGTCCACTGCATTGTTTTGAAATTGATTTTCCACACGTCGGAAAAGTACGTTGTGAAATCGCTTTGCAGTCCACCGGTGATGTATGCCTCGACGCCATTTTGCGTCTCCAATTGCACACATGAAAAGCACTTGCGAGGCTTTGGCATTCCTTCGGAAACTGTCGGATCTGGTTTGGTTTCAAAGTAGTCCCAGGTGTTGGTTTTCAAATTGAATGCGGGGATTGTTTGGAGATCGTAGACTGTCATTGATGTGTCTCCACCCAGGATGAATATGTGGTTGCCATCGTAGACGACTTCGTGTCGGTATCTGCCTTCGGGATCGTCTCTCATCTCGGGCCGACATATATAAACCTTCTCCCACACTTTGGTCTTTAAATTCAAACGGAAAACATCGCAGGAATACTCAAAACCTGTCGTACCACCGATGGTGTAGAGGTGATTGTCATGAATTACTATGCCAGGACCGTACTGCGCTGTTGGAAAGACACCTTCGACTGTTAAGCAAACAACATCTTGGTTTTGGCCAGTTGCAAAGATATGGCAATCATTTGAGCAGCATTCACCAGGATATCCAGTTCCTCCATGTGACTATTTAGGAAACAAATCAAAGATATGAAGGTACTCATATTTATGTTATTTTTAATTTACTTACAATTAAAAGATTATTATGTATCGCAAGAGCATTTGAGGCTAATTCCTGTGGCATGTTTTTTGTCTTCCATTTTCTCGTAGCAAAATTATACGGCCAGAGTTCCTGGAACAGCAAACACCGTCCGCGCATCCCACTGTTTCGTGCCGATCTCGGATTATAACCCCCCAGCGAGAATAGATGAGCATCGGATGCAATAACTCTATGGCCACTCCTCCACACGGGAAATGCGTCAGAATTTTGGAGTTTATAGTTAACCTTAGTCAACTCGTACGCCCTGAAAACGTACCCATCCCTATCCAAGTCCATGTCATCTTCAGTGCTACTGCTGCTGCTGCTGCTTTCACTGCTACTCGGCGAACTGCTGGACGTATCGTTTTGGTCTGCTTGGTTTTGATTAAGATTATTCCAATCCAGGTTGTAATTAACTGACAGAGCGGGCCAATTAAACTTACGGAGAATGTAATTAAGGCAATTTTCGCAAAATATAAAAATATTCCAATAAACCGTATTCAATGTCGTAAAAAACATGTTTTTTCTTCTCATCACAAAATGTTCGAGCTGTGGATTTTGATTTATTCGTCTCCACTAGCTTTGTTTTCTTATTTTCTATTTTTGTTAATGTTTAGAAGATTGAAAAGTGAGCAAAAAGATAGTTCTTCCCAACCTAAATATATTTAAATTTTAGACCAAGAGCCGGCAGCCGGAGTGGAGTGATAACCAAAATATATATATGTATCTACATGTATGTGTAGATATACGCAACATTATGCCAAATTCAACCGTCTGGCAGGTTTTTTTTGTCAGCCGGGGGCGGAGGTGGGCGTTCGAAAATGGTCATTTTTTCTATTTTTTGGTCGAAGTGATAACTACTTTAATGGATATATAAACAAATCAGAAAAATTCTCCTTCCCCTTGCCAGACGCATTTAAACACTTCTTAAAAGAATTTTTCAACTTAAATCCTTAATAACTTTTTTCCTGTTAACCATAACCAAAAGAATCATATACCAAAATATCAGACAAATTCCCCTGATTCTAAAAATGTGTCTCCAAGACGTTTTGCTTTCAAGCCTTCTCCTTGCCAGACGCATTTTAAAACTTTTTAACAGAATTTTTCAACTTAAATCCTTTAATAAATTTGTTTCTATTAACCATAACCAAAACAGTCATATACCAAAATATCAGAAGATTTCACATACGTTTTCTTTTCAGTCTTATGCTTGCCAGAAAACCCTAAAGAAAGAATGCACAAAAACGACCGTTTTCCTTTAAAGCTGTAACGATTAATTTTTTGCAGTAAGACGCTTCTGTTTGGTGGCAATAAACCTTCAGATAAAATGGTTAAGCATACCTACATATAATTGCTTAAGGTTTTAATGAAATATTTTAAATTTTTAACTTACTTTTAATGTTTTTGAAAATTTTATTCGAAGTCGGTTTACAAGTTTTGTAAAATAGTTCATATCTGGCATCATTCACTTTGAGGGCGGTTGTTTTATAAATTTTGCAAACAAATTCCTCTATTGTTAGAATGTCCTCTTGTCTTGGACACATTTTTACGATCAGGAGAATTTTTCTGATTTTTTGATGTATCATTCATGTGGTTATCATTTCGACCCAAAAAGTTGATTTTCGCGCATTTTGGCGGCCGTCTGGCAAGGGGAAGGCTGAAAGTAAAACGTCTTGGACACACTTTTCTGACATCAGTGGACCATCTACTATTGATTATATATTAATTTAAGTGGTTATCACTTCGACCCAAAAAGTTGATTTTCGCTCATTTTTGCGGCCGTCTAGCAAGGGGAAGGCTAAAATCAAAACGTCTTTTACACACTTTTTTGACATCAGGGCACCATACCCTATTGTTTATATATCCATTTAAGTGGTTATCACTTCGACCGACCCCGAAATCGAAAAAATGACCATTTTCGAACGCCCACGCTCGCCCGCGGCTGAAAAAAAATCCTGCCAGACGGTTGAATTTGGCATAATGTTGAGTATATCTACACATAAACCCGGTCTTTCGGGTAGCCCCACAAAAAAAGTCCAGCGGTGTAAAATCGCATGATCTTGGTGGCCAGTTGATATCGCCACGACGCACGAGAAAAAACGCGGCCAGGAAATGTCTCTTGCAATAAAGCCATATTCGTTAAAGTTGTGTGGCATGTGGCACCGCCTTGTTCAAACCACATATTCTCCAAGTCGTATTCTTCAATAGCAGACAAAAAAAAGTCGGTTATCATTTGACCATAACGCTAAAATTGACGGATGGATGTAATGGCCTTTTTTCAATTACTTGAGGTTTCTCAGAACCCCAAATACGACAATTTTGTGTATTAACATACCCACCGAGTGAGAAATATGCTTCGTCGCTGAAGAAAATTCTGTTCGAAAAATCGCCGTCCACCGCATGTTGTTCAAGCACCCATTCGACGTATCTACGACGTTGTGAAAGTAAGACAGTCCCAATTCCTAAGAACGACGAGGCATCCACACATTCAGGTCTTCGGCAACACTTTCACTTACAGCAGCGATATTTTCAGTGGTACGAGCGAAACGATAATGCACAGGCCTTACAATATCAATCTCTTCACAATTTTGCCAATTGCTTACGTAGTTGGACGATTTTGTAAACCATAATCTCCTCTTAAAGCACTATATGTGGCTGTGGCAGAATCACCATTTTTGTAGTAGGTTTTAAAAATTTGTATGCGTTGTGGGATAGTTAAGCGATCCATTGGCTGCGTTCAATCTCGTGTTGGATAGGGTATCTTGGATAGGTGGATTTTTAGATACCTTGTTGAACGAGTTGGATAGCTGTATTGAGATAGCTGTCAAAAAATAAAAACAACTTTCAGCTGTTCACAAAAAGCAGAGAAACAAGTAAGCTTCGAAGTCATAATTACCTTCTAAAATTCGGAGGCAAATAGCTTCTTCATCGTCTGTTATGTACAGAACATCCTCAAATACAACTTCAACTAACATTTTTTATCTTTTTGTTTACCAACAAAAATGAATTTCTACCATGTGTTGAATCAGCTGTTCTGTCAGATACCTACATACCCCAGAAATTCTTGGATACCTTTTTGACATCTCAGCTGTTATTTTACACGTAAAACACTAACAAAAAGGTATCCGGATACCCTATCTGTCTGAGATTGAACGCACCATTATCGTAAATGTCAGACTTTCAACTTTTAAAAAAATTGGTTTAACAACTTACAGCCCTATTATAGTTATCAAATAATATCAACACGATATTTGATAATAGTTGATAATTATCAACAAAATTAATGAATCGGTATTATGGTGCTCAATTATCAATATTTTTGATAAATAGTGAATTAAAAGATGTTTTGTGAATATCTTTATTGATAAACTCGGTATTACGGGTATCAAACATATTGATACCCATCAAATATTCTATCAGCTACAAAATCTTCGTTGACAAATGCATCAAGTATTCGTAAATGGTAAAGAATTGTAATTTAAATACGATTTATAAAAGTTTTTTGTAGTTTTTATTGAATATACAAATTGAAGAACGAAATGCCTTCACTAGAATTGTTGTTTGAAGGCAATTGTACTGAGGAACGAAGGTTTATCGTGCAAGCTAAAATAATTTAACTATTCTACTCCTAAATAAACAAAATATTATTAAGAAAAAAAGAGACATTTATTTAATGAAAACAACTTACATTATTCCGCCGAAATTATTTATAGATCAAAACACAAGAACTCAACACAAATGACAAACGTCAAACACCAAACAAAACCTATTCACAATCGTATATTGATAAGTATTCACAATGGGTGAAAAATTATCATTTGATACTCTTAATACCAAATTATCAATAAATTGATAGAAGTTATCGTTATCAAATAATTGATAGTTGATAGCCATAATAGGGCTGTTAGTTTGAAAGATGTCGAATTCCAGTCCTATATTTTTGAAACCGCAAAATGCATAACCCGTTAAATATAAAACATTATTTTGTGGTTTCAAAAAGCTTTTCTCAAGGCTATCCTATTCGAATGAATATTTCGATTAACTAGAGTATTTCAATAAATTTACCTTAGGTTATTAACCTAATATTTGTATCTTTAGAACGCCAGACTATTTTTAAAATTCTAAGGAGAATTAATTTCCTAAATTAACTTCATAACGAATTTTGTATATACATTTTTTAGTATACATACATATTTCCAAGTGACCATTTTTCAGAATAGAACTGTTACTCACTTTATCATAAAACCAATCCTATGTAATTAAAAGGACAGAACCAATACTAGTCACTTTCTGTAAATTTATGATCCCCTTATTAATAAACAAATGACGATATATTCTCCTATTATGCAAAATACACTCTTCTCTAAAAAGGTATAGTGTAGTTGGCGAAAAGGTAATTAAATCATTCCTTGGAGAATGAAACTTAGGTCACTTAGTGGACAATGGTTAGGTTAGGTTAGGTTGTAAGGGGTGTGCACAGCAAGAAGCTGTTGCGTACACGAGGGCCTATTGGTCCATTGTGATCCCCTGTAAAAGTAAAAATTTAGCATCGATGCTCTCAGTTCAATTCAACTCTGTCGATTAGCGTAGACTGGCTCGTTAACGAACCAGCCTGTGCTATCTATAAATTTCCTCATGCTCGCCATTGAGACCTGTGCTAGATCATCCAGTTCTCCAACAAACCTGTTTCCGAAATGACGGAGTCGGCTGGTTTGGAGGTACGGACAGTCGCATAGCAGGTGTTTAATGGTTTCCATTTCCTCCTCATCTTGACAGCTCCTACAAAAATCGGGTGCAAATGCCCCTATTCTATTAGCCATTGTGCCAATGGCGCAATGACCTGTTAGTACACCTATCAAGATTTTAATGTTCTTTTTACTCAGCGATAGAATATACCGAGTTTCTTTTTCATTTGTGTTAGGCCATAAACTTCTAGAGATTGCACAATCGTTCCTGGCTTTCCAGGAGATTTTGGTTTTCTCTTTTAGTCTAAGGTCTATCTTTCTCTTGAGTATCCCAATCGGGACGAGTGGTCCCCTAACTGAATGGTCGCTACTACTTGTGTCTGCTTTTGACCCTTTCCTGGCTAGTTCGTCTACTATATCATTCCCTTCTATATTGCTATGTCCGGGAACCCAGCAGAGCTTTACCCGGTTAGTGTGGCAGATTTTGTTTAATTCTTTCCTACAGTTTAAAACTGTTTTTGATCTTATGGTCTCACTGGCTAAGGCTTTGATAGCAGCCTGGCTGTCCACGAAAAAAGTAATCTCCGAAGAGCTTAGCTTTTCGTGATGTGCCAATTCAGCTGCTTTTCCAATGGCAAAGACCTCAGCCTGAAAGACACTACAGTCAGCCGGGAGTGTATATGACGCTCTGATGTTGAGAGATTGGCAAAACACTCCAGCACCTGTTCCTGATTCCATTTTTGAACCGTTAGTGTAGAAAGGGATACCCTGTTTACTTATAAGTGAATTGGGATCCCAGCCCTGTCTTTCTGGTATGAAAATAGAATATTTCCTGTCGAAATCTAGTAAAGGGGGGATGTAATCGGTGGTCTCTCTCAGTCCTGGGATCGTGTCATATCTTTGTAAGATTGACCCGTGGCCATAAGTGCTATGCCTCCAAAAACTCAGTTCTCTTAAACGAATTGCAGTTTTGGCTGCCGTGCACTTTATGAACTCATCCAGAGCCGGGAGGTCCAAGATCATTTCCAATCCAGCTTGTGGTGTGGATCTTTGAGCCCCTGTAATACCTATACGTAGTCGTGCCATAAGTTCTGTTACAAGTATAAAATACCATAAGATAAGAATTATATAATATTTTTTATTCATTGTTGTCTCATTTATTTGGTCATAATATAAGTTCAATTAAGAAAATAGTTTTACTTGAAATGACTGACCTTATCTTTAATGAAAGCCTTTAAACGTTGTGGCCATCAAACTATAGTGGCACGCTCTGTTTCTGTTGATATTTTTGACACTACTTTCGTTAACTCTATCTTAAGAGTTTAAAAATTCCTGTAAGAAATCTTCGTGGCACGCTCTCAAATTCTGACCACAAAAAATAAACTTAGGGATTAAAACATGGACTTCGCAAGAGCCAATCTTAAGCTTCTTTAAAACCTACTATTTTGACCTTAAGACAATTTTGTGCTGTCTTGGCTTTATTTGTCTCAACAGATTCTTGTAGAAGAATTTATCTATCCCCATTGAAAAGGGTATTTGTTAAACAATTTACCAAACCCTCTACCACTTCGATATAGCATAACTTGTTAACCGTTTTCACATTTGTTCCCAAAACTTGCGTTATGTGACACTTTTTAGTGAGACTTTCAATCAAATCATTACTGAAAGGTAGTGATGGTTCATTTTGACCCTTAGAATGATAGTTTTAGTTTTATATGATGATGTCGCATAAATTATATAGTTTTCTTTATTTTAAACTCCTTCAACATTAAAAATCTTTTCATTCGTTAAAAATAATTATTTCATGCTCATTTCTCGCGTGCCACAATAAAAGCCCTTTAACACTTCCCTCGATAACTTTTTGGAGTCGAGGTGTTAAAATATGATTTGTATAGCGTCGATAATTCTTTATGTGTAGATGATCTCTAATCGGTATTGAAATGGATCTGGTGAATATATCCAATTCTGTGGACCTTATCTTTCTCTTCCTAAGTGGTTTTAGTGGTATTCGTTCCCGAACTGCTTTCATAAGCGTTCAAATGTGGGCAACGCGAAGACAACTACTTTTTGGGCTAGTCTTTTTTTTTTGAAGATATAGGAAACTGGAGAAGAACCCAAGTCCCGTAAAATATTGCTGTTCCCAGTGATTTTCAAAACGAGAGAATTTCGCCAGAACTCAATCCTTACCTATGGTAGGCAATTACTACGATTCTATTTTCTTTAGCGCCTTACTTTATGGTAACAATAGCGAAACTAAAACCAAATTAACATTTATTCTTTGCTTACTAATGTAAATATTTAAAAAAATAAAATAACAAATTTATATCAAATGAATGTTTTGGCCAACAAGGTCTTGAAGTTTTGTAACAGAATTTATGGCACGACTACGTACAGGCTAGTCTCTGTACCTTATTCAGGTTCTTGAGATAGCTTGATTTTTCCACCGCCTTCCACCATACAATAGAGCCTTAGGTAAGAATGGGTCTGACAATCGCTGTGTACATCCATTGGATGACTTGCGGTCGCATACCCCAACGTACACCGAAGGTCTTTTTGCATGTGTAGAATGCACATAGTGCTTTTTTCATTCTTTCCTCAGTATTACGCTTCCATGTAAGCTTGGAGTCAAGGATTACTCCCAGAAATTTAGCTTCCTTAGAAGGTTTTAGAGGAATGCCATTTAGTTTGGGAGGGTTGAAGCCCTCCAGTTTCCTTTTCTTCGTGAACAAAACCAGCTCTGTCTTGGCGGGGTTGACCCCGAGACCGTTCTTAGTTGCCCAAGAAGATAAATCCTTTAATGCATTTTCCATAATGTTTTCGATGATGCGATGGTAAGAAACTTGCCTGTTATCAAAACCACTATGTCATCTGCATACGCAACTATTTGAATGCCCTGATTTTTTAACTTTGTGAGAATTTTGTTGACTACGAGGATCCAGAGCAGGGGTGAGATGACTCCTCCCTGTGGTATGCCTCTATTAACTGTTTTCTCGATAGTGCTAACTCCTATATGAAAATCCAATCGACAATGACAGATTCAACCCCGACTTCAACTAAGGCAGTCTTGATCGACTCCGTTTTAACGTTATTAAACGCACCCTCGATATCAAGAAATGCTGCCAGGGTATATTCTTTATGTTCAAGACTTTTCTCAATATGTGAAACTACTTCATGCAAGGCAGTCTCCACTGATTTACCTTTAAGGTAGGCGTGTTGGTAGTTGCACAAGTTGTGTTCGTTGAGAAGTTCTCTGACATGTAGATCAATTATCCTCTCTAGTGTCTTAAGGAGAAACGAAGAGAGACTTATTGGTCTATAATCCTAAGCGGTCGAGTGAGTCGGTTTCCCTGCTTTTGGGATAAAGACTACCTTGACCTTTTTCCAGCTATTAGGGACGTATCTAAGTTTGATACAACTTATGAAGATTACCCTAAGCCACGGAGTTATTACTTTGAAAGCGTTTTGAAGAAGAGCTGGGAAAATCTCGTCCGGTCCCTCTGATTTATAGGGTTTGAACGTGTTTATTGCCCAGATAATCTTCTACTCAGTAATAACCCGATTTAGTTCTAACTTTGATTCCGTGTGAGTAAAATCCAGCGTGTTCGATTGCAAGCAATCGGAACTTTCTGGGTTTTTACAGCCGGGGAAATTAGTTTCCATGAAGAGTTCAAGCGTCTCTAGGCTCGAGTTCGACCATGTTCCATCAGGGTGTTTTATGTACCCCGGGATCGTGGGATTAAGGGCCAGGGTTCTACGGAGCCTTGCCGCCTCGCTTGTTTTTTCAATGGATTCACAATGTTTAGCCCACGAATCCTTTTTGGCCTTCCTTAACTCTTTGGTGTAAGTGTTAAGTGCGGCTCTATAACAGAGATGAGTATTTACTTCATATGTAGCAGATCTACTTCATTAATTTATTTTTATGTATCTGCTACGTAGCAACTTATTTCTACTTCGTTTTAAAATTTTTTCTCACGCACAAAATTTAATTTAAGATGTGTTGTATTGATTCAAAGACAAAAAGTAAAAATTGTTAGAACTTTTGGATCCAAATGTAATACAAACTGAAACATATCCGACAATCCTTCCACTTTTGAATGAATTTCCTTATTTTGATAATAATGTAACAAACATAGAAACTCTGAACTCCGAATTAAGAACGCTTATGGTATAAAAATGAACGACGACGAAGATGTTGTTGAGTTTTGGACGCGTTTACACTCTCAGAAAAATATATTGGAAGAAGATATGTTTAGGGTGTTGCCCGACTATATGCTTACACTAGCTAGTTTACCGCATAGCAGTGCAGCAGCCGAAAAACGATTTTATTAATAAGAGAGTTTGTTGCTGGGCTGGAAGATTTTGAACCTCCCAAGAAGTTATTACGATATTTTTCAAAGTTTAAATATGTTCAGGAGGGCTACGTATTAAGAACCGATTAAAATCCTTATTATATGCATATACTTTATAATATTTTATGAATTTGTGTTATGTTTCCCTTAGAGGAGAATCTAATTTAATTTAAAACAGAATGTTCCTATTTATTTCAATGTAATAATTTACCTACATAGTATGTACTATATATGTATATATGTACCTAATTTATGAATTTGTGAGACTTGTTCTAGTCAATGTATGTTTTCGTTATATGGATGTAAACTTAAATGAAAATAAATTTGTTTTGTTTGTATTTTTTGTTTTTTTCATTATCTGCTACATATTTTACAAATCTACTTCGTTTTTTTGGGCAAAATGTTTCACTTTTCGGGCTTAGCATTCTCATCCCTGCTCTATAAGACTTTAAGTCCTCTTCTAATTTACTCAGTTTAGCTTTATTGAAAAGTTGTCTAACCTCTGTTCTACGTTTCTTTAGTACACCATTCCACCAAGGTGGGTTATTGGAACGAGATAAAGGGCAGTGTTTTTCAAAAGACATTCTCATTTTGCTAGACAAGTTTTGGACAACAGTGTCAATGGTTGAAATACTTAGACTTGTATTGTCCTCTGGTGGATCAATACAGTCTTTCAGCCATTTTTCGTACTCTGTCCAATTCGTTCTAGTTGGGTTCCTGTAAGGTTTCTTTTCAGTAAAGTTCCTGTCTATAGAGAAGAGTATCCTAAAGTGATCCGAAAAAGATTCTTTAGGTGAGACTCTCCAGTCCTCAACTGAAATTTTACTATTATTGCTAATAAGAATGAAATCTATGATTTCCTCCCTGTTTTTGTTTCGAAAGGTAGGGTGATTACCCCTAGTGGACAATACTAAAACATCAGTCTACACTCCGTTTCAGACAGCAACACTTCTTTGATAAAGAACTTCTTTTATTATATGGTGTATTTTTCAGTGACCCATATATGAATAGAAAATATTTCTACAGCTTCGAAGTATGTACTTATAAGTACCTGGTAAGTATACTATAAGGATATATTAAGGAACATGCTGTTATTAGACTCTAGATAAAAAGGCATATGTAATCAAATACGTTCTTCAATATTTTCAGGAGTTCATTTCAAACACACGTTATATCTTTGAAAATTGATCAATTCTGATTACAGTTGAGTTAGGAAAGAAGATAAATTGGCATAATCATCATCACTCCAATTCAATGTTGAAACCAGCAAACGACAAGTGGAAATAGAAAGCCTCACAAATAATTATTAAATAAAAGAAATTTGTTAAATTTAAAATTAATTCTCAATTAATTCAATATTATTTTTTTAGTTTTATTTTTTTATTGTTTTTCTCCGTTTTGTTTTTGTTTTAATTTTTGTTTTTTTTTTATAATTTTACATACATCATAGAGTTTTTGTTTTTATTTATTTGATTCTATATCAATACAAAATAATAATAGAAATAATGAGAAAAAGCGCATTAATTGAAAACTAAAATTAATCAATAAATTACATAAAATTAACAAAAAAAAATAATATAATAATAATCATTAAAATTATAATAGTAATTATAAAATCTTTTTTTAAAAAATGTAACTCAAAGGATATTATGCTTTTGATTTTTGTTTAGTTTCTTTTTTGTTTGTATTTCATTGTTGTCTGTTTTATATATGTAGTGTGTATAATATTTATGTGTGTTTAAAGAATAAATTTTTAACCAATAATGTTGTTCTTTATTTTGACATTTCTTTTCTTGCGATTAAAAATGTAAAATAAACAAATCGCAAGGAGGCTGTTTTGATTTAAAATTATATATTTATTTTTTTTTTTAATATAACGTTATATATATATATTTTTATATATTTGTTATGAACTAAAAAATAATTAAAAGAAGAGAGTATCTGCTCCGACCAGTGTAAATGGTGAGACAAGATTACGTATAAAGATGTGATTTAATAAAAAGCGATCATATATGTTTTTAATAATCACAACTAAAAAGAAATAAGGAAATAATGATATGAGAACGATGCAAGCGATATTCACACCAAGTCCGAGAAGAAAAATGTTAAAGCTCTTTTTATGTGATGAAACGAAATATAGCGAATAAAAAAGAAAACAGAAGCGTAAGTAACAAACTTAACGAAGGCTTGATAAATGTTAAGTTTCGAATTTTTGTTTGTAATGGCTAACACAAAACGTTTTCGTTGAATAGCTAAGTTTTTTTTTATTTATTTGTATGTTTTTGGCAGCGAAACGCATCCAATAAGATATTATTGATGTATGTGGGTGAAATTTATTTTAAAATATTTAATATATTTTCATTTTTTAAATACTTTTTGTTTTACTCTTTCTTTCTAACATCATATACATTTAAATATATATATATATTTATTTATATAAAAAATGAAAATCGTTAAAGCAAACGTTTTTGTTTTTAATTTTTAGAAAATCGAAAATCGTTTGCTGCTGAATTGATTGTATGTAGAAGTAATTTTTTTTTTTTGGATTTTTCTTTTGTTAATTTTAATATTATTACTATTTATATAATTATTAATGTCGTTCGATTGGCTCATTGACATGGAGGTGAATTTATTATTTTGATGACGAGTGGTGAAGAATTATATTGTGGCAATGTAGACCGAAGGCGATGACGATGTTATGTTAACGAAGACGGCGGCGCCGAAGATTACGACGACGCCAATGAATTAATGGATTTGCATTTGAATATGCATAGTTTTGAGATACGCTCCTAAAAAATGTGTGTGTGTTTTGGGAGTGAGTTTTGGGAGTTCATGTTTTTATTATCATTTTTAAAACACCGTATCATCAAACATCAACTAATTTTAAATGGTTGTGTTTTCATTTTGTTTTCTTGTTGTATCGGAACTAAGTTTATAGTTTCTTTTGTGTGTATTATATTTCAACAGTGTTTTCCCTTCTCTTCTATTTTTAAAATAATAGCTTATATTTTTAATATGAATAATAATGGACTCAGTTATTTTAATTGTTCTCTGAATAGTTTATTTTTTTTTTGTTTTTTTTTTGTTTTGTAAATAAATTAGGATGTTCCATTAACCAAAGCTTCCTTCTTTAGTTCAATATTATCGGGATTGTTTCGGTTGTTTTTATTGCGGCGACCTTTTGGAGCTTGATGCTGATGTTGATGCTGTTGTGGTATTGGCGGTTGCTGTAATGGTTGTTGTTGTTGTTGGGGCTGCTGGTGTTGTTGGATTTTATCGTTTTTATTCGGAACACTGTTGACCACAATAGCATCTTTATTAGGAGCATTTATCTGTTGCTGCTGCTGTTGTTGTTGCTGTTGTTGTTGTTGCTGCTGTTGTGGTGGTGGAGGCACCTGCTGTTTTGATCTTTCTAACGATGTAGCAGTTTTATCAATATTTTGATTCTTTTGCGGTTTATTATTTGCTACGCCACCATTTGCTGGTAAAATTGTTTAGTAAAAATATTTTTTTAAATAAAAATTTGTATATTTGTATTAGTTTTTGTTATAATTAATCATACTCACTATTATTAGTGCTTGGAGCTGTGCTCCTTTGCCTTCGTCGCCTTCGCGTGCTGCCTTCATTGGATGAATGACTTTCCGCTGCAACAAATAAAATAATAACCTTTTAGCTACATGCTTAAGAAATTATGTTATTAAATGTGGATAAACGTCTTTCTTAGAAAATCAATTTAAATGGAAAGGAAGTTATATCGATTAAGTTATATATCAAACTCAGAAGAAGTTTCAGACCACAGATCTTTCATAAAACCAAGAGAGATGCATTTGAGACAAAAAAAAACGGTCCAATACGACTTTTGTTTGTTCCGAAAGGTAATTTCTAATCCAACGAAGAACAGTTTTATCCATACAAAATGCACACATCACCATCCTCATCATCAGTGTAATTATTGCTGCGAAAACCGACAGTCAGCAATCGGTTAAAATAACTGTAAAAAAGGGTGAGACAAGAAACTTTACCATGGTGTTCAAACGAGACGTAAATGATTTAACGATGATATCATCACCAATCAGTTGGAATGCTTTACGTTCAATAGTGTCCAAGAGGCTTAAGTAAGTTGCAGAAGAACCAGCCCAGATGTCGGAATTATACTCAGGCTTTGGGCGTATATAAATCTTGTTTAGGAGAAAAACTTCTTACATCGCCTTAGGAAACCCAAACATCAGGCGGAATTTTTGATAACATCGAGTATGTAATCCTTCACCAAGTGGTACGTTCGCAATTTAACAATGCTTGGTAGGTCAGAATAAATTGAGCTTATCATACGAGTACAATGCCGTTTAAGACACACATTCGAAGAGCAAAGTTGTGAAGTATTGGATTAGAAGTGTCAGGCAATAGATCATTAATAAAAGAGAAAGAGTTTAGGGGAAAGAAGAGAGTCCTTGGGCACACGAGCATTTATTTTGTGTTTTTCTGACTCTATCAAATGATTTTGAGATTTCAAGCGCAATAATCTTACTTTCTCCAAAACGATGTAGATTTGCTCCACTGTGGAGCTAACCTTTTGCTCCGAAAGCAGTACTGCCGGTTATTTAGAAGGCTTCAGTCTTTGAGGTATTTCTTGAACTGATAATTAATCAGCATTTCCATGACCTTTCAAAGAAGGGACATCAGTGCGATTTGTCGACAATTCGAGGGAGAGGAGGATTCGCTTTTTTTTAGTATCGGCAGGACAATGCCGTTTTCTATCTAATCGGAACAAACCTGAAAAGTAGGATAAATGAAAAAGCTAACGCAGTGGCTTTTCCAGCGTTGACGAACAACACTTTAGAACAATAGCGGAAAAAGCATCAGGGCCAGCGGATTTGTGGGTTTTAAGATCTTTTAAGACTCTGGCTAATGTGCGTGTGCGGAAGAAGACGGGCATCTTAAAATCATTCACGCTCTTAAGTACGGGTGGAGTCATAACACTCTATGGCAGTGTTTACTTGATGACTGCAAAGAGATTAGCTTTCCCTTAGAGCTAACAAATAGATTGTCTTTGACAACGAGCGTAGGGACCGAAGAAAAAAACAGAATTCCTCACGTTATTTATCGAACATGGGTGTTGCAGGCCTTCCTGTCTAGCTTGGAGTTTTCCGGATTTCTTTAGATGGGTTGGCTCTAAAACACCGGAAGCTCAACTCTTTAACAATGATAACCTCAGCCCAAATCAAACCATGCATTCTCTTTTTGGCTGATGCTTTTAACACTATTTAGGATGAAAGTTCTTATTCCCAAAGGAGTTATATTAGTTATCATATCAACATCACAACATCAATCAATCGGAAAAGCATACTGACCAGTTAAAGAACCTGAACTAATTGTTGAGACCGTCCCAGTTGGCTTTCTAGTATTGCCAAACAGTTCTCCTAGGAACTCTTTCTTTAACTGGAGGGTCTTGGCACGAGAAATTAACAGACATAACACAGTGGTAAGATGTGTCTAGAGGAGTAAGAACACTGAAAGTGTAATTATCAGGGTCAGGTAAGTTAAGAATGTTTTCTGCTCGACCATTAACGTTCGATATTCATTGACCAGCTGAGTAAGGTGGTTAAGCTCAGCGAACATCTCAAAAAGAATTGTGTAAATTAAAATCTCCCGTAATAACAATTTCAGCTCGAGGACAAGGACAAGGAAGCAGTAATTCTTTGGAGGTAATCAGGCAAGGCAACAATCTCACTAAAAGTGAGGAAACAAATAGTGAATAATGTGCTTATTCACTGAAAATTTAAACCACATAAAATTAAGAAAGAGTTGGTGCAAAAACCATATTGTGGCAAAGGCTGATAAGAAACATCATTCATATAGCGAGACAATGGTGGAAAAAAATAATGGCACCAAGATATACCTATAAATAAATAAATAAGGTGGCGCAATAGTCCGTAGAAAAACAGGGCCTAGTGACTTACAACTATCAATCATTGCTGTGTGCGAGTAATGTCAGAGATGGGGGACCTACAATTCATATGCCGAATCCGAACGGCTAATTTAAGAAAGCATTTTTCATGACAAGAATTACTTTTGGAGGATTTTTACAAATATCTTTTTAGAGCCATTTAAAAACTTTTACTGTGATAGCCATTATTCTGCTATCTAACTAAAAGTTGCTCAATCGATTTGGGTTAAGTTCAATCAACTTAGCACATTCTTTTTCCTGCTCACGTATATACAGTGACGGACAAAACAATAAGACCAGTAGGGATGCCTTAACAATTAGCTCCCTCTCTTTAACATAGAGGAAATATATTATCTAGAGTCCCGACTGGTACCCGTCTTGCCTGAAACACCCTCAAATTTTATTTGAGGTAACTCTCTTAAAAGCCCGTAACAACTACATAGAATCTGCATTTTCCCATAAGAAATGCACGGGACAACTAACACATGCTTATGCTAATGGGCAAAATTCGCTCAATTTAGTTTGTAGGCCGAAAGAGAGCAAACCCATTAAGTCGGGACTCTAGATAATATATTTCCTCTATGCTCTTTAAGATGAAGACGGTTATACTCTTTTTTTTTGTGTAAATCATCGTTGATAAAATAATGTTAAAGTTTTGATTCAAGCAAAAAAAAAAGTAAACAAACCTAAAAAAAAACATTCATTGGAGGTGGACGAAACAATAAGACCAGGTGACTTCTGTTTGAATTTATGTTGAAATTATTGTGAATAAAATATTTTATAGAACACCATTCTTGGAATAAAATTCTTTTAATTATAAAGAGAATTCACAAGAAGAAAGAAAAAATGGGTCGCGTTGCACTCAAACCATGAGGGAAATTATCTTCAAACTGGTGCAAAGACAGACCACGGAAAACATCCCAAAAACTTGGTGCTCAAATTAAACGTTTATCTAGGAAGGACCCGTTTAAGTCTTCTGGGGATATTAAAAAGGAACTAGACTTGCCTATCTGTGAAAGAACAGTTAGAAGTCCTAGGAAAGTACCACTTCTAATACCAAAAGAAACCGACAAAATAGAATTAAATTCGCCACAGACCATTTAGGCACAGATAATGGACAAAATGGCGAACCGTTCTAGGGTACGATGTCCAAAAAATACAGTATACTACAAAACCAGTAAGGCACGGAGGTGAAAACATCATGGTGTGGGGATGTTTTTCGTGGTACGGGCGGGGTAGATCCAATTTATCGGATCGAAAACAAAATGGACCAGCATCAGTACACAAAAATACTAGAGGAGGTAATGCTTCCGTATGCCGAGTATGAAATGCCGTTGAGGTGGAAGTTTATGCAAGACAACGACCCGAAGCATACATCTCGAAAAGTCAAAATCTGGATTGGAGAGAAAATGATCGATGTAGTGCCCTGGCCTTCTCAATCTCCAGATTTAAATCCATTGGAAAACTTATGGGCCATTGTAAAAAAAATCACTCGCTGGCAAAGAAATCAAGAAACAAGGAAGATTTGTGGAACTTTTTTCAAAAAGCTTGGTATGCAATACTACAAAGTACCTGCAGCAAACTTGTAGTCAATGCCAAAAAGAGTCCAAGATGTGGTGCAAAACAAGGATTATAGCACAAAATACTAACTGCCAAGTGTGAAAAGTGTACACATTCAAAATAATTATTTACATTAATGGTCCTATTGTTTTGTCCATACACCAATAACCTTTTTTTCTATATTTTATGTTTTAGTAAGTATGTATACGTTTTGGAAAAAATTAATGAATTAAAAAAATTAAAAAATTAATAAAATGTCCATCACTGTTTTTCAAATGTTTTTTCCCTATTGTCGACTCACATTATGAGTTAATCTACATTTTTATTTATTTAATTGAAAATAAAGTAACATGATAAATTTATTATTTACCTCTTTCAACGCTGCTAAGCTCACGATTTTCCCGAATGTCCTCATGGTTGTTATATGGTTCCCTGCCATTAGGTTCATTTCGATTAGGTCGTCGATTGCCACGCCTATCGTTGCCCCGATAGCCACCGCCACCACTTCGATCAGAGTATCTCTCTCTTGGGTGATCATTCCGGACGTAATCGTCATCGTCTCGTCGACCTTAAAATGTATCCAAAATAAAAATCATCAAAAAATATATCCATTTGTGTTAAATGAAAACAAAAATACCTTGATGGTAACGTTGATTACCGCCAACTCCACCGCCTCCACCTCGGCCTCGACCGCGCCCACGCCCTCTGGACCCACCACCTCTCCCCGACCGCACCGACTCAATATCACTACTGTAACCTCGTTCAGATCTTCGATTTACAGGGAAATTTTGCATAGAACCCATGCTCGTTTCTTGTATGGCTCGCAGTTGTTGATCGATTTCTAATTTTTCTTGACGTAATTGTTCCACTTCCTACACGATTCCGACAAAAAAATAACTCAAACAATTAGTATTGAATTAGCAATTGAAGTAATTATACACAAAAATATACTTTTAAATGAGCCAAGTGGTATTCTAATAGTACTTTAGCATTCGAAATACTTTCAACGGTTCCAATAAATACAAACGGTACGTGTCCATGTTCTCGTGGTATGTTTTGATCCTGTTCGTTATCGCCTGCGATCTGAAAACCAAATATCTCCGACTGTAAAACTTACGAACAAATCACATCAATTGAAAAACTAACAAAAGATTGTACCTTGATTCGAAACACGCCACTTTTATCGACAATTTCCTGAATAATACGTCCATTTTTACCAATAACCTTGCCGACCAATTCACGGGGAACTTGAAAAAATTCCTCTGCATATTCCAGCATTGATCTGGCACGACGCACAGAATCTTCTGTTTCGCCGGTAATTTTAAATGTGCAACTTTTCTCTTCAAGTTCAATATTTGTAACGCCTTCTAAAAGACGTGCAGCTTGAATATTACTACCGTGCGATCCAATAGCTAGACCCATAAGGTCATCGCGTACGTGAAATTCATCTGTGAATCTAGAAGTAGATAAGAGCGGCGTGGCCCTTTTAGTTTTAACAATTAATCGCCGATCAATAAAGGTTTCCTTTTGGGTTTTTTGTTTTACATTTTGTTGTACTTGGTTGTATTTTATTTTATTGAT
This sequence comes from Eupeodes luniger, assembly GCA_951509635.1. Lineage (NCBI taxonomy): Eukaryota > Metazoa > Arthropoda > Insecta > Diptera > Syrphidae > Eupeodes > Eupeodes luniger. Next base: position 229,329,528 of record OX608073.1, read on the forward strand.
TTTTGTATAAAGAACTAAATTGGCAGCATACTATTTTACTAAATAAGCAGACTAAAGTCGTAGAAAATATTTTCAATTTTTGTGATGAAAAATAAAATCTTTTAAAATAACATGAATAGCAATGATAAAAGATATTTTCTAATAACTGACAAACAAAAGAATATGGAATTAAAATTGAACCTTCGAGAATTTTTGCACATCATACAAATCAGCGATGATAAAATACATTTTCCTAGTCATCAATGGTTATACGATTGAAAATAAGTTTTGGTAGATTTAATTAGTTTCTTTCAATTTGGGCAAATACAAACAAATTAATATAATGGAAAAAGTATTTGTAAAAATTTCCATATACGGCAATCTTGCGGTGATATCATCGCATAAATATGATATCATCGTATAAAACGAATCATCATTGTATAATAAAATGTTTAGCTGCTCCAAGCAACCAATTTATTTAGTAAACTACTTTGGATTAGAATGAGATGAGCTGTACTTCAAAAGTAAGGTGAAGTTTTATTTAGGGAATAGAAAAGAAGAATAAAGGTGAATTCACACTTATAAGTTGTATGGGGTGATGCATCCGTAAAGGTCGAGAAACATCTTGGATCCCTTTGGATCCATTGTGCTTCCCCGGAAGGGGGAAAGTATTGGGTAAGGTATAGGAAGGTTGGTGCGGATGTAAGTTAAGGGTCTCTAGGTGACAAAGACGCATAGCTCGTCAACAAAATATTTTTGGCTAGGCTTGGGCATTCGCATAGAAAGTGGAAGGTATCGTCCTCACATCTTCTATATACATAAATCAGATGAGCTGATACCCATTCTATTCATGTGGGTGCATAATGGGTTGTGATCTGTTAAGATACCTATCAATAATTACAACTGAGGCCTGCCTAGTTGCAAAAGGAATTTAGTTTAGTTTTCGCCAATAGATTCCTCGAAACCCTGCAAGTTTCCAGGCCTGACCACCTGTTGTTTGCGATTTCTTCATTTCCGTCAATGTCACAGTACGGTATTGCTTTGCCAGTTTTGTCTTTGTGAAAGTGGCAGATATGTCCTTGACTACTGCTTGGCTGTACTTCTGCTTCAAAGACACTGCAGAAATCTGAAAGGTTATTAATCTTTTTATGGGAGGATTATATGAAAAGATACCAGTCCCTTCCCCCTCCCCCTTTTTGGAACCATCCGTAAATACAGATACATGTTTTTTTTACCCTGTTTTCCTTCCAGTTTTCCCTTGTGGGAATTTCTATTAGTGCTACTGTGTTAAAATCTGTGTACAGATATGTTATTACACTGTATTAAACGTAATGTGCTTTTGGACACCAGTTTTGTCATATATTTAAGATTGGTAAACCTTTAAAGGGCTGGCCATCATACCATACATGCCTATGTTAATATTGGCCTTACAATGGAAGTGTACATCCACAGAATTGTTTTGGGGCTTGGACCCTTTTTTTCCGAAAATTCTGCTGCAGGTATAGAATTCAACTGAGGTTTTTTTCTCTCTTTCTTTCTATCGAGAACCAGTCCAAGATATTTTGCCGTACCAGGGAAACACCATTAAAAGTAGTGCAGTCCATAATTGGAATGTTTCGTTTTCTTGTGAATAAAACCAGTTCTGTGGGTTGACGTTCAGTTTGGCCCACTTACTGAGCTTTTTAAAATCTAATTGTAGAAGTTCACAAAGTGTAGGTATAAATTTCCCTGACGCCATTATAATGATTTCGTTTGCTTATGCAACAACCTTTAATTAACTTAATTCTTTTAGTATTTCGTTAACAAGTAATAGCCAGAGCATCGGACATAATACGCGGGCAACCAAAATGTTGTTTAGCCAAACGTTTGATGGCCCAATCATCTCAAGAAATGAGCGTTTGATTTGGTACTTTCAAATATCTGGTCTATTTTGTATAAATCAGCAAAGTCAAAATTAGAAGCACTATTTAAGAATAAAGACTGAGTATGCTCGATAAAGCGGTACAAAATTGGACTATATGCCAAAAATCATTTTTAAAACATTCATTGTAATGAAACTTGTGAGCTAATAAAGCCAACTTTTTGGTAATTTCATAGAATTTGTAATTTTCTTTTTAAGTCCACAAAAGCAGAAGCTTTATTCACACTACACATTAAAAACTTTCAAACACGATGGTGGGTGTACCATAGAATGGGCTTTGTTCACATGACACAAACACTTAATCCAAAAAGTCTCCGTACAGCAGCCTAAGTTTAGTGTTTTTTTTTGAAAAAAAGTACTAGGAATAAATGTAAAAACTAAAGTGGTAACATTGAAAAAAGTTAGTTTCCACCTTTACCTTTTTACCAAATTTAAAAAAAATTGTGATTGTGATTTTCAAAAACCCGTTTTTAATATATTTTTATAGTAAATATTTTATCTCGAATCAACAAAAAGAAATCCGCTGTACGGAGACTTTTTGGACTATGTGTACATTGAACTATTACAACAATAGAGTACCAAATGGACCAGCATCAGAAAAGTGCAATTTGTCTGTTATTGTTGACATTTACTTATAGTAACGATCCTAAGGTACATTGCTACTAGTGAGCAGTAGATTAGTTATCGACAATTCAGTCTTACAAAATCCAATCCAACGATGTAGAATATGAGATAAGATTGAGATGGAAAGGTTTTCCAACAAAATATTTATGAAAATAATAAGTTTTTAGTTTTATAAATATGCTAATTTTGTAACCATCACATGACTTTAGACTATTGAATTCTTGTTATTATTTTTTGTATAAAGTTTTTTTTTTCTTTTTTTTTCAAAATCAAGCAAAAATAATAATCTAGCTTATTTAAACTCGATATACTGTTATGTGCTTATTTTGTATATGTTAAATACCAACACATTGGTATTTTTATTAAACTTTATTATATGTATGTAAGTTGATTCTGAGTGTTGAAAATTGTTTAAATAATATGAAATAAATACTCAAGCAATTTTAATAAATTTGCTTAAAAAAAGTCTTCAAGTCTTCAGGCATACAGTACCAAGCATAAATGAAGGTACTCTTACAACTAATATATGTATAAATAAATTAGGTGGCGCACAGTTCGTAGAGAACCAGGGCCTAGTGACTTACAATTCTCACCCCTTCCTGTGTGCGAGTAATGTCAGAGATCAAGGAGACCTAAACTTTATATGCCGAATCCGAACAGCTAATCTGAATAAGCACTTTTCATGGCAAGAATTACTTTTGGAGGATTTAATTCCTCGCAAGAGGCATTATCCGTGAAAAAAACTTTGGGTGGCACATGCAGGGATTGACCCAACCCCTTTGGACTGACCGTCCTACTCACGAACCATCACAGCACGGGTACTAGTTATATAGTTCATTTTTAAGTAAACAACAAGACAAAAGTTATTGTTTACTAAAGAAACGCATTAAAAAAAAATCATAATTTTTTGGAGCTGATTTTCAAAATTTAACAAAATATATGTAACATATATATATGAGTGGAATCTCAGAATTGTTTGCTCAATCCTACCACCACTTTACAGTTCAACATCTAGTTCTGACATCTCTGCCTTCAATTGTTCGTTTGTGCAGAATGACGATGGAGAATGGACGCTGCTTTATCAAGGTCGGAAATGATCTCAGCAATGTTTTCCTTCTGAAAAAAGGTTTAAGACAAAGCGATACACTGTCATACGACTTCTTCTTTGGTTCTGGAAAGAATTATGCAAAACTCAATCGTCAACACTAGAGGCACAATCTTCCAAAGGTCCATCCAATTACTCGGATACGCAGATGATATTGACATAATTGGAGATCAAAGCGTGATGGAACTGGAAGTGGCGAGTTTTTAAGCATTAAGAAAGAAGCGGAGAAGATTGGTTTAGTGGTCAATGAAGGCAAGACCAAGTAAATGCTATCATCAAAAAAGGACATTGAACGATGACGTCTTGGACAAAACGTCACCATGAACAGCTTTAACTTAGAGGTAGTTGAGGACTTTCTCTACCTAGGCACCGCTATACATTCAGACAATAACAGCAGTGATAAAATCAGAGAATAACTCTTGCAAATCGCTGTTTCTATGGACTTAAAATTCCTTTCTCGAGCAACTGAAGTCACAATCTCTCTATAAGAAACTCATCGTCGATCGGATATTTATTTCCGCCCCGAAGTGTAGCGCCACCCTAGGTTAGGTTAGGTTAGGTTATAGTGGCTGTCCAAGATGGAAACGGACACACTTAGGCCAGTTTAATGGCCCATTGTGATACCACATGAATCTTGAGACTTCCTCCTAAGCTCAATGGAACCAGTTTGAGTCCCTTACGAAACGTGAGAGGCTAATTATGTTGATATGATTTAGATCGTTCAGATCGTTAAAGAAGAATTCTCCTAGGTAATTCTTGCGTTTTCGAGCCAGAGCAGGGCATGTGCAAAGAAGATGAAGAACTGTTTCTTCCTCTTCCTCGTCCATATAGCTTCTGCAAAAGTCATTTGAGAATACGCCTAATCTGGTGGCGTGCTTTCCTATTAGACAGTGTCCGGTTATGACACCTATTATCGAGCTTATATGCGATCTGCTTAGAGAGAGCAAGCACCTTGAACGTTGTAAATCCGGTGTTGGCTAGATGTTTTTTGTGACTTGACACGTGGTAATGTTGTTCCACCTGGTGCCTGCCCTCCTCACAGCGTCTTGCATTAGCAACAGTTTACAAGTAGCGATTGGTATGCCAGTACGTGCCAAACGTGGTAGGATGGGCTGTACTGTACCGTTCCTGGCGCCACCCTAAGTCAATAAGTATACACTTGATTCGTTGAATATGGGTGTTGCAGGCCTATTTCCATAATATCCCTTCAATTTACCTTCGTCTTGATCATTGATTGTTTTCAATTCTTTTGGTTAATGAAACAATTTACATAATTAAAATTGCATTCTCTTGAATTTGCTGGTAAGTCCCTTGCAAACTAAGAATAAACTAAATTCAACTGTAATATTTGTAAAAAGGATTATTTCGAAGAATAGAATATTGTAATAACTGCTCTAAACAAATCAAGAGTTGCCAATATTTTTTGTTTTTTTTTTCTTAAATTATGCAGCATTGTGTAAAAAAAGTAAAATAATAGATTTAAACCCAATTGATTGTTTTCATTTAGCAGATATAAAATGTATGATATTTTAATAAATTGCAGTAGCCTCATTTATGCTCATTACTGGATTTTATGTATTTGTAGTAAAATTACAAACAAATACTATCAGTACTCAAAAACTATAATTATTTTAAGTTAAAAGTTAAGCAATATACAATAAAACAAAAAATAGTATAAAGTTTATTGCAGACTCACCCACGACTATTTAGTTTTGTTGATTCAAGCTGACGAACAGCTTCCTCCGTTCGTTTCAAAAGAATGACCTTAAGTTAAAAAAAAGAAGAGATATATTATTAAGTCAAATGATATATTTTTGATGTTGGTAATTGGTATAAATATTATTTACCTTTTGAGATAAATTTCGAAAATGCATATCTTGCAACATGGTCGCTCTTTTTTGTGAAAAATCACATTTTGAAATTACTGTTAATATCCCACGTTCAGGATTATAACGACAAATTCCAGCTCCTATTGATCTTTGAAACTCTCTATGAATGCCTTCTTCCTTGGCCCTACAAAAAGAAGCAGTTAATAAATAAAAAAAATCATCAAGTTCTATAAGGTTTAGGCATTTAATGATGAAAGTAATTTAGAACTTACTCTTCTTGCAACTCTGCAGGCACATTAATTTCAAATTTATGAAAAGTCTTAGGCCCAATAGGAGGATTAGGATTTTTCACTCTAAGTCGCTTCAGTTCAACAATTTCCGTATATTGATTTTCGAAGCCTACATAACAGACAGCACAAAATTCAGCCTTAAGAAGTTTTATAATAGCAGTCCACCATCCACATGTTTGACGTTCAAGAGATCTTGTGAACACTTCAACCTCCATTCCTTCTTCATAAACAGCTGGTTGTTCATTATCATCGGGCGGGAAACGAACTTGGGAGAAAGGAAATTTTTGTTCTTCTTGACACCTAAAATAAAATAAAACGTTAAAATTTCCATGAATTAGCTTATAATTTTTCCAAAAACATGTTTTTATTTCAACCAGATTTTCCTACGTAAAGTTATAGCTTTCTTAAAGGGATAAGTGAAATATTTTCCTTTAATAATTGAACCCTAAAAAGTGTCAAGGCTGCCTGTTGCTCGTTTGATGAGTTATTTTGTGTACTTTGTCGTACATTTATCTCTAAGTAAAGTATAAATATAAAAAAAAACGGGTTGACTTTTATAGAGCAGTGATCTGCTTTTGACAAGTTCTTTTCTTTGAACATGGCCGCAAAACAAACCAACATACTGGAATCTCTGAAGAAACATTGTGTGCCAAAAAACTTCTTAAAGAACGAAAAAATTATAAATTTTGATATTAAAAAGGAGTATTTTTGTAAATAGGTCTTGAATCGATTGTCTCGTGACTTTATACAAAAAAGTCTAACGTCGTTTTCAATTGGCAATCTGGAATTGTTCTTCGATTCGGAATCCCAATTGAACAGTTTTTTTTTATTCCGAAGAATCTGAAGTTTGGTGAGAATGTATTGGTTGAGTATGACATGTGTCACATATATGTGTATTCGCGCTAAATTTCATTTTGTTTTTGTGTTGCAAACATGGAGGAAGTGACATTTAAAAATTTATGAATGTGTGAGTGATTCTGCTTCTGATTCTGTTTTTAAAACCAGAAGGGAAATTCTCTTCTTTTCAGAATCAGAACTGTCAGTTTTGCCCAATTGAACGCATTCAGAATGGTTTTTTTCACTTCCAGATTGCCAATTGAAAACGACGTAAGTGTGCTTAATCGCAAGATCTCCGATACCATTTTTCATTGCAAATTTCTATTTTTTTTTTGCTTGTGTGGCACTTAGCGCCCTTTTTGTAGTAAAATTTAGGATATGCACTACGGTTTTAACTTGATTCGCATTAGCCTTCATCACAGTTGTAGTATGAACAATACCTAGTCGTGCCATAAGTCTTGTTACAAACATAAAACACCATAAGACAAGAACTATATAATATTTTATATTTATTGTTTTTTTTTAAATTGTTTAGCTATATTTTATATATTAACTAAAAAACACTTAAAATTATCGGTTTCATCTTTAATGGTAGCCCTTAATCGTTGTGGCCATCGGCCAATAGTGGCACGCACTGTTTTTTATTGATATTGCTTCCGTTGACTCTATCTTAGAAATTTAAAAATTTCTGTGATTAATTCTTTCAGACACGCTCACCAATTCTGACCACAAAAAATATTCTTGAGATTTAAAATTATGGACTTCCCGAAAGCGAAACTTATGCTTCTTTAAAACCTACGATATTAAACCTAAGGCATTTTTGTGTTGTCTTATCTTTGCGTGTCTCACCAGAATCTTGTACAAGAATTCACTTATCTCTACTGAAAAGGGTATTTGTTAAGCCCTTTACCAAACCATCTACCACATCTTTATTTTGGATTGCTTAACAAAAATGGTGCAATGTGACACTTTAAAGTAAGACTTTCGATCAAACCATTAAAGATGTAATATAAATTGTATCGTTTTCATTGTTATGAACTTTTTCAACGGTAAAAATCTTTTCATTTAAAAAAAAATAAATAATTTCATGCTCATTTGTCGAGTGACTCATTCCACAATAAATTCTTAGAGTGAAGGTGTTAAAAAATGATTCGTAGAGCGTCAATAGCCCTTAATGTGTAGATGCTCCCTAATCAACACTGAAATTGATCTGGTGAATATATCCAATTCTCTGGACATTATCTTTCTCTTCCCAAGGAGTTTTATTGGTATTAGTTCTCGTACTGTTTACATAAGCGTACAAATGTAGGCACCGCGCAGACGACTACCTTTTGGGCAGTCATCTACTCTTGAAGATATAGCAAAATGGCGGAGAACCCATTTTCCGAACAGCATTGCGGTTCCCATTGAATTTTAAAACAAGGAAATTTCATCGCAACTCATTCCTTAGCTATGTTAGGCAATAATTGCGATTCTATTTTCTTTAGCGCCTCACTCCATTTTAACAAAAGCGAAACTGAAACCGAATTTACATATATTCATTGCTTGCTAATGAAAATATTTAGAAAAATTAGATACAAATTTTATATCATATTAATATTTTGAGCAACAAATCATTGATGTTTTGTAACAGAATTTATGACACCGCTAGATATAGTATACACTCAGAAGTTTCAACAAAATGTTGTTCCCAATTTGAGACGATCTCTGCTAATTCAGCTTTATTTCGGCAACATAATTGCCTAATCTATTTTAGTCCTTAAAGTTCAGAGTAGTTTTAATCTGAAAGCATTAATTTTTGGAGATACTGTTTTATGACCCAGTTCAGTACCTTACGAGAATTCTCTGACTCTCGCATAAAAAAAGAAACAATTTGCCAATGTTGCCAAGTTCTTCAACACAATTGTGCATGTATGGAACTCTTTAGACGATTCCATATTAAGAAATCTTGTAAGTAGTAGTAAATTTAATAACACAACAAAAGAGTGGTAATTTAATTTTCTAAGTGATGGCAGGAAAGAAAAAAAATAATAAGGTATAGTAACCGTGGCGTGATGGTTAGGACTACCCTTGCCTTTGCTAGGGTAATACCAAGAGTGATTCTTGTCATAAAAAGTGCTTGCTCAAATTAACTGTTGGGTTTCAGCATATAAACTGTAGGTCTCCTCCTCTATCCTTGCAATTACTCGCAGGAATGGTTAAGAGTTGTAAGGCACTAGGCCCTGGTTCTCTACGGATTGTTGCGCCACCTAATTTATTTATGTTTTTAAGGTGTCCATTCTTATAGGTGCGATTAAGCGTTAGCAAAGCACTGTACGTTATTTGAAACTTGCATATTTTTATTTTATATTTTATGATAAAAGAACACATTTTTCCATGCATTTCTACTAATTTTAATATCTAAAAATGAAATTGTGTCTAAGAAAAATAATTCCATGTATTGTATTGCATTCCCAATAAATCAATTTTCGTTACTCAAATGGTATGATAGGAAAATTTATGGTTATGGGAATACTAACGTTACATATTTCTTAAAATAATAAAAAACCAAAAAGGAACATAAATCTAACCTACATTATGGATTATGTAGAATGCAAAATAATTTTCTTAAGTTAAGTGTTTTAGCATTATCATTGCTGGAATTAATTATACTTGAATTCTTAGTGTTAATATTAATACAAATAATGTAAAGGGCTGTTAGCACCGTAGTTTGATCTACTGAAAATGTTGCCAACTGACTAGCAATGAAATTCAATCGTGAAAGGATCAACGGAACTGAAATGTCCCATTGATTATCCCGACAATACACTCTGTGAGTCGTTAGATATGAAAGATTTATTAGTTGAGCGTAAAGTGACAAGATAATTCAATTGGACCATAGTAGAAATCTTCTTTGAACGGATTCCAATCTATTTATACGAACCACATAATATAGCGCCCAGACAACACAACCATACTCTTAAATAGAAAACAAACACAGAAAATAAAGACATTGTTTTACACTTGTCAATATTTAAAACTAAACCCTTAATACTACACCATTCCCATAACCTTTGAATGTTCTCCTGCAGAATTGATTGTACAACTTTTTTTTAAATAATCCACATTTTAAGAGACATGTAATTAACTAGGATGGACGGAAGGGATTTACACAATCATCTATTCTATTAATAAGAAGTTGCATAATATAAAAATCAATTGAATTAAAATGTAAAAACTCATCAACGGCAGAAGTATTATTTAAATCGTAAGAAGATACTTCAGAGGCACGCTGGAACTACTCGGAAAACATACCTATTTGCTATGTCTTCTGACTAATGACTTTCTGAATTTAGATAACTCATATTATTGGGTATCTCTATCAGATTTTCTTTTACAGTTTACATACTTCCAGAAATCAAATATTTTAGATATAAAGTCAGAATAAAGAAAATTAGACTTGTTAATAAATTAATCTCTTAGTCTTGTATATTCAATTTGAGTTTCATTACTCCAGGATCAATTCCACTTCACCCAAGCTTTGTTTCTTTTATTTTTAAGTTTCAATATGTTGATCAAACAGGGGGGTTATTATGAAAAACGATAATCGTTTTTAATACGGAGTATTTGTGAAATTGCGATTACGAAAAACGATTGCAGAAGCGCGTATTTGTAAAATTGCGATTACGAGAAACGAGAATCGTAAAAAAACGATACTCGTATTTTTATTTACGATTGCCTTCAAGTACTCGTTCAGCTTTTGTTTTCGCGGGTTACTGTCAAGTGTCAAACATTATTGTGTTTTGGTTTGTCTTTTTTTGGTTTGGTTTTCATTTTGATGAGGGAGAAAAAGTGTAAGTTAAATAATAAATATAATGGTGAAAAACATAAAAATAAGATATTTCTAATATTTAGGCCTACAACGAATGCTAAACAAATAGACTTGATGGTAGCTTTCATGGAACATTCCTTTCCAACATTCACATTTTGACATTTGTTAATAGGTGTGAAGTTAGCTGCGTTTAAAAAAAAATACCATTTTTCATTTTTGGCTGGCAACATTTTCTTGATTCCATTTTCGTTTCTCATAATCGCTTTACGCCATAGTTTCGTTTTTCTGGGTTTCGTTTTTTCTGCCGATCGTTTCGTATTTCATAATAAGGGCCCAGTCGATTATTTGCTTGGAAATGTTTTCATAACTTTTGTTTAACTTAGTTGATCTTCAAACTCTAACATTCGACTGCTGTTAAGTTTCTGGCTGATCTGACTTTTAAGCTACTATCATTGAATTCCTTGAGCATCTCCTAACACCAATCGGCACTTGTATCTTGACCTAGGCTTTGAGAACCTAGGTTTTTAGTCAAAACATCTCTTTTTCACATATAAAAACGTATATGCAATATATTATTATTAATTAGAGTCGTAATAACCTTGTTCCTTGATGGTACCCGTGGCAGGATGGTTAGTGCTTATAAACTGTAGGTCCCCTCTATCACATCAGGAATGGTTGAGAGTTGTAAGTCACTATGCCCTGGTTCTCTACGGACTGTTGCACCACCTATATTATTTATTTTAATAACCTTGTTCTAATGATTGTTTCTGGCCCAATAACTGATTTTTAAATCATTTTAAGCAGCTTTAAATCGATGCTGGTGAGGTTTTTGTTTAATGTCACAATAAGTAATCAAACCATAAACAAAAGTTAATTGTTGTATGAATATACTTACAATTCTTTAAAATAACTACTTTTGTTCATATCTATATTTTTTTTAAGGAATTACTAAGTTTGTTTTGACAAGAAGTTTAACATAAATTAGCATTAGACGACCATTTCGCATAGAATTTGAATTGCATTTTTATTCAATTTCTTCCAAAACGTGTCAGGTTTTTGTTTTGATTTTGTGTCCACTTTTTATTTTCTGATGAAAAATAATTGGACATCACTAATTACGGCGGAGCGAATGGAGGAACGCGACCGATGAGCTTAATTCCTGAGCTTTTTGATAAACTAACCGAATGTTTATAATCAGTCTTGTTCAACTTAAGTTGGTATACATATTTTATTATAACGGGTTATCCATTTTGCGGTTTCAAAAGTTTAGGGCTGGAATTCGACATCTCTCAAACTAAGTTGTTAAACCAATTTTTTTTTAGTTTTAAAGTCTGAAATTTAAGAAAATGGATCGCTTAACTATCGCCCAATGCAAACAAATTGTTAAAACCTACTACAAAAATGGTGATTCTGCCACATACACATATCGTGCTTTACACAATCGTCCAAATTCACAAGCAATTGGCAGAATTGTAAAGAAATTTGAAGAGACTGGATTGGTTACAGATATTGTAAGACCTGTGCATCATCGTTTAGCTCGTACCACTGAAAATATCGCTGCTGTAAGTGAAAGTGTTGTCGAAGATCTGAATGTGTCGATTCCTCGTCGGAATTAGGACTGTCTTACGGCACATTATGACGTATTTTGCATTTGGATCTACAACTACATTTATATAAAGTCCAGCTCACACAACAACTGAAGCCAGCTGACCATTCACAACGTCGTAAATAAGTCGAATGGGTGCTTGAACTTGATTTTTGGAACAAAATTTTCTTCAGCGACGAAGCACTTTTCTCACTCGGTGGATATGTTAATAAACAAAATTGTCGTATTTAGGATTCTAAGAATCTTTAAGTAATTGAAGAGAGGCCATTACATCCACAAAAGATCACTGTTTGGTGCGCTCTTTGGTCCGGAGGTGTGATTGGACCTTACTTCGAAAACGACGCACGATGGAACGACTGTCACCGTTCAATTCGGAGCGTTATGGTCATATGACAACAGAATTTCTGTTTGCCTGCTATTGATATGTGGTTTGAACAAGACGGTGCAACAAGCCACACAACTCGAGCGAATATGGCTTTATTGTAAGAGAAATTCCCTGGCCGCGTAATTTCTTGTCGTGGCGATATCAACTGGCCACCAAGGCTTGCGATTTGAACCGCTGGACTCTTTTTTGTATGACTACGCGAAAGACCGTGTTTATGCAGATAAACCTTTAACTCTTAAGAATTCGTCTAGTTATGGCTGAGATACCGCCCAATGTGTCAAAAAGTGGTAGAAAATAATTTAATATTCCACACATAATGTTAACGTTCGAACTTTATAATAAAAAATAAATATCATGAACTAAAAATGTTTAATATGTGTTTTATTTACGTTTACTTTTGAAACCACAAAATAGATAAACCTGTATTTATTTATGAGTTTCCTAAGAAAACAAAAAAATATGCCTATACATTCTTTATTAAAAAAAAAATGCATTGTATTATCGCCCACGACAGATTTGTAATTAAAAAAGTATAAATAACAAAAAACAAAACAACATAAAAATTCTGATGATTTTATCGAAATACCATAGATCGGATACATTTTCTATTTGTATGCCGTGTTGACGGCGACCGAAGACCGACGATATCCCACCCTGTGCATGGAGAACAGTAGAAAAAAGAAATCTATTTCTTATTTTCCTAATTCCTATCTTATTATCAAGCGACAAAACATCTCCACGAAACGCTAATGTCAATTCTTTAAGTAAGATATAAATAGATGACCAAAATAGATGAAGAGTTGTCGTGTCGAGTCAAGTTGAGTTGAGTCAAGAAAAATCCCTCGACACGCTTCAACTCAAATTAATGTTTAATGTTTCCTATTTTCTTTTTCTAAACCATCAGCTGTTTGTTGAAACATAATTAACTCGAATAAAAATAAAAACTTATGAATACATAATTTATTCAACTAGAAGCTAGATACTTACTCATCCAAACTGACCATTACTCCATCCTCGAATACATCTGTTACGATTCCCTGAAACGAAAAAGAAGTGTTTTAAGTTTTTCGTTTATATATCACACAGGACAGCGAAGGGATTAATGAATGGAGTGTGCTTCATGCAATTAAACCTAAAAACTAAAGCAATAAGTCATTTTGCTCAAAAAAATAGTTATTCATCACCATTGAAATCATGTGAACAGGAAATCATCGTGCCGTCAACATGATTTCCTGTTCGAAGACACAAGTATCGCTTTCACAGTTTAGACGTCGTTTTATTTTTCAGGTGCGGCTAGAATAGGCAGTTAACGAGAGATCGGAAACATCTGTCTGAAGATGTCATCCGCCCTGTCACGCACATACCTTGGGCCACTTCCCTGATTCTTGATTCGGCGGTATTCGTGTCGTCTTAGCCCCCGCATTTTAAAAGTATGTGTCTGAAAGACTGAAAGTGATCCATTAGAGAAGGAACCAAAAACTAAAAAACCAAAATCAAAAGGTCGACGAACGCTGGGAAGTCGCCCTTTTCTCTAGAAATAATCTACAGAACAGAATTCGTTGCATCAATTACTTATTTGTCGACCGAATGCCTCGTTCTCAGGCAGTTGCGATTTCAATTTCAATTCATTTTCCGGTTTTCTCTAGCACTTCAGGGCCAGACGACCAAAAGGAATTCATATACAATTTCGTTCGTTAAACTCTAAAGGTTGGGAAGGGAGGGCTTTCACTGAATTTTCAAGGAGAACGAGACAAGTTTTTTTTTTTCGTTTGTTTCAAAATATAATTGAATTCAATTGAAAAACACACAAATTTTAAAAATATAGCAACATTAACGCCTGCCGTGGTGTGGTCGTGGTGTATACAAACCTTGTAGTAGGCATCATTCTCGCCGCAGACCTCCACCGTCAGATCGTCGTCCATTTTGTTGGATTAGAATACTCCTGTTGGTATTTTTGTTCCGTCGATTCTTTTCGCAGCGATTTGTTTTTCCTTTCGTTTCAATATTCAAAATTATTTCGACGTAAAAATCAAATTTTGCGACAACGATACAAAAATTAACCAAATTCCACGCGAAAGGTGTGGAATTTTTTGAGTATTCTTTCGAGTTTTTAGTATTTTTGCTTATCTGGTGTGCTGCTGAGCCCCAGTACCAGTAGTAGTAGTACCAGTGGTGGTGCTTGGTGCAGTTGAGTTGAGGTCGGCTGATTTTGCTGCCTTTTCTTCTTCTCTTGGTTGGTTGGGTTGTTGGTTCCTTTTTTCTTTTCTTTTTAATTTGTTCTCGTCTTGGTTCTCTTCTTTTTGTTCGCTGCCTTTTTGCTACTTGCTTTTTTAGTGGAGATCGTAGGAAGGGATAATTTTTAGCAACTACAATTAATTGGAGTTGAATAATAAGGAAATTAAGTGATGTTGTTGAGTATTATGGAGAAATTTGTTCGGTTTATTTATGTGTTTTTGGAGTTAAAATTGAAATTGATAATTTTCTTTTCTATTGAACTGAAAAATCGCGTGCAGACTTTTTTGGTTGGAAATTCAATGAACAAAAAGAAAACGGAAAAAGATGAAAGAAGATAGATGGATGTGGTTTATTTTGTGCGAAAAATAAATTGAATTGTCTTTGTTACTCTTGTTGAGGTTGTGGAGCAGGGCGAGTTCTCTTGTTTTTATTTATATTCGGCCTTTTCACTCTAATTGCATTTTTCGATGTTAAGTTAAGTTCGAAAATGCATATGGGTGCCGGTTTCGGTTTTTGGTTTAAGATTTTGTTGAAGCACAACCAACTTCGAGATGTTTTTGCACAGAGGTGTTAAATGGCATGAAATCATTGTAAAAATAAAACCTACGGTGGTCGGTGGTGTAACCTACAGCCTAGTAAATTTTCATTGGCTGCTTTCAATCTCAGACAGATGGGGTACCTTTTTGTTAATGTTTTACGTGTACATAAGTGAACGGCTTATCCAAAACAAGGTAGATATGTAGAGACCTTTGCTAAGCTAAAGCAATTTACTTAGCTTTCCGACTAGCCAAATCAAATGATGATGATGTTACTGATCAATCTGCTCAAACAACAAAAGTTATGCAAAAAAAAAATAACTGACTGCTTGACACTTGGAGGGAGGTTAGGCAATATTTTGGTTTGTAAATGCCCAGCTGTCAAAAATTATCTTCCAATTGAGGACATTTTATTGGAGAGTTGTCAGGGAAAGCACCGAACAAAAATGTCAAAATATCAAACAAAACCTACTTGTGTTTGTGTCATTTTTATTTGATTCATTGGGCAGGTTCAGGCAACATAAGGGGCTTCATTTGCAGTCAACTGGGTTCTTTGAATGTTTGTTTTTTGAAACAAGACAGCTCGTAAGTTTTTCTAGTCTCATACATTTTAATCTCAGAATTATAGTTCCATAGCCTTTACTTTAAATTGATCGTGCAAAAACATTCTAGAAAACACTCCATAGTCAAGCTACAAGTCCCTCACAACTTGCATTTTTTCAGTGTAAATAAATATTATTTATTTCTTTTTCAATTTGACAAGGAACGCTTTTACACGAAACATTAAATGAAATTGTGCAGACAATAATTGAATTACAGAGTAATAAAGTTCAGCTTTCAGTTAAATAAAAAAACATAATCAGCTATGGACATTTTTCTTGACTTACTTTCCAGTCAAATTTCCAAAAAACTTACCTTAATTGGGAAGACACTTTTTGGCAGCTGGCCAATCAGGTAATAGAAACTTCTCTTACTTTCAAGTCTCTTATGTCGTCTGAAGCTGTCCAATCTGTCCACAGTATTTGTTGCTCTTCCTTATTATTGGAACAACGTGTTGCTTATTTAAAAGAAAAACAAAGAATCAAGTTAAATTTGTCAGTTTCGAATTATTTTTATTTAAAGTAGAAATTTTATGAGAAACTACAAATTTCTTTTAATATTACTTCGCAATTCTTGGCTTAGTTGGTCTTCTCACGATGACTGCTGAAATACGTTTGTCTGGAATTTGAATTTTTCGTTTCTTCTTGTTTTTGCAGTTGGTATTGGTATGGTTTGGATTTTGTATCTTAAGTTTGGTATTGGTATGACATTGAAATTTGTATCTTGAAAGTTGGCAGTCGAAGATATAAGTGACAGTGATGCCACTGTCCCTAACACTCCCCCCGGTATGCTGACCTACAGATCATCAGGTCGGTATATCCCGAAAAACATCGAGGACTGCCAGTTTCACAGCCGGTCGTTCATATATCCCTGAAGCAGTTTGTACCGTTGCTCTCCGAACTTGTCCGTCTTTTCCGGGCTTGACATCTATAACCCGTCCCTTTGGCCATAAGTTACGGGGGTTTGATTCGTCTGTAACTATGACTATGTCTCCAACAGCAATAGGCTTTGTCGGTGTAAACCACTTTGATCGTCGAGTTAGCGTCGGCAGATATTCATGTAGCCACTTTCTCCAAAATAGATTCGCGTATTGCTGGGATTTCATCCAGTTTCTTCGTAAGAGTGTATTGTCGTTGGTAGGAATGCTATCTGTCTTTTCACCGTTGGATGAGCCTAACAAAAAGTGATTCGGCGTTAGGACTTCATCATTCGCATCTTCGAGTGCAATATAAGTTAAGGGGCGAGAATTAACTACCCGTTCGACCTCCAGTAGCATGCTGTGCAGCAATTCGTCAGTTGGGTTACGACTTGGCATGATTTGATATAACGTCTTTTTTATGGAGCGGACTAGTCGCTCCCAACTGCCACCCATATGGGGGGATGCTGGGGGATTGTAAATCCATCGCGTTTGGGAGGTTGAGAACCTTTTGGCCATGTCGGATTGTAATTCATTATAGGATTCTTTTAGTTCCTTTTCAGCTCCATGGAAGTTTGTTCCATTATCACATCGGATTTCCTTAGGAACACCTCTACGAGCAATGAAACGTTTAATCGCTAGTATACAGGAGTCAGATGTAAGGCTATTGGCAATTTCCAAATGAACTGCACGGGTGGTCATGCAAGTTATCAATACACCCCATCGCTTTTCAGTATGTCGACCGACAGTGGTGTACATCGGGCCGAAATAATCGATGCCAATGAAGGTGAATGGTCTGGTGAACGGTGCAAGCCTGGCTTCTGGTAGGACTCCCATTTCCGGTGGTTTCGGGGAAGCACTTAAATTTTTGCATAATTGACATTTTTTACGTACCTGTTTTACAGCTGTTCTAATGTTCGCAATGGAAAATTTTTGTCGGATCTCATTCACTACGGTTTCGTTGTTATGATGATGATATTTCTCGTGAAATGACTTAATAATCAGGAACGTGATGTATGAGTCTTTAGGAAGGATTATTGGATTTTTTGCATCATAAGAGACTCCAGACACCGCATCAATTCTACCACGAAGTCGTAGGAGTCCATCTTGATCTATGAACGGAGACATCTTACGAATAAAGCTGGATTTGTCCAAAGATTTATGCTGGGCTAACGGAAGATCAAGGTTGTTTCTTAGAATACTTATCTCATCACGAAACGAATCCAGCTGGGCTTGAAGATAGAGTGCTCTTTCTGCTTCAACATATTCCTCAAGTGTGATGTACTCTTGGATTCGTTTAGGAACTTTCTTCTTGATAGCTCTGGTATTATATATAAATCGAGAAATGTATGCTTGAGCTCTTACTAATTTTTGCCAGTTTGAAAAACGTTTGGAGTCTATTAGTGCTTGATTGTGTACAGTATGATGGAACAAAATTGATGCTTTCAGCTCTTCTGGAGTTTCTTGAAGGTTTGACAAATTGGGTGGCCATTTGTTTTCGTCTTGCATCAGAAATGGTGGGCCTACAAACCATCGCGAATTCATATCAAAGTCGGGTATTTTTTCCCATTTCGTGGCGTCGTCTGCTACGTTGTCCTTTGAAGGTATATAGCGCCAATGATGAGTTTCGGTTGTTTCCAGTATCTCGCTGACTCTGAATCCGACGTATTGCTTATAATTGCGATGATCAGACTGAATCCACGAGAGAACTGTTTTGGAGTCTGACCAGTAAAACTCTTCTGAAAATTTGATGGTGTGATACTGCTTGATGCTGTTCGCTAATCGTACACCGAGCCTAGCGGCGTCGAGTTCTAGCCTTGGTATGGAAGTTAATCGCAGAGGCGCAACCCGAGTTTTTGATGAAATTATTCTGCATTCAATAAGGTTACCTTTTGTTACTCGGATGAAGGCTACAGCGGCAAATGCATTGATGCTAGCGTCAACAAAAATATGTAGCTGGCATGTGTCGTACTCACCATGCATGATTTGCTTTAAATAGCACCTGGGAATATGTATTCGGTCAATATTTTTTAAGTGATTGACCCAAACGCGCCACTTCTCGCATAGTTTCCCTTCAATCTTCTCATCCCAGCTCAGTTTGGAACGCCAGATCTCTTGCATCAAAATTTTGATATAAATTAATGAATTACCAATCAGGCCTAAGGGATCAAAAATGCTCATTAGGACGCGAAGTATTTGCCGCTTGGTCGGTTCGAAGTCTTCTGACAGAAGCTCTATCATTGACGCCTTCTTTGAAATTGAGAATGTAAATGTGTCTGTTTGAATACACCACCACATACCTAAAACCTTTTCGGAGGTACTCTCAGGGTTGATGTCCAGGCTTCTTCTGGATGCTGGCGGTTGCTCTCCCAGAGCCTCCATGACCTTCGGTGAATTTGAGATCCAATTTCGAATTTCGAAACCACCGTTTTGATGTATGTATTTGACTTCTTTACCCAGCTTGATGGCTTGTTCTTCTGAGTCTACGCTATCAAGAAGATCGTCAACATAATGGCTGCGAAGGATGGAATCGACTGCTCTTGGATACTGTTCGGAAAATTCGAGTGCATTTTTATTCTTAACAAACTGCGCACAACTGGGAGAGCAACTGGCCCCAAACGTCAGTACCTGCATCACATAAACATCTGGAGTGGCATGTAAGTCATTGCTCCAGAGAAATCGTTGGGCGTGCTGATCGTCTGCTCGCATTTCAATCTGGTGGAACATTTCTCGAATGTCCGCACATATGGCGACGCGCCTCTCTCGAAAACGATATAGGACTGAGAGTAGGCAAACAAGTTGATCAGGTCCTTTTAACAGTACAGAGTTGAGTGACACGCCATTGACTTCGGCAGCAGCATCCCAGACTATTCGAGTCTTGCCCGGTTTATTTTGATTTGTAACAACAAATATTGGAAGGTACCAAGTTCGAGGAAATTGATGTTCAAGTTCGTTTTTAGACAATTTTCTTATGTATCTCTTATTTTCATATTCTTTAATCTGATTTTTTATTTTATTGCCCAAGTCTGGGTTGCGTTTCAATTTTTGTGCAAAGCAGTGGTGTCGTTTTAGGGCCATTTGGAAGCTCTCTGGGAGTTTAATGTTTTCATACTTCCATAAAAGGCCTGTTGTGAATCGACAACCGTTTCTGATCGTAAGACTTTCAAGCATCTTGCCGGCGCGTTCGTCATCTTTCGACCTTAGCAGCCCCTTTGGTTCCCCAACCCCAAGACTATCCAGAGAGAAGTAATCTTTCATCATGTTATGAAGGGTGTCGTCGCCGTCACTCAGCTTGGCAGTTGCGCATTCACACTCATGATAGTTAGAATGAAAAGACTCACCTGTGTTATTGCCTGTTACTGATGATGGTCCATATGCTACCCAACCAAGTCTTGTCTTTGTTGCAACTGGGTCTCCTTCGCCGCCTTCTACCACCTTCAGAGGAATTGCTAGCTTCAAATTATCCAGACCAATCAACAAGCGTGGAATAGCCTTCTCGTAGGATTGAATTGGGTACCCGCGCAGATAAGGGTACTTAGCGCTGAGTTCTTCGACATCCAAGGATTGTTGTGGCAAGTTAAGAGATTTCACTGTCCTGATGACTGGTATTTTAAATCTTTTATCTGTGTGGTCCCTTCCAGAAACTTCGACGGATACTATTCTTGATTCATTTTCGTTTCGGTGGGTGTTGCCTGTCCACTTTAAAAAGAGCGGTTGATTGATGCCTTTGAGATCCAATTCTTTTGCCAAGGAGTCTTCCATCATAGTAAGTGACGATCCGTCATCCAGAAAGGCAAATGTTGCAATGTGCTTCTGTTCAGCATGAAGAACAACAGGAACAACGCGGTATTTTATATTCTGAGTTGATCTGTGCGTGTTACAGTTGAAATTAGCGTCATCTACAGCTGGAGCTTGACTTGTTTCTGTCGTTTGCACTGCAATCGATGATGTTCCTGTAACCACTGTGTCACTCGTGTTCTTGTGTAACAAAGGATGATGTCTATAAATGCAACCCTTCACACCACACAAAGTATTCAGTCTGCATCGAGATTGCGGATGAGATTTCAGGCATGTACGGCAAAGTCTGTTTTGTTTTATTGCATTCCATTTGTCGTTAAGGCTCATATTCTTGAATCTCTTGCATAGATGAACTCCGCAACAATCCTGAGAGCAAATTGTACAGCGTCTCTTGTCGGACATTGGTGTCTTTACATCGTCTTCGGAGTGTGCATTGATGTGGGCCTTTTCTTTCTTGCGCATAGGTGTTCTCGCATCTTGATTGAATGATATAGCAGGACTGACTTTACATATGTTATCTATTAACCTGAACAACCATTCGTCAAAGTCTAATAGGTTGTATGATGTCATTCCTTCAATTGCTTTCGCCCAATCTAACATCAGCTGTGTCGGCAGTTTGCTCACAAGATCGTCCAGGAGCTCTGCATTGTGCAAATACTCCTGGAGGTCACAGGCTTCTATTGTCGAAATCAGATTTTGTACAGCCAGGGAATACGATACAATGGTCTCAACTTTTTCGATTTGGATTCTTGGCTGAGTTTGGATCTTCTGCAAAAGCGACTTTATTATGACCTTTGGACGGCCGTACATGATTCGCATTGTTTGTATGATGTTAGGAACATTAGATGGCAACATCAATCTGCCGCGCATTGTTTCAAGGACCTGTCCTTTTAAACATTTTTGCAGTCTCAAGAGGTTTTCTTCATTACTAAAACCACAGAGCCGTGTACTTCGATCGTAAGTACTGATGAAAAGTGGCCACTCTTCAGGGCTGCCATAGAAATTCGGCAAATCCCTTGACATTGAATGTCTGTTTGCCAATTGAACATTATCGGGTTGTGCGGACTCTTGCTGTTGATGTCTTGGATTTGCATGATGAAGTGATGTTGATGGGCCATGGTTGTGTGGCATGGTGGCGGCAGGAATATGGATGCCCAGATGTTGATTTATTTGTGTTGTTATTTGTGCACTTTTCATTGTATTCACTGTAAGTGCTTTATGTTGTACATCGTTCTGGTTTTGAATCCAATTCTCGACATCTTTCGGATCTTTATACGATTCGGAGCACGCACTTTTTTGACTTCCATTTACGAGCAAATCCAATTTCTTTCTTAGATATTCTTCATCTCTTTTTTTTTCTAGTTCTCTGGATTCTTCGAGGATCTGTAATTCTATTTGTCGGCGATTTGTTGATGACGTCTTCTTGGAACGTACGGATTCTGAATCTGCCTTTTTTTTGTTTAGACATTGCGCGCAGCTCCAATCTTCTTCTTCGATGGCCGCAGTCACATTGACGCAATTGAAATGGTACCATTTTAAACATTCGTCGCACTGAACCATTTCTTGCGTGTTGTCTAGGTCGCATAATTTGCATCTATCATCTTCTTTGGCGTTGGCGATTCTACGACCGTCTAGTCGTTTACTTCTCCTTATTAATGGAGTTTCGTCAGCAGACATCTTTTTCTTTTACTTATTAATATAAAAGAAATTTGTAGAATTGTTGCTCTTCCTTATTATTGGAACAACGTGTTGCTTATTTAAAAGAAAAACAAAGAATCAAGTTAAATTTGTCAGTTTCGAATTATTTTTATTTAAAGTAGAAATTTTATGAGAAACTACAAATTTCTTTTAATATTACTTCGCAATTCTTGGCTTAGTTGGTCTTCTCACGATGACTGCTGAAATACGTTTGTCTGGAATTTGAATTTTTCGTTTCTTCTTGTTTTTGCAGTTGGTATTGGTATGGTTTGGATTTTGTATCTTAAGTTTGGTATTGGTATGACATTGAAATTTGTATCTTGAAAGTTGGCAGTCGAAGATATAAGTGACAGTGATGCCACTGTCCCTAACAGTATTGGAAAGTGGACTGGAAAATATTTTAATTTTTAATCGATTCATTTGCGTCACTTCAACACCGTAGATTAATGTCTTTTATATGGACATCTTTTTTTATGTAGTTGTTTCATATGATATGACATATGATTTCCAACCGTCAACAAGTTATTGCAGTTTATAGGAAGTACGAAAGAGTTATCATATCACCTAGGTATCCACTCCCTCTTTCGGGTTTCGACATATTGAATCTCCCTCTATATACTTTTCTGCAGTTTGCAGATGCAGAAACATGTATGTAAATCAAACTTTATGGTCTAGTGAAACACCCAGTTCCATTCCTCCCATTAACCAATTCAACCGTAATACTTGAGCTTCCAGGAATGCTCAAATTTTGATTCGTTCTTTAGCCGTGCTGATGGCACTAACTTCATTTTTAAGATCATTACGTCGATGCGTGACTGTTCGCTTATTCAACCATACCTTAATATTTTCTCAGTTCGTTGACAAAAGAACCAGCGTTTTCAAACCTTGGGCAGGTTCAGACAACATAAGGGACTTCATTTGCAGTCAACTTCATTCTTTGAACGTAAATTTTGACCAAGGCAACTAGATAGTTTTTCAAGTGTCATGAAATTAAAATTCAGAACTTTACTTCACAAACCTCTACTTCAAGTTCATAGTACAAAAATTACCAAAATCATTATTTTCTACAAAACACTCCTCAGGCAAGCTACAAGTCTATCATGATTTGTATTTTGTATTTTAAAGAAATATTACTTATTCCTTTTCCAAATTTACAAGGAACCTTTTTACAGAAAGCATTAAATGAAGTTGTGCAAAAAATAAATAAATCATTGAGTAAAGTTCAGCTTTTAGTTGAATTAAAAAACATGATCAATTGTCATTTTGACATAAGTTGACTTGACTTGATAGTGGCTACGTTCAATCTCGTGTTGGGTAGGGTATCTTGGACAGGTGGATTTTTAGATACCTTGTTGAACGAGTTGGATAGCTGTATTGAGATAGCTGTCAAAAAATAAAAACAACTTTCAGCTGTTCACAAAAAGCAGAGAAACATTTAAGCTTCGAAGTCAAAATTGTTGTAAGATAAAACATAATTAGCTTCTAAAATTCGGAGGCAAATAGCTTCTTCATCGTCTATTATGTACAGAACATCCTTAAATACAACTTCAACTAACATTTTGTATCTTTTTGGTTACCAACAAATACAAAAAGCTGAAATCAATTTTCAAGTTTCTTGAAATTCAACCATGTGTTGAATCAGCTGTTCTGTCAGATACCTACATACCCCAGAAATTCTTGGATACCTTTGGATTCCTTTTTTGACATCTCAGCTGTTTTTGATCAGCTGTTATTTTACACGTAAAACACTAACAAAAAGGTATCCGGATACCCTATCTGTCTGAGATTGAACGCAGCCAGTAAGGGAGATTTTTCTTGCCTAACTTTCCAGTCAACTTTCCAAAAAAGTTGCCTTAATTGGAAGGCAATTTTTTGGCAGCTGGCCAATCAGATGCAAGAAACTTGCCTTACTTTCAAGTCCCTTATGTCGGCTGAACCTGCCCCTTATCTCGTCAATACTTTTTCCATATTTAAACCATTTAATAAATTTAGGTTATTTACGGTCTTGTCTTTTTATGTGATCTGGAGCTTATTTTCCTAACCCTTATAGCCTTGAGACCACTTTAGCACTTTTTGAGACCAATTTGAGGCTTTTTTTTAAAACGATGGTCAAAAGAATTTTTGACCTCATTCACTCTTCATCACTTTTATTCTATATCTCTTTGCATGATCAAAGCGTATACATATATTTTAATAATTGAGAACATTCAAGATGTTTTGACGAGGCCTATCTTGGCATGATCCTCTGAACCTACCTTTATTTATCTCAAAAATCTACAAGAACTTAGAGAGATATAAGCGAAATATTATATACTTAGTTCTTTTATTAATTTTCCCATCCACCGTTCCTTTTATGGCTGACATAAACCCATTACTGGCATGCTATGGAATGTGAAATTGAACGAAAAGATTAACGATTTAAATGCTAGCATTTCCTAGTTCAAACTCCGTCCTCAAATGGTGTTGTAAACCGAATTTTGTATAGTTATTGGAGGTTAGCTAATCAGCCTATATTTCGATTGATTACCACCATTGAATCAGAAGCTATGAAAGTTTAGTAAAAAACTCAATATACATACTGTAAACAAATTAATAACCACGATTTCGGATAAGACATTTAATCATTTAGCTAATTAAAATATTGGTTTTAAATATGGGTTGTTGATCTTTACAATATTTCATAGTCAACTCAAATTAATACGACCGTACTACAATTTTGTTTTTGCCAAAAAACAAACCCTCTTGGGTCTTTACAATCACTGTAATCTTCAGGTCCATTCTCTCATACCTTTTACGTTTTTCGCTAAACTATAATGTATAATGAAAGAGTAGATAGGTATTTATATCCGAGTTGATCAACTTAATCATCGGAAAAGTCAATCTAATAATTTTCCACTTGAATTTCACATATGTATTTAAGCATTGAAATGAAAGCATTTATTCCTAGTTTCAATAAATTGGAAGACAATCTTTAGACGCAATTGATAAAGTCTTGCCTCTTGCTCTCTTATTAAAATTCATGCTTTTGGTATTGACGAATCCCTTCTTCGTTGGATTAGAAATTTTCTTTCAATACAAGTTGTTTTGGATGGATTCAACTCTGAAACTCATAATATAAATGCTGGTGTTCCCCAGGGCTCCATTTTGTCTCCGACGAATTCCGCAAGATGTCTAGGTTTTTTGAGATGATTCAAGAAATTTGTTCCTCCTTCTGATCTGGCTATAAACTAAAAAAAAATGTATGCGTCCAAACTTGAATATAACTCCCATCTCTGGGCCCGTGCTCCATTAACTTATTTAAGACTCTTGGACAGTATTCAAAGAAGAGATTTTAAAATTGTTGGTGACTTTAACATCATCAAGTCGATTAAGTCACTAGAACATCGTCGTAGTTTCTTGCCTCTCCCTTTCCCTCTAGTGAAATAGCCAGTTGCATTCCTCCCCTGAAACAATTCTAGAAATGCCCATCAGTTAATCCTTGAGCCTAACTTTGGACGTACTATAAAGTACAGAGATTAATTTTTTAACTGTACTACGCGAATGTAGAATTCCATGCCATATTGAAGAATTCACCTCCTATCTAACCCTTTCCTATTTTCCTAATGCTCAGTGTCTTTTGCGTATTAAAGGTATACAACACAGTTTTAGTTTATGCTAACTATACAAATAAAAGACATTCACATTGCCAATTTTTTAAAGGAAATTGCACAAAAGCAACCTAAAAAGCCGAATCTTATTGACAGTGGCCAGAGCAGAACTCTGGGTTATCAACAACGAAATAGGATGGGTGCAACGACCGATCATATTTTCAGAGTTTTCCCTTCTCCATATCATACAAACAACCTTTGCTACACAGATACAATTTTTATTGAGAACAAAAAAACGAAAAATACAATAATTGTTGCACAAGTTACTGATAAAATAATTAATAAAATGGAATAAGGTTTTATAATATATGTATTAAAAAATCATCCAGCTGCCAGGGCCTTCGTAGATGAAGTTGCCATAGAAAAAGAAAACTAGAGGCGAACTGGGACTTTGTCAATAATTTGAATACAAAGTTGATCTTGTTTAGCCACCAAAACCGTACAAAGTACGTCCCTGGCGTTTCAAAGCGTAGACTACGTCCATAGCAGTTACGGTCTTACGCTTAGCGTGCTCAGTGTAAGTAACAGCGTCACGAATAACGTTCTCAAGGAAA
Organism: Eupeodes luniger; assembly: GCA_951509635.1. NCBI lineage: Eukaryota > Metazoa > Arthropoda > Insecta > Diptera > Syrphidae > Eupeodes > Eupeodes luniger. The sequence goes on from OX608073.1 coordinate 229,355,899, forward strand.
ACCTAAACCAAAATACACAAAATTCCTCATTAGTAAGGACTTATATTGACTTTGGTATTCGAAGAATCGGATACCTACCTTAAGGACACCACGAGTTTCCTCGTAAATGAGTCCTGAAATACGTTTGACACCGCCACGGCGAGCCAGACGACGAATTGCAGGCTTTGTTATACCTTGGATGTTATCACGCAAAACTTTCCTGTGACGCTTAGCGCCTCCTTTACCCAAACCTTTTCCTCCCTTACCACGACCAGTCATTGTTTATTAAAGATTGATTTGGTTTATGCCTATAAGTAAATAGTTGAAATTAGTTTAAAAACAAAATTTTATTCTCACCTTGATTCACTCACTTGACTTGTAGTCTTGAAAGATAAATTGTTGTGCAGTCGTCTGAGTGTTCGGAAAATGGCGACGCAATTTTCTGAATTTATAAAAAAAAACAGTAGCTTTTCTTTGTCTGAGGAAAAGAGACAGTAATATATGAAATGTTTTGAAGTTCACAGAGCAGCCTGGTGTTAAATAGAAAAAACTATAAATGAAATAGTTCAGCTGTGAAACTCATATTATAGCCAAGGACAACATGTGACGGCGTTGCTTTCTATTTTCCAAAAGAAGATTTATTTTGACAGTGGGCTAATATTTGAGAAGCCGTCGCGGCTAACGTCATCTTTTGACATTTGACAAGAAAAAGGTATATTGGCAAGATTGAAAGGATATTCACATAACAACACACTGAATTGTTAAATTCAATTACAGAAACTAGTGGAAGATTGTTTTCAGCAACAAAACAATTATACCTATTCGGCAAGATCGTTTATTCTTTTTTTCTGTTATTCTGTTACGAATTCCCATACAAAATTATGAACTGTCAAATAAACTTTTATGAATTGTAATTTTGGTATTAGTGTGCGAAATTTGTTGTGAAATCTACTATAAGATCTGTTATGTACTTACAAGAATTCGAACATAGCAAACAATCTGTTAAGAATCGCATTTTTGGTATTCAGCTCGCAAAAATCGTTTATAAAATCTGTTTTAAATTGTAAAAAAATAAAAGACACATTTTGTTGACTTTTATAATAAAATATTTCCAAGCAGATTCAATTAAAAATGGATTATCTATTATTTCGTCAACGAAATGCTATAAAAAGGAGACAAATGTAAGTATATAGCACATCTACAAATAAATTAAAACAGCATTATTTTTGAAGAAGAAAACATAAAACACTTTTGTTGGAACTAAAGTGCCAACTATAATAGACATAAGCTAGCATATGCGCGCATAAGTAAACGTACGAATACAAAGAATCTAATACGAGTGACCATAATGGAGTCTAGCTCCGTTTCGTTCAATTTTTCTCAGTTTCGTTAACTTAAGCAAACTTAAGCAAGAGCGATCCCAGTCGCTCGCCGCATAAGTAAATCTGACAGTTTTGATCAAATACACACAGGCCAACTCCACTGCAGATAATTTCTCTCAGAATGTTTATCATAACCGGAAATCAGCCTCATAAACTTATTCATGGTGTGCGTGTCATTTCTCTTCTAATTTATGAAATTTCCCCAAAAAACTCATTCAGCCCTATCAGGAGTTTCACCCGAAAAGCTTTTCGCCCGAAATATTTTTGTTCCCCCGGATTTTAAAACGCTATCAGGAGTTTCGCCCCAATAAAATTTCACTTCGAATTTAAAACTGACAGTTCGAAAAATAGGTACGTTCAAAAAACTGAGCTCTCAATAAATTTCCCATCTCTGTTATGGAAACAGAGAATGAAATCTGAACCTAAGTTTTTTCTTGAACATAAAAAAAGTATAAAACGAATGAGGTGTTCAATTTTTTTGTTAAAATTGTGGCCACTGAGAGCCATGGTACGATTTTTAATCCCTCTCCAATCAATTTCTTCAAAAAAAAAAAACTTTCTGAGTAAGCGGACATAAAAATTTCCCCTCCGTTCTTGAGCAGGGTGCCTTTTCGTATTCAGAAAATGAACAAACCTACCATCTGAATGTTTGCTTTGACAGTTGTTGTTGACAAGGATTAAATCAATCGCAATGGCGGATCCAGGGGGGGTCATGACTTCTGTAAAACTAATGGCTAAATTCAAGAACCAAACATTTTTCTCTACTATTTCTAAGTTTTGTTGACTAAAAGCAAAATACGAGTAAGCAGACTGATAGCGACAATTCTTCATATCAGATCACATCCTCTCTCATTTTCTGGATTTTTCAGGTTTTGTAGCGTTCTTTGCATAAATATAAATGGAAACAAAAAAAGTATATTTTATTTTTGGAAAAAAAGCTACTTTTCACAACAGATTCTTACATTTCATTGCACCAAAATCCCTCTAAAATATTGTGATTTAGCTCTTAAATATAGCATATTTAGAAAACTGTTGGAATCTTGGAATGCTTTCATATGTAGGGAGTCATTATAAATTGCTGTGCATTGTACAACAGTGTTCTATTATAATTTGACAACGAAAGTTGTCAGTTTAGCCCTTCAAATGTGTAAACGTATGTAAGGTTAAGATGCACCTTATGTTATTTAAATTTTGTTAGCCTCCTTTACAAGACATTAAAGAACATTTTTAAGCGGTGAGTAAAAACTCATCTAAGTGTATGACCTCCCCCCCCCCCCCCAATTAAATGTATGGATCCGCCCCTGATCAATCGACTAAAAAATAAATGAATATTAGTTTTTGTTTTCTTTTTTTGTTTTGCAAAAAAGCAAAAATATGTGAAATCTTAAAATATAAATTCCAAACAGAAAACAATAATTTAAAAAAAACAACTAACACATAAAAAACACTTCACATATTTTCTTTTCCTTCCATAAGTTTGATTTTCAGTTCTTTCAGCTCAATTATTTTTTATTTTTTTTATTTTAAATTCAATTTCTTCTTTTCTCAACTTCTCCATTTCATGATTGTGCCGCTTCTGTTCTTTTGTCTGCTCTTTTTGTTGATAATGAATGCTATCTAGTGATCGGTACAACTTCTTCATATTAGTTTCCATTTGATTGTTATGCTCTTTCATCACTACAATAGCTTCATCAACCTTCACACAAAGTGCTTTTTGGACTTCCAGTTCGTCAATAAGAATCAGTTATTTCTATGTATGCGTGAAAACACGTCAATTTTTCTTGTTGAATTCTTTCACATTACAAATACAACAATGTAAACAAATGGGTTTTGGAGGGTGATACGTACGAAGGATTTATATCTTCATATAGTGTTTTTGCATGAATATCTCATTCTGTGTAAATGTTGTGTATTCTGTCATTGGCATGTAGATAAGTGAGCAAAATTGCATTATGGCTACCCGCAGTAATTTCACAAACTTAAGTGAATTTTCGTTGGGTTTTTGACATAAGCTTATGTTTGCTTATGCCTATTATAGTTGGGCCTTAATAGACTTAACCGAAAGTAAGCTAATGTCAAAACCGAACGAAAAGTTATCAGAAGTTGTCGTCAAAACAAAAAGTAACCATAATGGATTCAAGTAACTTAAGCAAATGCGTTTCAAATTTGACATTTGCTTAAGTTCGAGCCATTTAAATGGCTCTTGCGTAATTGCGCGAAAGTTAGCGAAATTTAACGAAACTGAGCAGAACGTCTATTATGGTTAGTGACATATAAGGCTGCGTATTGGTTCGTTCCCTTAAGCTGGCTTAAGCTCGGTTAAGTCTATTATAGTTGGGCCTTAAGATTAAAAGGTAGTCCTTTTGATCTTCTGGATGTGCGTTTTATACAACTTTTCCGATTGGATAAATTCAAAGGTAAGATTTTAATGGAGAAATTACTGCTGTTTACGGAATCTCGAATACAACTATTCCCTTCCAGATACAGGTAAAATTAAAAAAATATTTGTGGTTTAATTATACTATTTTATTCAATTTAAGTTTCTTTCGACACTTGATTTTTATGGCTACGGTTCGTATCAATCGTCAATTGGTAGCAGCCACATTTTTGGGTTGTCGCAGCCCAGTACGTCGAGGTCGATTCATCTCGTTACAGAGCTTATTAATGTTCATTTACTAAACGATCAAATTCCCGAGTAGCATACTTGATACAGCAGAGATAAAAAGACAGTAAGATAGATTTTACCCGTGGCATGATGGTTAGTGCGTTGGACTATCAGTCGTTCTTTGACTTTCAAAGAGAAATCAAGTGTTAATAAGTGGATAGTAGATAATTTTATATTAAAAGTGCATTTGTAGGGTTTTCCATAATAGAGAAATTGTCATAATAGAGAAATTGTCGATTTTATTAACTGGGAAGAAAGGAAAATGGAGAAAAAGAAGAAATCAGGGGTATCGAAAGATACCTCTGCTGATATATCGGGTGATGCGAAAGTACTACCACCAGCGGTACCACAAGTCACCGTAACATCGGGTCATGCATCGGACCCGCAAACTTCAATGACCAAGAGGAAGAGGGATACACCAACACCAAACCTCGTAAAAAGAGCAAATCCAGCTAAGAGGGCAGCTTTGAAAAAAAAGCTGCCAAAACAAAGGAATGACGTGACGACATCAGAGAGTGAAGTCTCTGAGGGTGACGAATCTGAACCCCCCGAGTACGTCTCTGAGGGAGGAGAAGGGCAGTACAGGTCTCCGAAGAATAGATCGGAGCCAGAGCCGTCGAAAGAAAAGGCGTTGGAGGTGGAATTGGACCTCCAAACCGAGGCGAGGCTGATGAAGGCCCTCCAAACCAAACAGGCCGAAATCAGCCAACACGAAGAAAGCCTTAAAAAACTCAAGGAGGACATTGAGCCGCTCCTCAGCCAACTAAAGCTGAAGCAAGAGGCGCGCCGCCAACAAGAGGCAGCTCAAAGGCAACAGCAACAAAAACAACTGCAGCAAAAACAACCACAATCCAAGCCCGCTTCCAAAAACCCAGGAGCGGAGCAAAAGAAAAAGACGCCATCAGCAGTGACAGGCCCAATGTCTGAGGGCCCATCGACTTCGGTTAATGCTAAGCAACAGCTACAACCAAGGCAGCAGGAACAGCAGAAACAGCAGCAGCAGCAGCAGCAGAAGCAGCAACAGCAACAGCAGCAACACCAGAAACAACCACAGACAAAAAGGGAAAAAATACCACCAATAAGGACACACAGAGTTGACCTGGACGACATAAAACAGGTATGTAAGTCGGCCACTAAGGGCAAATTTCTAATCAAAATTTTAAACGAAAAAGAAAAGAATTATTCGGTCCAGTGTTTCTCACTGGCCGAATACAAGTTAGTAAAAGGGTTACTAAAAGAGGCCACAGCTGAGTTCTTCAGCTACACGCCTAAGAGCGAAAAATTTAAGACGGTCCTTCTGAAGGGCATAAGTTCCTGCACGGAACCGGAGGCGCTATTAGCTGAGCTCCGCCAAAAAGCCACTGACGATCTCGATTTTATCGGGGTCAAGCCTTTCACTACGGTGAAGTCCAGGCGAGGGGGTTACAGGCTGCCAATGTTCCTCGTAACATTATCGCCCCAAAGTAGGTTTGAGAGTCTGAGGGAAATCAAATGCCTCGACTATCAAGCCATACACTGGGAGACATTAAAAAGGCACGACGACATTTTACAATGTACGAAGTGCCAGAGGTTTGGCCATGCCGGAGCCAACTGCAATATGCAGTTGCGCTGCGTCAGGTGCTCCGAAACCCACAACGAGGGAGATTGCAAGCTGGGGAATGAGCGGGTTGAGGATTTGACCCAGCTCAAGTGTGTCCTTTGTGGAAACCAAGGGCACCCGGCTAATTATAGGGGTTGCCCTAGGGTCCAGCAAATGAAACAAAAACAGGCCAGTCAAAAAGCCGAAGGAAGTCGAACAGTTCGACAGGCTCCAACACAAAAATTCGTGGATCCCAAATTCTCTTACGCCCAAATGGTGTCAGGGAATGGGAATACGAGACAGGCTCCACCAACGGTTGCCCCAAAGGCCCCTGTGCCTAAGGCACCAGAGGTGCAGCCTGACATTGTAGCTTTGTTGTTGAGCATTCAAGGTCAACTTACAGGGCTGCAAAGTCAGATAAAGGAGCAAGGCAAAAGGGTAGATCATCTCTACTCTTTGTTGCCTGGCCTGGCGCAATTTAGACCATAATGGGCGCGCTGCCGGAGACGCGCCTAAAAGTCCTAGCTGTGAATGTAAATTCACTGATTAGGATTGAACGAAGAGCCAATATGTTCCAATTGTTGAAAGACTACAGTCCCGATGTGTTTATGGCTAGCGAAACTAAGCTAAACCACAAACACAAATTGACTCATAAAAATTACAATATCGTAAGAAGAGACCGGCCCGACTCCACTCAAGGGGGTGGTGTCGCTCTCTTTATACGAAAAGGCATTAATTATAAGGTCATATACAACAATGAATTGCGAAAGCTCAAGACGCTAGAAGTTTGCGTTGTATGCATCTCTCTCACTCAAGGGAAGCGGATGTATATGATTGCGGCTTATGCGGCTGGAGCTCCGCAGGTTACTTACTTTGCTTCAGAACTCGAGATTCTTTTTAGGGAACTGAAACTGAGCTTGGAAGAAAACTATTTCATCTTGGCCGGTGATTTGAACGCAAAACATGAAGATTGGGGAAATCAACATAGTAATCCCAGAGGTAACCATCTTTTTAATTTGATGAATCTTTACAGCGTTGAATATGGCGTCGACCTGCTGGCTACTGAAAAGCCATCGTATCCAAGAACCGGCTCCTTTCTGGATCTTTTGCTGTACGACACCAGACTGACAGTTACAGACAAAGTGGGTAATCACCCTCGAAACTGCTTACAGACAGTCGAGTACGACAGTGATCACTGCGGACTGGCTGCTGTAATGCAGATTCCGAACGAACGCGTGGAGTTGGAGGAATACGTTGCAACGCATTCTTACAATTACAGTAAGATGCGCTGGCCTCGTTTCACCAACGCCCTAGCGAGAGAACTTCGCTCGAGTGACATAGCCCCACCAAACAACAGAAACCTGACAAATACAGAAATTGACCAACATTTACAACAAATGGACGAAACAATAAAACGAACAATGGAACGGACAATACCAAAGTACAAAGAACGGGACCAAATGGACGCTTACAGAAACGCGACTATTGACGCACTACGTAGGCACAAGAGTGGCTTACTGACAAGACTCAAAAACTTGTACAGACGACTCACAGACCCACACGACTTGGAGGTTAGGACACTGAAGTCGTCAATAAAAAATGTCAATCTGTTGATTAAGGAGAACTACAGGTTATCAATTAACAAGTACTGGGACCGCAAGATCCGGTCAGTTAATTCCAGTGACCCTAGTATGTTCCCTAAAATCAACAAGATATTTAGGAAAAAGAACGACAATGACCTTCCGTGTCTGAAACTCCAAAGAACTGAAGAGAACAGAGACGTACTCATGACAGCGCAAATAGATCCAGAAGAAGCCATCTTTGACGATGACTTTTATATAATTGAAGATCCGAAGGAAAAAGTGGAGGCGGTGGGAACTGCTTTCCAGCAAGTGTACAAGGTGAATGTTAGCATTCGCCCCAACCATGACCTGGAAAACAGAGCCCTACTTAATCACTTTTACCTTCGAAATGATATAACACAATGGCGATCTGAGAACCGCGGTTTCGTGCGGTTCAATGACGATTCCTTGGCAAATGCCATAATCGCCGAGCAAACGGGACCAAGTCCCTTGTTAGTGACGAAGGTTGAGCTTCAGCTCATCTTCAACTCAATAAAAAATAAAAAGTCAGCAGGTGTCGATGGTATATCCAACGTTGTACTAAGACATTTACCGATGGAGGCAATTGACATTTACACCACACTCTTCAATAATGCACTGAATAATGCATATTATCCAGTGCATTGGAAGACCTCTGTGGTTCATCCTCTCCCGAAAAAGGGAAAGGACAACTCCAACCCGTCAAATCTTCGGTCGATAAGTCTTCTTCCGAGCATCAGCAAAGTTTTCGAAAAAATAATCAATAGGGCTCTGACTAAGTGGGCTGCGGACAACAAAATAATTCCGGATAAACAGTTCGGGTTCAAGGCGGGTCATGACACAATTCATGCTGCGTCCAAACTAGTTTCTGATATCCAATGGAATAAAACAAAACAACAATGCACAGGTGCTGTTCTGGTTGATTTGGAAAAGGCCTTTGACACCGTATGGTTAGAGGGTCTTTACCTAAAACTGAGCAGGCTTGGCATAAGCAAGCCATTGTTGTATATACTTTATGATATGCTTAACGGTAGAAAGTTTGTTGTCAAAAGTGGCAATGTAACTTCTACCACCACATTCTTAATTAAAAATGGTCTTCAACAGGGAGCGGTGAATTCGCCGATTCTCTTCAGCATTTACACCAGCGATCTAATAGGTAGTCTTACAAAGGCAATTGCGTACGCCGACGATCTTATTGCGTACAGAACGGCCCGAAAGGTTGAGGTTATTAGAATTCTCTTGCAGCGTGATTTCGACAAGATTCAGCGATATTGCGACGACTGGAAACTGAAAATAAATGTCCAGAAGTCGGAGACAATTCTGTTCCGGACTCCGTTGGCTAGGGCCACGAGGGATACGTGCAAGAATTGGCGCAAGATGGTTATCGTTGATCTTCACGGGCAGCCATTAGCGAGCAAAAGTGTAGTGAAGTACCTCGGTATCTGGTTAGATCAGTATTTATATTTCGACAGACATATAAATGCTGCTCTGACCAGGGCTAGAGGAGCCTTCGCTCTGACGAAACGGCTGTTTTTTAGCAGTCGGCTTGACCCCAGAGTGAAGGTAATTTGCTACATGGCCCTCATACGGCCAATGATCGTTTATGGTTGTCCTGTGTGGTTCAACGTTGCCCCTTCCCAGATGGAGAAGTTTCGGGTGTTCGAGCGGCAGTGTTTACGACGCTGTACCGGCTTATATCGAACAGCAGAATCTTCTTACGTGCATTATTATTCCAACGAGGTCCTATACAACGGGGCTCGAATCAACAGAATTGACAATTTCGTGATAAAACTCGTTCGAGGTCACATTGCAAGGGCTATGTCTTCGACCAACAATTTAATTTTCGGGGCGTTCTATCCGAACGACGAGTATTTTGAAAGTGCACGCTTGAGCGGCTTCATTCCACCAGAGGCATTCCTCTTTTTAGATAGATGCGGTCTGATACAGGATAGATTGGCAGTTCCGTTAATCTACCACGTCAGACGACGAACCGTGGATAGGCGACTCCTGTACAATCGGGACGTCATGGCACAAGGCGGAGCAGAGCTCCTTCGGTTCAGTAGGGCTGTGTCCGAACGGGACCGAACTGATAGGGTGAAGCAGGAGAACCAGTTTTGGTGGCTTCAATCGGCACTTGATAGTGGGTAGTCGGGATGGGGTTTTAAGCCTTGGCCGGCTTACATACTTGTTTTATAGTTTTAGGGTTTAGTTTTAAGTAGAATAGGCATGGTGGCACAAAAAAAAAATACAAAAAAAAAATATACACAAAAAATACAGAAAAAAAAAAACAAAAAAAATACAAAAAAAAAAAACAAAAAAAGAAATAATAAAAACATTAAAAAAAAAAAAAAAGACAACAAAATATGATAAACAAAAAACGTTAGATAGTTAGATTTGCTGCTGTGGTTGTTCTAGTTTTAAGTAGTTTATAGGTAGAATAGGTAGTTTTAGTTAGCTTTAAGTTTTATATTAAGGACCTTATTTTAAGTAGTTTTTAAGTAAAAATAAAAAAAGGATATTGACATTAGTTTTTTTGAAATTTTCTAATGAATACAAAAATAAATAAAATGAATTAAAGTTAAATAGATCTTAGGGCCGAAAGGCATTAGCATTAAGTATTATTGTTTAACTTAGAGTGTCCGTATGGGACCAGTAAGTTAGTTGTAAGTTATGGTTAATTTAGGCTAGTTTTATGAATTTTTGTCTAGCTTTAAGATAGTCTTAAGAATGAATTAATAAAAATGAATTTACAAAAAAAAAAAAAAAGTGCGTTGGACTATCATGCCAGAGGTCTTGGGTTCGATCCCTGCCTATGCCATCTAAAGTTTTTTTTTCACGGGTACTGCCTCTTGCGAGGAATTGACAAATTCTCCAAGAGTAATTCTTGTCATGAAAAGTGCTTTCTCAAATAAGCCGTTCGGATTCGGCATATAAACTGTAGGTCCCCTCCATCCCTGGCAACAGTACTCGCACACAGGAATGGTTGAGAGTTGTAAGTCACTAGGCCCTAGTTCTCCACGGACTGTTGCGCCAACTAATTTATTTTATTTATTTTAAGATAGATTTTATTTTAATTAAGATTTTTGTTTTCATTTATATTTTTTCACAGATTTTTTATCAAATTCAACATGCATCATAGGATGGAACACATACATATACCCATTGTCGATCCACCTCAACATTGTCGATAACCAACCACAAGATTCAATGCAATCGGCCTTTAATAAGCTCTTTTTATCGACAAGGAACTCAGTGGAAAGATCGTTTGGAGTAATTAAAAGCCGGTTTAGGTGAATATCACGCCAAAGAGTACTGCATTATTCGCCTGAAAGAGCAGCAAAAATTTTGTATGCTATATTTTGTATACACAACATACATACTATGGGAGCAGAACAATTTCTTTCCGATGCGGATGATAATAGAAAGAGCTGAAAATGAAGAAAAAAACTGGTGACGAACAACACCGAAGAAATCGCAATGAATGGCACAGCATATTGGATCTTTAGTAAGAGATCGATATGTTGCCTATTTAATATAAAAAAAATGACAAACAGAGATTAATTTGAAAATTTAACAGAAACTTACTAATCAACCGAGATGTTTAAACTTAATTGAATAGATGGAGCCTTCATTCCTTTCATTCCTTACCACTCTTGTGGAAATTTATGTTGTATGTTGTATTATTATTATTATTATATTGTATTGTAAGCTTTATTATTCAGGATTTTGAAGAAAAACGAATATTTAGATATGTACTTGCATTTTAAATTTATTTACATAGTAAAGACACAATACTAAACAAAACTACTGATTATTTTATGATAGTGCCAACTCGTGCTGCAGTAAACGCTTCGATGCATGTCACAACGTTGAACAGTTTGCTGCAGATCATGTCCACCTGTACTTTCCTGTTTGAAAAAGCTAAACGAAGTCATCATCTGTAATTTTTGTAGAATTTAGAAAAATGTCTAGGTGTTGAATATTATTTATCAATTCGAACAAATACTTAAAAACATGTAAACGTAATTTTTGTACGGTTACCATTGACTTAATAGATATATCTAGTATACAAAAAAAATTTAAGTTTTTTGTTTTTGAAAACTCAACGACAAAATTACCTTAAGATGGATTTTTTTTTTTTATTTTTGATACAATTTAAAATGGATTTCTAATAAAGCAAGAAGGCAAATTAGAACTCAGGACCGTTTAAACTATCTCAATAAAGTAAGTAGTTTTATAGTTACCACATTTTGTAAGGCTAGTAATCGTTCGTTGCCGTTTCAGTATTGGCTCGACGGAAACATCTTTATGAAACTCGTTTGCGGCATGTTCTTCCACTTGCTCAGTGGGCTCAAATTGGGAGCAACCCGCCACTGATACATCCCTGTGGCCAGAGATGAGTATTTACTTCATATGTAGCAGATCTACTTCATTAATTTATTTTTATGTATCTGCTACGTAGCAACTTATTTCTACTTCGTTTTAAAATTTTTTCTTACGCACAAAATTTCGTTTAAGATGTGTTGTATTGATTAATTTTTTGTTAACTGAAAAAACTTCTTTTTGATTTAACTGACAAAAAGTAAAAATTGTTAGAACTTTTGGATCCAAAAGTAATACAAACTGAAACATATCCGACAATCCCTCCACTTTTAAATGAATTTCCTTATTTTGATAATAATGTAACAAACATAGAAACTCTGAACTCCGAATTAAGAACGCTTATGGTTACTAAAAGTATAAAAATGAACGACGACGAAGATGTTGTTGAGTTTTGGACGCGTTTACACTCTCTGAAAAATATATTGGAAGAAGATATGTTTAGGGTGTTGCCCGACTATATGCTAGCTAGTTTACCGCATAGCAGTGCAGCAGCCGAAAATCATTTTATTAATTAGAGAGTTTGTGGCTGGGCTGGAAGATTTTGAACCTCCGAAGAAGTTATTACGATATTTTTCAAAGTTTAAATATGTTCAGGAGGGCTACGTATTAAGAACCGATTAAAATCCTTGTTATATCCATATACTTTATAATATTTTATGAATTTATGAATTGTTAGAGGAGAATCTAATTTAATTTAAAACAGAATGTTCCTATTTATTTCAATGTAATAATTTACCTACATAGTATGTACTATATATGTATGTACATATGTACCTAATTTATGAATTTGTGAGACTTGTTCTAGTCAATGTATGTTTTCGTTATATGGATGTAAAATAAAATGAAAATAAATTTGTTTTGTTTGTATTTTTTGTTTTTTTTATTATCTGCTACATATTTTACAAATCTACTTCGTTTTTTTGGGCAAAATGTTTCACTTTTCAGGCTTAGCATTCTCATCCCTGCCTGTGGCCATCCAATACAATGCGTCCCCAGCTAGCCATCACTCTCTCTTCCAGCTTCTCAATATCTTTTTTAATTTTTGGTTATCCTCCACCTGTTTTTTTGTGTCCGCTTTTTGCAAGCGGAGCTTATAATTGACACCATAACGCCAATTTTTGAAAACCTAAAATTATCATATTATATTTTAATGCTTAATCTTAAACGATTACCAAAAATATTCTACTTATACCTTCTACCACTCATATACGGTGTGATGGGCACCGCTTGTACTATTGATCAGCAACCCGAGATTTTCCCATAATTCTTTCACTGTTAAAACGCAATGCTTTTCTTGGCAATTTCAGGATTTTCTTCCATGAAGGTATATCTCCTTTTGCTCCAGAGTAATTTTTTGCTGTCTTCGCTCTAAAAAAAATTGTATAGTTTTCATATTGTAATATTCGGCTTGGTCCGATAATTAAAACTTATTCACACTTGTAAATAAAACACAATTTTTACTTTATTTAAATTGTTCCAACTTATTTATTGAACACTTTCAATTATTACTTTTCAAACACAGTCTTTACTTCCAATTATTACTTTTCGAACACAGTCTTTACTTTATCTCAGTTCACAATCACTAACCTGGGATCTCCATTGAACATTTCCGATGACAAGATTATCGGCCTGACATCAGATAATCCAATAGAGACCAACAATCCAACATCCAGTCCATGATCCGGTCATCGCAGTTTGGATTTTTCGAGCGGATCAAAATCTTGTCATTAAATTGACGTTTGTGTTGTATGTAGTGGTGAGCGTCCATTTTCTACAGTTTTTTTTAATTAAAATTTCATTTCTTTTCAACTGTCGTCGAGTGCGGTCATACCCACACATTTTGTATACCTATCAAAAATACTCCATTACCAAGATCGGAATCTTTCGTACGTTTCACTCTCCAAAACCCGTTTGTTTACATTGTTGTATTTGTAATTTTGACAATTAGTCCATGAATAGATGTGAGCACAAACAAAAAAAAAAACGATGCCGTGGGCTAGCGGCACTTTGCAAAGCAAAAACAAAATGAAGGGGTTAATAAGTTTTTTTCAGGTTTTTCTTTTTACTTTTTTCGATGAAAAAGTCAGTTTTAAGCTTTGATTTTGCAGGAATTTTGTTGATAATGAACCAATGTACCTTTTTGTCTTGAAAAAAGCATGTTCAACATCAGTTTATTATAATTAATTCACTAATTTACAGTAATCACTACGAAATTCTTTAAATTTCATAATAAACCTCGGATTTTTGTATCAAAGATCCGTTCGAAGAACCATCAAGTTAAGGGTGCGAGCGCAATTTTTTTATTGAATTCTAATAAATTTTCGTTAACGAACGGCCCAAAAATTTTGTTTGCAAGTAATTAAAATCTGTAGCAATTTAACTAATCCAAGTATATATTTATAGTTTTTTTTTTAATGATTTAAGCTTGCAACTATTTTTCAATGCCAATTTGATTAAATTTAAAAAAAAAGGTATAATCGAAAAATACCTTTTCCATAACATTCTTGATTGATGGAAGCATACATATATTTTCTATCAAAAAAACTATGCATCAAAGGAACAGCAATGTTTTGAAATAATAATCAGAACGATTATAGCGAACCTGTTGAATAAATGCAGAGCAAATAAAATGCAAATTTTGACATATATCACAAAATGAAAACGTCTTAAAATCGTTCTGAATTCATGCACAACTAATTCAATAGAACATGTAATCGTCATGAATGTTTATTGTTGACGTACAGAAGTTTTTTTTTTAGTGAATTCCCACAGTTTAACGCAAAATATAATTTTCATTCATTCCTTAAAAATGTTTAGTTACCAAAGTTCAAGTTTACTTATTATTGTTTGAAGGTATGTTTAGTAAAAGTGCTGCTAATAATGAAACAAATTAATGAGTTTTACGTACACGTTTTACGTTTTTGTTTTTCTTAATATAGTAAATACTTCCATAGATTACATTTTATAAATACAGAACATAGAAGAAAATATCCATAAACAATAGTTTTCAGGTATAAAGCAGAGTTTAGTGTAGAAAAATTTTTTTTGAGAAAGCCAATAATATTTTAGATATGTTCATTAAAGAAATTTGCGCTTCGGCTAACCTTCATCAACTTTTTGGAAAAAAAATTAGCATTAATAGCAGCCAATTATTTCATAGCATATTGAATTGTTCACATTGTAAAATGTCTAGAAATGTTCATATGCTACAAAATTCGTAATGACATGGTTCCCTCAAATTTGTATTCCAAAATCTAACTACAAACAAAATTCTAACTCTAACATAGTCCCTCAATCTCAAAAAGAAATTTTAAGGAATATTTCTGCAACAAACAAAACTAAAATTTGGTCTTGCAATTATCGAACTGCTTAAATGATGAAAATACTAATTTAATTGAGGAATCTGAACTAGCTAAAGTTGGCAATGGAACTTCACAAGTATGCTGCTCGTAGCATTGTCTGTACAAACAAAATACGGAGGCACCCGCCTATTGTTTTCACCTGAACTTCTAACGTCGCTAAAAAATGCTCTAAGCAAACTACAGCTGAAAAAATTGTCTGTTTTGTTGTTTCACAAAGTATTGAGTTACACTTTTGTCCATTTCCAATCATTATACTTAACCAGTTGCAGCGCATGTTGCGTTCGCAAATAATTTAAGTAAACAAAATACAGCACTAATAAATCATTAAATATGTATTTGGTCAATTTTATTTTATTTAATATACATTAACAACATTTATTTGGATTGAAATTAAAAATCTATACAAATCTTCCAATTTAAGACCATGTCAGCACTTCAGATTTAGTTGGTTAGGATTGTTTAGTTTTTGAACGAGGCCATAAAACATTCAAAATGAAGCATTTAGATGGGGCTGAGTACTATAATGAAGCATTTTGATGGGCCTGAGGACTAAATGTGAGAATGTGTTTGGTTTTTTGCATCATTTCACGCACACTTTCTCACATTTAGTCCTCAGTAGCTTGTAGGCAAACCGAAATGTCAGTCTGAGATTCCGGTCTTGGTAATGGAGTGTTTTTGTATACCTATAAAGTAAGTAAATGTAATTAAAGATTAACCGTTGTGTCAAATGTGACATTTAAGGTTGCTCATGGCAAGACATAATATGCCCAGTCAAAAAATAAACTGGATTGCGGATGAGATTGCGGAAGAGAAGTTGGATTGGATTTTACTCTTGTGGAGCCTCAGGGTAATCAACCGCTTCGCTTCCCAGCGCCTATTTTTATACCTCAAATCGGTTCGAGAATCTACTTGGTTGTTCTCGATGCTTAACGAAGCGAGCTCTCCTCTTTATCACTAGATGCTTAACGAAACTAGTTCTCCTCTTAATCACTAGATGTTGCCCCTTATTCTAAATGTTTTATTCTACTATAACACGACACCAAAAGAGATAAAGAGTGTATACACATTACATTACAATATCTATAAATAACAGAGAGGGGCCTGTGGCACATTCCAATGTATACGGAAGTCTACTCTCTAAATGTTTCAGAGAATAGATAACATGGGACTATGGGAGTACCAAGTTGAGTGCAATACTATCAGTAGGGAAGGATGTTTATGTGTAATATTCTCTGAAACATATTTGGTAAGACAGTATTCCATGGTAAGGATACCAGTAGTGTGTACGCAACAGGTAAAGTTACTTTTATTTTGGTCATCCATTTCTTTCATGTTGTTTTTCATAAATTGAAAATTTCCAGCGTGTTATTTTTATAAATCAGCTGATTATGATAAAAGATTTTAGTTCTGTTTACTGACAAATTTCGTTTTCGAAGTTTCATAACAGAATTTTATAAAAGGTCGAAGAACTAATAGCCTTTCCACACCAAACCGAAAACCCGGTTTTCAGCGAAAAGTTTTCGAAAACTCATAAAGTGTTCACACCGAGTATTTACAAGTTTTCGTTTGACATTTCCATTATTTTGATACTAATTGTCAAATTTTGTATAAATAGTATATTTTTAATTTAAAAATTTATTGGTTTTCGAATAATTTGTGAAATAAAATGAATTCTCGCCAAATTGGTTTGATTTCCATACATACAAAGAAAATGGAACAAAGCATGGAGTTTCTGCTCAACTTCATATCATTACCTCAAGGCTCTACCATGACCAGAAAACGTCAGCGTTTTATTTTGAAAATGTTGAAAATGAAAAAAAAATAAGAGTATGATTGATGCAATTGAGAATCATCATCGACAAAGAAGCATGTGGACAAAGGTAAGCTTCCATAATACCATTTACCTCTAAATTATTAAAACAAACTTTCTATCTCAATGTCAGATACGTACAAGCACTTTTTGGGAACACGAAGTCTTAGAAAACAATGATGAGTTTTTTAAACACCATTTTAGAATGAGCCGTGAAACATTCGACATATTTTGCAATGAGCCCCATTGCAAAAAAAAAGTGTAAAATTTGCCTCGTGTCGTTGTTCGTTTAGAAGAAAATTTTTCAATTTTACACTTTTGCAATGATATTAGACCATAAGTTGCATTGGATCGTGAATACCCGTATTATTTCAAAAAATGTATGTATTGGCATTTTTATCAAAACTCTGCTAAAAGCCTTCACAAATAAAAGAATAATTTGTTGAAGTCAATGTGCTTATTTGTAAATAATTTAAAGGAAATAAATCCACCTGTTTTTGCTTGATATCCATTCAACCATGCTTTGAAATTCCCACAGAATGCCTGAAGCGTATTATAAAAACCTACCCTGCCCTACTTCAAATATAAATTGAGTTTCCATTCCAGTAATCTAAAATGTTTCAGAATAAAAAGAGATAATTGGAAACAAAAATGTATAATCCTATACTGCAGAATTAACTTTTTCTTTCTATTTTATCTAAGCTGAATTTGCAATTATTAGAACAAATAAATAATACCTACAAACCTCGAAAACAAAAACTATAATTACACCCACTCAATAACTTTAGTAAAAAAAAATATCAAAACATACATTTTAATTTTTTTTCTTTATTTTTGATTTCACTCGAACATTTTAAAAAATTTCTCGTTGAATTTTTTTGACTCTTCAAGGAAATCTTTAAAAAGAGTTACTTTTTCTTCTTCCAACGCAAAGTTCCTCTCCTCCCACTGCTTGCAATCTCTGATAAATTCATCCATCTGCGGATCACTTTTGTATTCACTATTTTTTCCTTTTTTTTTCTTTTCAGCCCGCGGCCTAGAAGTAGAAGAAGTAGCGATTGGTGAAGTGGATTCCGCAGATGGATTGTCATTGATGTCCAACTGGGATGAGGAATATCTTGACCTGGACCTTGATCTCGACCTCAACTCGTCATAAGCCGGAATTGCGTCCGTTGAAATGTCATTATCATCTACAAATTATTAAAATAATATACATATGCATTCTGTTAGTTGAAAAACTGTGCTGCTTTTTTAATTGAATTTATGTATTACCTGAGGGACGGCTGTCCTCCATATATAAATGCAGATTATGGATTCGATGCTCTCCGAGAATGGAATGTATCTTCGAATACAAGTGCCATTCTGATGGCGATCTACCCGACGGCCCAATCTTCTTTTTTTTCACGGCTATTAAAGAATAAAATATATTAGTGAATGTAAATATTCTAACGTCCACCATCAACACGTTTCACTTTCATTCGAAATAAAACTGAAATCTAACCAATTTCAATGAATTTCAATATTATTTCGAGTGAAAGTAAAATATAGATCCTGGCCGATGTAAAATTATTTATGTATGTAGGACGTAGGCATGCACTTACTTATATTTCGTTGTGAGGTTGTGCAGCTTCGTCTTTACTTCGTCGGGAGTGTACTCCACTAGCCGACCCTCAAATGCTACCGACATTTCTTTGTAAATGTGGAGATTTTTTCTCGCACCACGCAATCCCGGCTCCTTATCGGCCCATAACTCCAGGAGGAGTTCCTCGTCGGAACTGGACCACAACTTCCTTGGTTTGTTTTTTTTTTTTGTTCTTTTTTATTTGTTTCTTCTTCCATTTTCTAGAAAGAAAAAGTACAATTATTTACTATGTTTTATGATAGAAAAAAAAAAATACCTACCAGTTTTATAACCATAACCAAATAACAATATGTAGTTTGAAATTAAAACTGTAAATTTTGCTCCTGAGTCAGCTGTCAGATGTTTTTTTTTTATGTCTGATTGATATTTGAATGTTTTCATTTCATTTCAATGAGCTTTGAATTTTTCATTAGGTAAGTTTGTTTACTTCATCTGTCAATTTCAACTGGTTTTCGAGAGGTTTTATCAAAAACTTGTGGGTTACGAAAAATGTATGGGAAAACTTGTGTTTTCGGTATAGGTTTTCGACGAAAACCTATTTTCTCGCGAAAACCGAGTTTTCGGTTCGGTGTAGAAAGGCTATAAGTAACAATCATGAAAGATCTTTTATGGTGAAAATCTTTTATTGCTTATAACAGAAAATTTCTTGGCAGAATAACAGAAGTGTCAGAATAGGCCTAGTTCATGTCCTTTTTTTTGGAAAATCAAACGGAGATTAATGTAACTTAGCCACAAAACACATTCATACCGCACCCTTAAAATGTCAAACATCAAATGTCCACCAACGCACATCATCGCTCTTTGAATGCGTTGCAAAGCGATCCCTACACCTACTCATGCATCTTATGCCGTCGTCGTAGAACAACGCTTGTGTAAAAATAAAAGAATCCAAAATGTCCCCGAACTAATTTTCGAAAGAAGAGAGTTTCCGAAAGGAATCGCGGACGAAATTTTTCGTAAATAACCCAACAAAAAACCAATAAATTCCATTGAAATAATCCAAAAAACCAACATGAATATTCAATGAAAACAAAAATGAATTCAGTGAAGACGTTAATATTAAGTGAAAGCCTTACGCAGTAGATTTCCAAAATCCAAAATTGTGATCGCTCTCTCTTTCCGTGTTCCGTCTCTCGTCCACCAATCAGCCCAGCAGTGCTCTAGGGAATGTTTTTGTTTTTATTATTTTCTTATGTGGCGAGGAGAACAAAAGAAAACTTCTTATTTTCTTGCGAAGCAAATAAATTTTGATAAATTTCATTGCATGTGAATTTTTAAGAATTATAAAATAAAGTAATTGAAAATAGTAGAATAAGGTTCAACATGTTAGTGACGACGACGACGTCAAAATCAAAGACTCGTACAAATTATTGTCGTCTCCAATTAAAAGCGAATCCAGCTGCAGCAGTTTCAACAGAAAATTATAAATAGATTCGATTTTACATTTTTACTACTACTCGACTCCGTCTCCGTGTTGCTGCCATCTGTTTGGAGAGGACGAGTGGTATTTTCTAGTGTTGTAATATCATCTGGTTCTGGTCAGCTACGTCTAAACATCAAACGCCCACTCGGGAGTCGGTAATCGGTAATCGGGAATCGGGAATTTGGAAATCAAGAGATTGCATCGAAAGTTAGAAAGATAGCAGCTCGAGAAGAAATTTAAGGAAGTCCCCGCGCGCTTTTGACCTGCTGCCCTTTTTATTCATAATTCATATATACTCGTATACCTACCTAGTTGCCATTTCCTACCTACCTTACGTTCTTTGTACATTCGTATCTCGTATAAATAGTCGTTGTTGAGTCGTTTACTTTACATACATAAATTCTATCTACTCTGCGCGAGTTGTAACTCCAAGCTTTGATTTGGATTTTGGTTTTGATTTGTGTAAGGGACAAAATGGGAAAAATCGATTGCATGGTTGTAACGCTGTTGTTGGGTTTTGTGGGTAAGTAGTGTAGGATTACATGAAGAATTGCGCCATTGGGCTTCTTTCTTTATGTTGGTTCCTTGGTTCTACTGCTACTGAAAAGCAGAACACAGAACAGAAGGACAGTAAGTAAAATGTTTGTATATAAATTCATGTCTCCTCTTCCCCTCTCCGCAGCTCAAACAGTATGCGGATCAATAATAAACAGCCCCAAAGTTGAATGCGAGCAATATAATGAGAAGAATTGCTCTAGATCGCCATCACAATGCACACCAGTTGTGGAAACATGTAAAATTGACTCGGATAAGTCGCCCAGTTGCTATGTCCTTTGGTCGACAGATCCTGCGACAGGTATGTGTCATGGTTGTTCTTATTCTCCTTCTTATTGTAGGTATGTTAGGTTAGTATTTAAATCAAATTATATGCTATGTAGGGTAGGTGCGAACTAAGTGTGTTCAGTTCACCCTTCCCCAACATTCAACCACCCACCACAGTAGATGCATTACCTACAAGTGCTACTCTCTCAAAACAAACACACAAAACCTCCCAGGTTAGTGTAACTTTGATGAGTTACATTGTTCTGCTTCGAGTTTACTTGAGGGACTTAACATGCATCTGTGTGTTATTGTTTTTTCTATCGACCCATTTGCCTGTCTTTTCTTTTTGTTCTTCTAAATAAAATTTATGTTACCTTACAAGCATGTTTATGTATGTATTTGTAAATCAGGTAAGAAGAAAGTAATCTAATAGAACGGCAGCACTAATTTAGCTTAAAAGGTTTTTTGAAACAACTCGTCTAGAAAGAAAGCAATGGATTTAAAGTTTTGGTGACCTTATTTGAAAGGATTGACCAAATTTCGCGTATAATAATTTAATTAACATATTTCCAAGTTAAGATAAATGAGATCTGAGATATAAATGCATTCATTTAAATTATCATAAATCAAAGTTGTTTAAGACCATCTCAACATAATTATCTATATAGATAAGAGCTGGAAAAGTCCTTTTCCTTCAGTTAGGAAAACTGCATTAACTAAGAAGTACTGAGTTTTCCAATAAAGGGTTTCATTTTAGAATTAAAAAATTGAAGTTTATTTCATATTTTTGTGTTTCACACAATTTGAAAAGATATGCCCAAACGACTACGATTGCAGCACCATATCCTTTTCATGAAAATTTCCATGACAGATTTGAACACATGCGGTTGTGTGTAGTTAACTTCGCGAATTCTTTCTTTTAGGGTCTTGAATCCATTGGGGATAATTAACATAGACATTGTCTTTAAAGTTAGTCCACCAAACACAAGTCCAAATGTCGTTAAACCACAAGATCTCGGTGGCCAATTGAGAACAACTTTTCTTGCTAAATTGCAATTGTATCATTGCTTTTGCCGCACGTAAACGTAAAATAACAAATACCGGACCATTTTCAACTAAATCTCTTATTCCAGAAACCTATTTTTTATTATGAAATCATATCAATTACAAGTTTTGAAATTTCACGTTTACAACACTTTTTGACGTAGTGTGAAAAGAGAAAGAATTGCTTTTGGATCAAGAAACGATTTTTATATGAAATTAAAAAAGGTAAGAGAGAAATAATGCCTTTATTTTAATTAGAACAAAGTTTTGAATAAAACTTCCGAATTCCAACTACAACATCTCCATCCGCTTCCCCAATAAAGTCCAAGTGACAATCCAGTGGTAGTTTGGGTCACTTTAATAAGATCAGTCGGTTCACTTTTATATTCTGACAGAAAATCTCTTTATTATTTTGTCTAACCAATTAATGTTCTTTATTCCGAACAAAACTTCTGCCTATCAAAAAATTCCTTCGCTGGCCCCAAAAAAGAACATGTTATCGACAACCGATATTCGCATCTTTTGTCTCCAACAACAATTGCTTATGATCTTACACAGATAAACATAAATATTTAAAGCTGTCAGTAATTTAAGGAATACATCTCGAGATTTCCTTATAGTTTTAAAGTCCCTTACAGCTGACGATTTTGTGCGTGTGCTTTTGCAGGGGATTTTTGTTAAGTTTATTTAGGATTTAGTCTCAGCAATACAAAATGTATGACCATTTCATGTTATTTGAATAGGCGCATGGTCTAGTGCAGATTCATACTTTTAATCAGAGGGATCACACACCATAAAATCAGATTTTTGTACATAATTTAATACCTCTTAAAGGCAGCTGGCAGAAATTGGACTTTTATTTGAATTAAATAATACATATCTTACTTGTCAACAACTCCCTCTAACTATCTATTATAAAACACTCTTTTGATGTCTAGGCTTTGACTGAAGCTAACCTGATCCCCAGTATCAATAGCCTAGAATTTCCCTCTTCTTTTAATGTGAATCGTAATGATTATCGGTTTATCATTGGTTCTCCTTGCGCAGGAGTACATTTGCCTCTTATTTTCAATCTGTAGCATTTTTGAAGTTGATTTTGTTTCAATTAAAATAAAGCTTCTAAAAACGTCTGTTTATCTTATTTGCTTCTACATACTACCCTCCCAATCTCTAAAAGCAAATGAAATTGCTGTTAATGCTATTTGATCACTTAATAATACAAAGTGACCCCCTTGATGAAATTTTATTTTTCTCTTCGGCAAAAAAATGTCCTGAATGAATGTAGGTAAGTGGCTTTGTAAATAATATTTACCGACCAAGATAACTTATCAGTTTGGCCCCAAATACAAATTGATAAATGAGCCGTTTATTTTGAAAGTGGCATAAGTCACTTTTTTTTTAAGTCGAGATATTTAAGGGTTTGCGTTTTAACACGTTTAAAAATATGGATGCTAACTTTCGAGAAGATTTACTTGTATTTGTTATCTAATGATACTGACATTTTTTTTAAAAATGAAAAGATACCGTTCAATTGTATTTAGTGTTGCCATTAACTCGATTTTTTTTGAAAAAGTGACTTATGCCACTTTCAAAATAAACGGCTCAAATATCAATCTACCTTGTTACTTACTTTCTACCTTAACTCGAGCCTAGAAGCTAATCCCACTTCACATCCTATTTTGTATGATTTTCCTAAAATCCAATTTTCTCAAATTAACAATTATATTAACAGAGTTCCATTTAATATTGAAAATATGTCAGTTAAAGAAGCCAATAGCCTTTTTTTAAATAAGCTCCGCCTTGGTATGATTGTAGACTTGAATCGCTGCGGAATAGAACAAGCTGTAAGAAATTTTCCTACGCTCTCAATGGCCAACTGACTACTCTAATTACCATGGTACTTATCTGCATTTTAACGATCTATACAATTATCTCTACCATGAGTATTTACATAAAACTCAAGCTAACCTTATGAACGATCCCAAATCCTTTTTTCTGTTCGTTAATCACCAAAAACATACAGACTTGCAATGATAATACATTATATTTTAAAAATTCATTCTCCCAGGATTGTTTTACACCAGACTACTTTGAGTGTTTAACAAATTTTTCGCTGGGTCTACTTTTACCCGACTCCATTTATTCGTCAGCCATTGAATGTTCCTCTTCTTTTTCAACTATCTTACTTACTTACTTACTTAAGGTGGCGCTACAGTCGGGGGCGGACCTGGGCCTCAGCCAACATGCGTCTCCAGCCAGCTCGGTCCCTAGCTAGCTGTCTCCAGTTTCGCACGCCAAGTTGGTTGAGGTCCTCACCCACCTGAGTGCGCCACCTGAGTCGCGGTCTTCCTCTACTGCGCCGTCCTTCGGGATTGGATTCGAAGACCTTCCGGGCTGGAGCGTTGATGTCCATTCGCTCTACATGACCCAGCCATCTAAGCCGTTGGACTTTTATTCTGCAAACTAGGTCAGTGTCGCTGTACAGCCCGTACAGTTCGTCGTTATATCTTCTCCTCCATTCTCCATCTATACGTACGGGACCAAAAATCACCCGAAGAATTTTCCTCTCGAAGCATCCTAAGACGTTCTCATCTTTCTTTGACAGGGTCCAGGCCTCAGCGCCATAAATGAGAACCGGGACGATGAGTGTCTTATAGATGGTGATTTTAGATGCTCGAGAGAGGACTTTACTTCTCAATTGCCTTCTAAGTCCAAAGAAGCAGCGATTTGCAAGAGTTATTCTTCGTTTGATTTCAGCGCTGGTGTCGTTGTCTGTGTTTATAGCGGTGCCTAGGTAGACAAAGTCCTTAACTACCTCGAAGTTATAGCTGTCCATGGTGACGTTTTGTCCAAGACGTCGTTGTTCAATGTCCTTTTTTGATGACAGCATATACTTGGTCTTGCCCTCATTGACCACTAAACCCATCTTCTTCGCTTCCGTCGCAATGCTCAAAAACGCTCCACTGACATCACGCTTTGATCTTCCAATTATGTCAATATCATCTGCGTATCCGAGTAATTGGATGGACCTTTGGAAGATTGTGCCTCTAGTGTTGACGGTTGAGTTTTGCACAATTCTTTCCAGAACGATGTTGAAGAAGTCGCATGACAGTGCATCGCCTTGTCTAAAACCTTTTTTGACATCAAATGCATCGGTGAGATCTTTTCCGACCTTGATGGAGCAGCATGCATTCTCCATTGTCATTCTGCACAAACGGATAAGTTTGACAGGGATGCCAAAACTAGACATTGCTCTGTAGAGCTCTTCCCTATGGATGCTGTCATACGCGGCTTTAAAATCGATAAATAGATGGTGGGTATCGATTTGAAGCTCCTGGGTTTTTTCCAAGATCTGCCGTAGTGTGAATATTTGGTCGATAGTGGACTTTCCTGGTCTGAAGCCACACTGATAAGGACCTATCAGGTTGTTGACGAACGGCTTCAGACGTTCACATAATACGGCAGAAAGGATCTTATATGCAATGTTAAGGAGACTGATCCCTCTGTAGTTGGCGCAATTTAAAGGGTCTCCTTTTTTATGTACCGGGCAAACTATGTTGAGATTCCACTCATCGGGCATGCTTTCTTCCGACCATATTTTGCAGATGAGTTGGTGCATGCTCCCTACCAAGTCATCGCCTGCTGCTTTAAATAGTTCGGCAGCTATGCCGTCAGCTCCAGCAGCTTTGTTTGACTTCAGTTTAGATATAGCTATCTTCACTTCGTCTAGGTCGGGTAGGCGGAATTGTTGATCTGCGTCGCCTAGGTTGAGTGGTTCTATCTCCCTTACAGCGGAATTCGGTTCGTCATCGCCGTTATATAATTTGGAGAAGTGGTCTTTCCATATTCTCAACATAGACTGCGGTTCTACTACGATGTTCCCCTGATCGTCTTTACAGGCTTCGGTTCGTGGCTGGTACCCTTGGGTGGTCTTTTTTACCTTTTGGTAAAATTTACGAACCTCATTCCTGTTGTAACATCCCTCTATCTCCTCGATCGCGCGCTTCTCGCTTTTCAACTATCTAATATTTTTAATTTATCCTCACTTCAAGAAACAGGAACTCTCGGGATAATCTTTTGAAGAAAGTTTTGTTAGCTTTTAAAAATATAATTATATTGGTCAGTAAGCTTTAATTTTGAGTCTAGTACAATATCAAGATCAGAAAAACTGGATTCTCTATTCAAAAGTCGTCATTTTTTATAATTATAACTTTGTGTGTAAAACATATTGTTTAACATTTGTCAATATTTAAAATCCAACGATTAAATTTTTTTTTTAATTGATTAAAAATAAAAACTCTTGTAGTTCCTTACAATCCTTAAAAAATCAATTATCTTCCGGCTCTTTAAAAAAGGTGATGCTAGTCTTGTATTATCGTGGGCTTGCCTCAGTTCTCCTAAACCGCCTCACTACTTGGATCGAAACAACAATATACTCAAGAATACCAAGCTGCATATCGAAAAGATTATAGTACCATTGATCAGATCTTCAATATTTCATGCCTTATTCCAGGGGCGAACGCTGAAAAAAATTTCGGGGGGGGTTTCAAAAAATGAATATTATATTATTTTTTTATTCTAAATGTCAAGTGTTTTTTTTCTTTTTTGACACTATTTTATATAGGTAGGTACTGAATAAAAATTACATATATACACCTATGACTTGCTTTCACGATTGACAAAACAGTTTGGCTTTGACTTCAAAGCTAAAACTTAATTTGTATATGCATTATGCATGTATAAGGTTGTATGCCGTTGCCGATCCCATCATTCTTAGGCTGAACTCACACATGAATAAAATAATGTGAGTTACAGAAACAAAGAGATGAGGTGCAATTTTTCTATTTTCACAGTTCTCTTTTGTTTGTTTACCGTAGATTGCTAGATTGAATTTTGAAATTGTCAAACACGTTTTTCTTAAACTCACCATTAAAATACTAGAAGTAATGATTTTGAATGCGTTCCGAACCTTTATACCGAAGACATAGGGTCATATTCATAGCTCCTTGATAAGTTCTGATTTTGTCTTTGCTAAATTAAACTTTAGTTTATGTTAATCATAGACAATTTAAACGCATTTTAAAACGATAATCTTGAGTCGGAACCTATGCTGTTTCTTAATCTATTAAACGTCAAAAATAAACAAACTGATTGAGTAAATTGAGTTACGAGACATTTTATTTGAAAATTTAAAAACAAGAATTAAAATGTCAAAAGACTTAAGCATATATCAATATTTTGATATTTTGCTGGATGTTGGAATGCTACCAACCAACAGAGAACGAAAACTCTACTTAACCCGATTGGACCCCTTTGAAATAGATGGAAGACGATTTGTATGAAAGGTATCGATTCGAGAAAAACACTGTCAAGTTTATGATTGGCCTTCTAAATATTATAGATCGAAATTCAATGAAATATTTGCTAATATCTGCGTGCTTCCAAGTCTTAAAACCACCAGCGCGACTTCATAAAATTTTTCAACTAACAGAAAACAAAATAATTTAAAGGGTTTCAAAGATTTTGGCTCTCCAGCTAACGCAATTTATTTTGTTGCCCTCTACAAGGCAATTTGTATAGGTTTAAGTGAAATTTTTCAGAATTGTAGTAGAGTAGGCCTTAAACCTGTTTCTAACTAAACAGAGCTGGCAAATTCTTTATGAATAGCAGCTGTGTCTAACCTATATACATATGTTAAATTTAGACTCCAGTTCAAATAGACTCGGGTTTAAAATATGACTATGAATATTTTTTATTTTATTTTAATTTATGATCAAAACTAACATAAATGAACCGAACAATTTTTCGATGTTTTGATTAAATTTTTTTTTTTTAAATGTGTCATAAGTGGCCGTGAGATCGTTTCAAAAACGAGTACAACAAGGTCATTTTATGTTTTCAATTTTTCATTTTTAGCCATAAGAAACATGGCAAAAGAGAGCATCTCTGTGTTAATAATAATACTTAGTTTTATACAAAAAGTTAAAAACCCTTCATCTTCTACCTCAGTGTTGAAAACAAAAATACTAATATAATCAATAATATACTATATCGAATACCTTTATTAAAAAAAAAAAAAACTAATTTACTTATTCACATGCAAAAAAAAATCATAAAAAGCAAAAAACACGTCTTGTTTTAAAGAGAGCTTTATTACAAGTGATTTTTCTTAAGCAAACATATTAAAGTCTAATCGCTTAAAACTAGCAGTTAACATATTATATTATAACATTAAAATAAGTCATGAGATTGTACAGCTAGAGAGCAAAAAGATGAAAATTAAAATGATTTGAAAACATATATTATTGTATGTATGAATAGGTAGATCGATTAAGTACTAAATAGAATAGGGTGTTTAATATTACATGTTTGTTCGAACTTATTGTTCATATTTAGCGCATTGCAAATAAATATCTCTTACACTAAACATTTTAATTGTTAGTATGAATGAAAACAAGTACGCAGCTGAAGTGAGACGAATTTCTTCGGCGGTCTCCAAGTGCAGAGCAAAATGGAAACGAAAACCACAGCGGAAAAATATTTGTGGAGAGTTCTGTCAGCTGTCAAAAACAATTGACAAGTTCTGACAGTCAGCTGCTAGTAAACAAAAGTGAAAAAGAATTCTATTTATTAACATTTTGTTGAGCAGTTAGTACATGGTTTTTTTCATTTCTGCAGCTATATTACTCCAGAGGCTCGCAACGGCTGAATTATTTTTTTGAAGCCTATGCTCCAACTTTCAAATAGCTTCACTGGCTTCGACCAACGTTTCTTTTTTTCCTCCGAAGAGAAATCAATTTTTTTTTTCAATAAAAAAAACCGAACGTCAAAATTTAACCCCCAAAACCCCTACCTGCGTTCGCCCCTGCCTTATTCAGCTGCAACTAAGCCAAAAAAAGAAACTATATGCTTGGTTCGAAGACTTAAAAGCTGCGTTCGACAATATTAACAGAGAAGCTCTTATTCACAAACTTATTGCATTGGGCATCTCGACGAAAATGGTTAAAATTATCAAACTACTATACCAAGATACAGTTGTCGCCGTCTGGGATGGAAGCAGTGCCTCTTATTTCTTTCGAACGAGCAAAGGCGTTAAACAAGGTTGCGTTCTGAGCGCTCTGCTGTTTGTCTTGTTCTTAACTGACCTCCATTCTGAACTCCCCATGGGAATACATGTGAAAGGAATTGGTATAAATGTTCTTTAGTATGCTAATGACATTGTAATTTTGGCTGAGAGTCAATGTGCTCAAGTATGGGGGTACAAAGAGTACATACAATGCGAAAAGTTTTAAAGGTTTTTTTCAAAAGATGTTTCAACCTACCAGATAATATACCAAACTAAGTTATACACATCGAAACCGGTCTTCCAAAAGCGTTTCTTACTACCCTTGAAATACATTTGAAATATTTGCGAAAACATGCCCACAACATGCTTTTGATTAAGCTGTAAGAACAACAGTGCAAAGATTCTACCGAACGGGCTTTACAATCGCAATTTCACGACGAATATAGCAATCTATCATACACTGAGGTACCCAACTATTTTAATGACTCAAATTCAATTTGTAATCTTAATGCAGCTCAGAGCACCTACCGCTTCATCAACAATTGTCCAATTTTCAATTCATTCCGGAGATTATTGCTAGGAGCTGAAACAATTAATCGCACCGAGTTTTTTCAAATATTGAATGGCAAATGTTATTTAAATCTATACAAATTCTTAAAATATGCTGTTAATTAACGCAACTCAATTGTAAATGAATATAATATTTTAAGTAAATTCAAGCTAGGCAAAAATATAAATAGCAAAACTTTAACCTCACAGACAACTTTAACAAGTTATTGCCCTAACTAATTTTAAATACCAACATAGTCTTGTTTTTATAACCAGTTTTTTTAAGAAAATAAAATGTATTTATCTATCTATTATCTATCAATCCTTGATGGAGCTAATAATTCGAAGACTTTTAACATCCTCTGCATAGATTAGCGATATTAGTTAGTTAGAGAGAGAATTCTCTCAATTTATTTAGCTAAATTTGCTATTAATAATTACAATAAAAATGTGATAAATAGGTATATAAAATATATGCTATTTACAATGGCATTGGCATTTTAATAGATTATTTAACATTTAAATAGATTGTTTAACAAAACTTATTATTTCTTTTTTAAATTCGAACTTATTAGTTAATTGTTTAACATTATTTTGTAAATCATTGAAAAGTTTAAATCCTTTATATATTGCATTTCTAAATGTTTGCAGTCTAAAATTCTCTCTATTTCTTAACAAATATGGTTGAACATCTCTGACGTAACGAATATATTTTGACAAATATGTTCGTAATAAATTATTTTTGATTTTGAACACAAAAAGTAAAACATTGAAATATATACGCTGTTTAACAGACAACCACATTAAAGTATTTAACATAACTACAATAGAAGTATATTTACTACATCGGAGTATTGCACGCATTGCTTTATTTTGAAGTTTCTGTAAGTTGCTCATAGAGCTTTCATTAATTAAATACAAAACAGTAGAACAGAACTCAAAATGCGGTTTAATAATTACATTGTAAATATTTATAGCAGTTATAGTGTCCACTTTATTTCGAATCCTTCGAAAGAAACCTACTTTTTTTTGAAATTTTTTTTGAAATATATTGCACATGTTGTTCAAAACTTAATTTATAGTCAATAATTACACCTAAATACTTTATTTGTAGATTTGTTCTTAAATTTCTTGACCTATAGTTACGTTAATATTAACACTATCATTTAAAGCCATACACTAAGTTTTTGTTACATTTAGTTTAAGTTTATTAGCCTTCAGCCACACATTTAAAATATCAAGGTCTTCTTTTAACAGTCTTTCACATTCCTGGTTTGTTTCCGCTTCAACAAATAATAGGGAATCGTCTGCAAACAAAGCAAGATCACAATTTTTAATAATTTTGTTCATGTCATTGATGTAGCAGTTAAACAGTAATGGCCCAAGTATTGATCCTTGCAGGACTCCCAGATCAATAGGTTCAGGATCAGAGATGACATCATTGATTTTGGTTCTTTGAGAACGTCCCAATAAAAAACTACGAAACCAATCAAGAGCGACATCATTGATTCCATACTTGCACAATTTCTCCAGCAATATATAAGGATCGATTGTCACAAAAGCTCGTTTAAGGTCAAGAAAAAAAAATATAGAATTATTTAAAACAGAAAGTAAATAATTAATAAATAAAATAAACAGTAATGGATCAATGTGGCTCCCTTGTGGTACACCATAATTGATTTTAAGTTGACATGAGAAGTTACTCCCGAAACTGACGCTATAATATCTTTATTTAAGATATGACGAAATCGGTCGTTTACTAAATTTATTAAGAACAGTTTCATGTTCTAATTTGTCAAATGCTAAGGTCTGTAAAGATGTAATCGACATGAGAGTGTTTTTCAATTGCAACTAAACAAAAACTAGAGAATTGTAATGAACTAGTAATTGTAGATTTTTTTTCCAACAAATCCATGTTGATTTTCACATATAAAAGAAGAACAATTAAAAGAAATTATGTCACAGACAAGGAATAGCAGACAATTGCACCATAGGACGATAATTCGTAACTTTATGTTTAGAACCATCAGGACCTGGACTGAAACATTTATTTGATGCATGTTCCTGGTGAATCTTTTGCGTTGTTGTATAAGAACAAATTTTAGAATATTCAGAGGAAAATAGCCAGAAAATAAGAAAGTTCCTTTTCCTAAGGTAAAAATCAAAATTTGTATTGCTTAAAAACACCGAAAATTAACTTTTGATTTCGAATGCCTTACATTTTATGGATCGCACTCACAAAACATTCTAAGCAGTAATCGAATAATCATAATTTGATTTAATTTAATACGCCTTCAAAAAAAAAAGAAGATAAACATAAAATTGAGAAAAGAAAACATTAATTATGTACTATTTGTAATTCTGATAAAAATAGTTCAAGTGTTGCAGACAATCAGCTTTATCACAAATTTCATAATAAAATAATAATTAAAATTTTTGTAGGAATTTATCAAATATTTTATCTTAGGGGGAACCCATACAAATTATAGTTCTTCGAATTTATGGCTTGGCTCAAACATGTTTTTGGTTTGATAATTGATAATTGAGAAACTTCACTTAATGAGTCAATATAAAGTACATTTTATTCTCTTTTCGATCAATTAAACGTTCAAAAAAGTTTTAGTTGTCTCCTTACAATTTCAATAATTGATCAGTACCTAGAACAATAGATTCCTTAGGAATGAGGGTAAGAGGGGAATTTTGGCTGCTTCG